>JANVCC010010406.1:5745256-5874193 GCA_025345505.1 Todiramphus chloris collaris
CATAGAACTGTGGATTCCTATGAAGAACTTGTCATTCTTGGAAATAAAAAATGGTTCCTCGAAAGTCTCAGAATATAGGGACATCTTGATGGTGTTGCTGGAAGAAACAGTTGCATGTTAAAAACATCTGCTGTTTATTTTTGCTTCTGTTTTTGCATCTAATTTTTAGAATTAATGAATATCTCTAAAGAAAGCTGGTAGGTGCTGTCCAAGTTACTTGAAGATGATCTGAGAGTTCAGAACTGCAAGGTATAGTTGTTCCTGTTGATTATGATTTACAAAAAGAATGCCCAGAAATTTCACAGAACAATATAGACCTGCTGTAGAAAGACAGGACCTGAAAATTGCAAAATGTTTAATAGTTACCAGCATTACTCTGTGCTGTTTACCTTCAGCTCTGTAGGTACATCTATTTCTGTCCAATTAAAATTTTGGTATTATGTAAAATAGTTTTTTTAGAAATTGCATGTTAACTCTTTGATTTCACTTGTAAAAAGACACATAAATTTTTACACACTCACAGTACAATTCCTGATTTTTATCCAAAAGTCTTTATGTGATTTCTTTGCTTTCTTGCAAAGCTGTGGAGTAAAAAAAAAGTAATGGATTTGAACTAAATTATTCATGCAGTCAATATCTCTCCCTAATACAGTAATGACTGTCTTACTTTTAGTTGACACTAAAAAATTATGAAAAAAAGCACAATTCAAGCCTTGGGGTAAGAAGAGAGCTTTTTGTTACATTTTCTGAAGTTTGTTTTATATAACAAAAGTACAGCAGCCCAGTTGTTTATCTTTCGATCTCCAGTTGGCATAGCAGCTTTGTCCAATTTGATGCTAATAACTGTTACCAGGACATAACTTTTTCATTGACTTGTATGGAATTTTGTGACCTATTGTTATAATAAGGTATTGACAATCATGAGTTTTAATGCTAACTAAAGATTACTTTACCTGATTTAAGCTTTCTCTAAGAATTTTTATGAGGAATAGAGATCTAGCATTTCACTGTGGATTGGGTTTTTAAAATTTCTTGTGTGTAATCACTGTCATCTCTGGAAGTTTGTAGATCTTCACATTTCAGTTTTCTAAACAGCAAGATAATGACTTCTGTGATTCCAGGCATAACCCACCCCATGGTTTTCTGCTAATTAATGTGTCAATTCACTGAATGCCTCTGCACATGACCAAACCTTTTCTTATTACATGGAATATCAAGTATGAGTGAGCACGGAGCCTTCTGGGGACATTGTGAAACTTTGTGTGCGTTGTTTGCTGCATTTCTACCCATTTCTGCATTGTAAGACACTGTTAAGTTAATGTTCTCAATGCACTTCAGCCTCTGCATCTAAGGTCACTGAAGTACCTTCTAGGTCAAACTCACATTTCTAAATGGAATCTTAGCCCATAAATCACTTAGGCACAAAAACAGTCTTTCTTTTCTTGTTATTAGCTGTCCAGAACAGTGAATAGTAAACTACATGAGAATGCATCATTACTTTTATGCTACAGCATCATTAGATTTCTGTACCTGATTCTTCACATATTCATACACAGCCTAGTGTCTTAGTTTCCTCCTTCCATTGGCATGAACATTTCCACCTTGTCAGAGATCACATAACTGCATAAGGCAGAGGTATGTGAAGAAAATAGAAATGAGGCAGAATGTAAGTTATGTGACTGACACAGGGAGGGATGTGAAGAAACTGGCCTGGAGCAGTGGTGAATTTGAAGCAGGAACAGACCAAACTAAACTTACTAAGTAACCTTGCTGAAGTATGTCTGTGCAGATGCAGATTTTACTGGGTAGGTCCTGGCTCTGTAATAGAAGGGATGCAACACTAGATATAAACAATGTGTACAATGTGGATACAGATTTACATTTTTATCCATCTTCTGTACTCTTCATCTAAAATACATTCTTGAAAATTCAGTAAGAAGCTGCAACCCCCACTCCTCCTACCCATCTGTTTTTAAGGTCATCTTCCTTTTACAGTTGCTTCACTTCTCCCTAACATCTATCATATACGGAACAAATTTTCAAAATGCCAGTATCCTTTCAAAGGAAGACACAAAAAAAAACCAACTCTGTAAAATTGCCTGGTAGCTTCTTTATCTAGTTATTCTGTTCCTACTGTATGTTAAATATTGGATGGCAGTAATTCCCCGTGTTTGTAATTCAGTTCACAATAGTATGTGCTCCCCAGTGCCTTTCATTTGGTTAGATTTTATTTTTTTTTTTTCAAAGGTGTTCTGTGATTCCTTCTCTGTTGAAGAGAAACTAAAAACATTTGCATTATATTTCTTTAGACATGTTTCTGAATTTGAAAAATGTGTATTTTAGGATTTAGCATGCCTTGCTGACTCCATAACAATGGCTTTTTAATTGATTCTTGTTTTTCACCTTCATGTTATCATTTTCATTTTTCTGATTTTTTAGGCCTTTAAATTTAATGAGAAAAATAAAGTGTGGTGGGTTGACCCTGGCATGGCACCAGGTGCCCACCAAGCTCTTCTATCACTCCCCCAACCCCCTTCAGCACGGCACGCAGGGAGAGAATAAGACACAAAGCACAGGGGTGTGGGTTATGATAGACAAGATGTTATTTTCTACTTCCCGTCCACAGGCGATGTCAGGCCGAGTCCAGGAAGCAGGGCTCCAGGAACACGTAGCAGCTGCTTGGAGGACAAAGCAGAATGCCCCCCCATCCTCCTCCTGCCCTCTCCCTTTATAGTTGAGCTGACGTCATATGGTATGGAATGTCCCACTGCTCAGCTCAGGTCGGCTGTATCCCCCGTGTGAGCACTGGCAGCCATAACACGGGTGTGTTATCAACAGCCTCCAGCTCCCAGTGCTGCAGCGTGAGGACTGGATGGGGAAAAGCAGCTCAGCCAGACCCACTACATAAAGATTTGTTGAAATAGTCCTTAAATTAAATATTTCCCCACACTTTTCTGTTAAAACAGATTGCAGATGAATTTAAGTCTTGAAATAGAGTAACTACTAGTTTACTCCTTAGGAAATCGTTTGGTTTAAATATGGGTGTAATTTCTGACTGATACTTCCAGTTAATTTGTGTTCCAAACCAAACCTTACATTTCAAGTCTACTAATTCAGTAGTTAATATCCATCAAAAAAAGAGAAAACAGATTATATGCTGCATGATTTATTTTTTTATTTACTTTTAAATTTATTTGGCATGCACTACATACCTATCAAGAAATCAGTAGCACAGCCTGGAAAAATCCAGTGACTGAAATTCTGTGAGCTTCAGGTTTTCTTTTCTGGGCATTTTAATGCTGATTAACCTCATCTGTGGAATAGAAGATACACTGCTTTGCCAGAAGAAAACATTCTAAGCATATTAGCAGTACTAATGAAAATCAGTTTTGCTATGTTTTCAGCTTGAGTTACTTGTTGCTGCTGACCACACTCATGGCAGCAGCTGGTCTGAAATAATTGTTTCTTGAACCTGAGGGAAAAAATAAGCAGTCATTTAATTGATAAAGTCTGACTCTCAGTGGTCAGTTAAGGTCACTCTTGGCTCTGTGGTGGACCAGTTCTGCTGCAGAGGCAGAAGCACAAGAGTTTGAGTCTCATTTTAGACTCCTATGTTTGCTAAAGCGTGCGCTCGGTCATGTAGCAAATCCTCTCACAAATGATGATGTGCGAGCTCCACTCCAAGAAAATACTCCAATAAACAGGCTATTTATCTCTCTGGGGCAGAGATGAAGTATTAGGCAGACTATCAATATCCAATATGCATGCTTTTTATATGACTGTCAACATGCCATTATTTAAGGCTTTGCAGCTTTGCTAGAAATGTATATATTTATGTGGAATATATAGCAGTATTGTCTAAAGCTCTAAAATAAATTGTTAAGAAATGTGATTTGCATTCAGCAAGGATAAGAAGAGAACATGGACCTTTCATTACAGTAGGACTGGAACCCAGGTAAAAGAATCTTAGACCCAGATATAACAAGGGGGATATAAAAAGAGCTGTTATTTGCATCAGCAGATGATGAAGAGTAACATGAGAGTCTCAGAAGATAGTTTATTTGTATGTTTGAAATCAGAGATTATGAAGAAAGCAAAAAAGAATTTAGTGCATATTTTTGTCTGAAACGGTTATAATCAAGGGAGAACATATTTGTTAAAATTACTTGTACATGAGGGCAAGCATGCCTATTTACCTACATGTTGTTTAAGGCTGGATAACCTTTGTCTTTATTCTGTGAGGAAGAATATTTTTCTGGAGTTTTTCTGTCATCACCCTCTAAATACAGTTGTGATACTCAGATGCCTCATCATATACTCTTGAGGAATCAACTTTGTGAGTCAATGAACATAACAAAGAGTCAAGGTTTTGAAAGTAAAAGTTGTTGTCACACAAAGTGCATAGGGTAGGGCACTAGATAGGTAGTGCTTCAGTTCTTCCTGAGGTTGCTGGATCTTGTAAGATACTGTAAGTTCTTCCTGAGGTTGCTTCAATCCTGTGAGAATTGTGCAGAAAAGCTGGAATCTCTCCTGGCTGCTGTTGCACAGTAGTTTTTCCATGTCTTAAATATGTTTTCACAGAGGTGTTACCAGTGTTGCAGATGGGCTCCACCTTGGCCAGCAGTGGGTCTATCTTGGACCCAGTTGGAGACGGCTCTGTGCAGTATGGAGGCAGCTTCCAGCATTTTCTGACAGAAGTCACTCCTGTAGCCCCCATGCTGCCAAAACCTTGCCACACAATCTCAGTAAAATATGTTTACTTGCCTTTAAGAAAAAAATCTAGTGCTTCTGTGTTTTTTTTTTTTAACAGTTACTGTGCATCAGTTGCAGTCATATTTAATGCTGAAGATCTAAAGTGGTAACCTGTAGCCTGGTATTCAGGCTGAACTGCCCAATTGTAGCAAAAAATTGCTCAGGTGAATCACAGAGATGCAGAGAAATTGTATTTCAGAATGAATTCATCAAAATGGGAAGAAAGTTTCAGAGGAATGAAACATACCACTGAGGCTCTGACTGAAATGAAGCTGAAGGCATTGAGCTGTAGGTGAACAAAAGAGAGAGATAATAGTGTTTAATATAAGTCTTGAAATGGTTTGGAAATTTGTCTTTAAAATATGTTTTGATTTCTAGATGATAGTTTAATTATAATTTAAATACTTATAGAATAAGGATGATGGCAGAGTGTGGTCCATTTGCAGATGATTTCTGGCAGCAGCCTAAGGGAAAGTATCACTAAAACCTCCTGTCTTTCACTCTATTTTCCATTGCCCCTCACACATGTATCAATATAGTTTACTTTGCACATATTCAAATCAGAAGGGAACATTGAGATAAATGGTGTGTCCAGGAGTAGCTGTCAGTCAGCAGTGAGATGCTATTAATGAAAAAAGAAAAGAATACCTTGGAAAAAATTAGACATAGCTTTCACAGTTAAGAAGAACAGATTGCCTAATTTAGGCTCATTTTTGTTTTGTTGGTAAAGCAACTAGAGAGTAATCAGTGAAAGGGGAGACAAATTTCAGTGCCATGGATTTGCTTTTCAACAAGAAAGCAATCATAAGCGTGCATGTATTGAGCATTTTCAGTACTCCTTCTGCTGTGTGATCATATTTCTGTATTTACTTGTGATCAGAATAATTCCATTTATGAGTGGGCTCCTGTTTTGTAAGGTAGTAGGAGTGTTTTGTGCTTTATATTACATGTAATAATACTTGCTGCCATCAGTGAGCTTATTTTATCTTAATCACAACAGTTTTTACTAAAGCAGCTGCACTAAAATAAAATGGATTAGATAATAATATAATGCACTGTCTTGCATTATTGCAAAATACACCATTGTAACATGGCCTACTGAGGTCAAACAGAACTTTTTTAATGTCTTTTTAATAACGGAAACTATTCGAAAACCTGCAAAATCTGTACATTGAAAACCTAATATCCTGAATTTTTCTACAGCTGAGGATAAGAATGGATTATTTTTCAAATTACGTTGTTTATTTGTGATATATTTGCAAAAAGTGTCTGTTGCTAAATGTAATGTATTATTATAGCAATTCTATCTGTGATTTCACTATCATATCCACCTTGAAGCAGAATTTCTGAGTTTAAAGGAATGCCTTTCATGAAGGTATCTTAGCATAAAAAATACCTCTGCTATCAAAAGAAGCTGTCATTAAATGAGCTAAACAAAATTAGCAAGGCCCTGGAGACTATTGGAGAAATTACTCAAGATAAAATACCCTTATGAACAGTGACAGAAATGCAGAGAGGAAAAGAAACCGTCATGATTGATGTGCAGGTGCCCCTCTTTGGGTTGAAACAAAAAACACGAGTTTGGCTGCAGTGTGTTTGTTTAATAACATGGAATATTCTGGCACCACACAGCAGGCCCAAGTGACGGAAAAGAACATTACTATTACATGAGGGGATCTAGCATAATATTTTGTGTGGTGCTGCAGATGTGCTATAAGTTAATATAGGTGTGTGCCCGGGAGTCAGCCCACTGAACCCCACAAAGCTGCAAAGTGGGAACATGGGTTAATAACATGGTGGAGATTTGATAGGAATTCACCTCTCTTTTCTTGGATGATCCTGGTCAGAAATATTCTAAATTACTAATTTTACTTGTGAGATAAATCTAATTACTGCCTCAGATCAATCTTCCTTGGATGACTTCAGAAAGGGCAGGAAATTTTAGCAATGGATAGTTCAACCTCTAGACATCTGTTTTGCACAAACATCCTAGACTGACTTAGCTCTTCCATGTTAGAGAAATACTGCTCTTTCATTGAGTATTTAGCTTCTTTTAATTTCTCTTTGGCAGCTATGTACTCTGTTTAAGCAATCCACCTGACCTCTCTCCACAGCATCCTTACCAGATAAATTCAGACATGTGGTGAAATCCCACTCCCACAAACCATGGTTTCAGTGTAAATGAGCTAGCTCAGCTTTCTTCAGTCCTTCAACCCATAGTCTGCTAGGCTGGAGTAATTTTTGAAGAAGAAAAGAAGCAGATCAGAAAAATACTGCTTTTTAGCAATAGTTCCACGTGGTGTTCATCCTGCAGTAACTCTGGAATAACAAAAATTGAATACTTCACCTCTATAATAACACCACACTGGTTTATTCCCAAATACATTCTGAAATGTAAAAATATAAGTAGTAATATTTAGAAGTATGTTAATGAATGTATTTAAAGATATTTTAAGTACGCTTTTTCATCTAAACAAAAATTAGATGTCTCTTATTCTGGCAATGTATTTGTACTTTTATAGTGACTGCAATAATTAGCTTAATATGAGTGTCAATGAAGAAAAAGAAGTATCACCCTCAAGTGTATTACCATTATGAGACGATTTTTGTCCAACAAATTTCAGAAGTGGATTGCAGGTGTACACCTGAGTTTATACTGAGAGAAACAATAAAATTTTCCAAATGATCAAAGTTTATTAAAACCCATGCTGGGTAATTGTGTGGTCGAAATGAATCAACTTTTCCTGATTGTGTAGAAGTAAATACAGCATTGAATACTCACAGCATTTTTTCCCCCCAAGCTACCTGCTGTGTTATTTCAGCACACAAGAGACTTATAATGTTTACTGGTGGTAAATGGATTCCTGCTGCTTACTCTGGTAAGTCTGGCTTTCACTGCTGGTCCACAAAAGTTCAAGGCACAGTTTATGAACTGGAGTGTATGTTCCAGAGTAGGACCACTACAGAGAAAGCCTTAAATAGCTTTCCATTTGATATTTGTTGCCTTAGTAAATATCAAAAAGCCTCCAACCCTTACAGCACATTATTTTTGTATGTTTTTTTGATTTCTGAACAATGTAACAAAATTGTAGAAACAAACTCTTCATCTTTCTCTTATCTCACACACAAATATTTGTCTGAAAACAAAATATTAAAGGGAAGCTCAGTTTCCTGAGTGAGAAATCCTGAGCACAGCAAGGGTCTGCCAAATGGGGCATGTGGCTCTCTATCTTGTTTTGAGCGTTTACATTGACCTTTGTAATGTATTAACATCATGATCTTGAGAATTACATCAGAAGCTCTACAACATGTGTCTGAGGAAATAGAGCCCTAAAAAAAAATTTTTTCCAGTTTTCACAGAGAGACCTAGCAAGGTCCCTAACAAGAATCCTACGTGGATGCTGTATTTTCCTTGTGCTGATCTACCTCTTTCCAATAGTAACATCATTAGCGGCAGAGGCACTAAGAATGTGGGACTGAAAAAATGAAAAAGATAGGTCAGGCCTAAATTTTCTGAGTTCCATACAAGCTCCTCTTCTACAGTCTATTCAACTGTTTCTGAAGAGATAGACAAGGATGGATCTACATGAATTTCTTCTTCTGAGGCCTTCTGAAAGGAGCATTGAGAAGTTCAAACAAGTACCTCTGCCCCAGTTTTGTCATGTCTTCTGGTTGGTCTCCCTCTTGCAACACTGCAGTTCCTCTCCCTCCCTCCTCCACCTCAAAACTTTCTACCCTTCTACCATCTTCTTTTTCATAGGGCAGTTTGGCCCAGCCTTTGATTATCCAGTAGCCCAGCTTTCATCTGGCTTCTGTTCATTTCTCATCATTTCAGACTTACCTGAATGGATGGCATGTTACAAAATAAGTTTTTTGTCCTTATCTCTTCCTACTCCATTTTGGAGACTCTGAGGAATGTCTAGGTTAATAATATGGGAAAAGGTCCTGTGTAACACTTGAATACCCATCACATCTGGACACTGAGAAAAGAGAAGGTTGATTAATCCTGTAAGAAACTTGCTTTAATGGATGAAACAAAATGGTTAGGAAAGATCACATACTAAGCATAGCATGAAAAGGTCTCCTGTTTGAATTCAGAAATTAAAAACATAAGCAAAATGTGCTCTCAAAACCTGTATGTGGGAGGGGGAAGAGATTTCTCAGACAATGGGATATTTGTCCTACTGACATCTTATGAGACATTTGAAAGTTATGGAATGTAAAAAGCAATGTTCCCTGTACTGGAAACCAAAGAGGACTAAGTGTGTGCATGCATACGTATATGTATGTGTGTAGATGGAAAGGACAAGTAGGTCTATGTGTGCCTGCCTGTGGGAGTGAAAGAGAGCAAGTGAGATGGTAAGAGTTGGCCATATTAATCATAGAATCATAGCATTTTGTTGGAATGGACCTCAAAAGGTCACCTAGTCCAACCTCCCCTGCAGGGATATCCTCAATTAGATCAGGTTGCTCAGAGCCACGTTAACCCTGACCTTGAACACCTTCACGGACAGGGCCTCCACCACCTCACTGGACAACATGTTCCAGTGTTTCACTACACTCATAGTAAAGAACTTCCTAATGTCAGCTTTACATCTACCCTTGTATATTTTAAAAACATTGTCTCTTGTCCTATCACATGCCCTTGTAAAGAGTCCCTCTCCCCAACTTTCTTTTAGGCCCCTTTCAGGTACTGGAAGGCTGCTATAAGGTCTCCCTGGAGCATTCTGCAGGCTGAACAACCCCAACTCTCTCAGCCTGTCCTTGTAAGAGAGGTGTTCCAGCTCTCTGGTCATTTTTTGTGGCCCTTCTCTGGACCCACTCCCTCAGGTCCATGTCCTTCCTGTGTTGAGGGCTCTAGAGCTGGACACAGCACTCCAGGTGAGCTCTCACCGGAGAAGGATGGAGTGGCAGAATGACCTCTCCTGATATGCTGGCCACGCTTCTTTTGATGCAGCTCAGAATGCAATCGGCCTTTTGAGTTGCAAGTGCACGTTGTTGGCTCATGTCTGGCTTCTTGTCCACCAGAACCCTCAAGTCCTTTTCTTCAGGGCTGCTTTCTATCACCTCAGCCCTCAGTCTGTATTGATAATGAGGACTGTTCTGACTCAGATGCAGGACCTTCTATTTGGTCTTTTTTAACCTCATGAGGTTCACCTGAGCTTGCTTCTCCAGCTTGTCCAGGTCCCTCTAGATGGCATCCAATCCCTCTGGTAAATTGACAGCACGTTTCACCTTGCTGTCATCCAAACATGCTGATGCTGCACTCAATCCCCCTGTCTATATCAATGATGATATTAAACAACACTGGTCCCACTACAGATCCCTGAGGGACACCACTTGTCACCAATCTCCATCTGGACATCAAGCCATTGACCCTTACCCTCTGGATGCAACTATCCAGACAATTCCTTATTCACTGAACAGTTCACCCATCAAATGTATGTCTCGTCAACTTGATGAGGAGGATGTTGTGGGGGACCATGTCAAAGGCTTTGCAGAATTCCAGATAGATGACATGCAGTGATCTTCCCTTGTCCACTGATGTAGTCAATCCATTATAGAAAGCCACTAGGTTGGTCAGGCAGGAGTTGCTGTTAGTGAAGCCATGATGGCTCTCTCTGATCGCCTCCCTGTCCTCCATGTGCATTATCAGAGCTTCAAGGAGAATCTGTTCAATGATTTTCTCAGACACAGTGGTGAGATTGACAGGTAGTTAATTCACAGGGTCCTTCCTCCTTTCTACCCTTTTTAAAAAAGGGCACAATGTTTCCCTTCTTCCTGTTACTGTGGACTTCGCCTGACTGCCATATTCATAATCATTCTTCTGTTCTTTCTTTTTTTTTTGTTGATCAGAGAGATCCAGGAACCTTTGCAACCAGGCAGCACATTTTTGGGCTGGGCAGAGCATCTGCAATATGTGTTTCAGATGAGACTTTGAGCTTATTTACAGGCAGTGGAAGAAACATCAGTATGGTATCCCAGACATTGGTACCAAGGAAGGGTAAGCAGCAGTAATCTTAAAAGAGTGGGAGACAGGGGTGTTTGCAGTCAAGTCATTATAGCTCACCTTAGCAAACTGCTTTTGTTTTACTTTGATCATGGGAATAGAAGGGAGTTTGGCCAACAGGGCAGGGCACATTGTCCGGGGTGTGGAGTGGTGTGGCAGTTTGTGCAATTGTTTGTGTGGGAGGGCACGCAGCTGGGGCCCTGCATTCTGCTTGCAGGTTCACAGCCCAGGGAAGTGCTCTAGGTCTCTGCCAAAATTGGGGGTACTCCCCTAGGAGCTAAAGCCGGTGTTCCTATGGATAATGCCTCTGAGAAGTCTGACATAACTGCTCAGACAGACTTGGACTGGAAGGAAACTCCAGCACCAGCGGTAGGTTGCAGTGAGTTCCCAGCCCCTTCTCCCGATGTAAAGGTAAGTACTTGCAAAGGGTGTGCACAGACTGATGATCTCTTATGCCAGGTGACTAAGTTGCAACAGAGTCATAAAGCTACGTAGCATTAGAGGAGCCAAGACAGAGATAGACAGGTGGTTTCAAAACCATGTTGCTGTAGGGGACACCACTGAGAAGGAGGCACCTTGGATTCTGGTGACTCAAAAAACCAGGACACTACTTAATCCACCCTCCAACATCACCACCAAGAACAGAGATGAAGCTTTAATGCCTGTATACACGCATGAGCAACCTCTAGATGGAGAAACTTCAGAAGCAACATGACAGTGGTTACCATAAAAAGAAATGACATGTGCTTGTAGTGGTTTACTCTCTGTTAAAGGGCACTGAGGTGTCCATCTGCTGACCTGACAAGGAGTCATGAGAGGTATGCAGCTTCCCAGGAGCTAAGTTCTGAGACAACACTGAGAGAGTGCCATGACTTGTCAAGAGCACTGACTGTGATCCATTGTTACTCTTCCATGTGGGCATGAATGACACTGTGAGCAAGAACCTGGGCAAAATCAAGGAAAACTATAAAGCCTCAGGGGTGCAACTGAAAAACATTGATGCCTAAGTTATCTTTTCCTCCATTTTACCAGTTAAAGGAGAGGGGGCAACCAGAGATAGACACATAATAAATATCAACTCCTGGCCACAGGACTGGTGCCATGTGGAGGGTTTTGGTTTTTATGAGAAAGGGACATTCCTAGGTTACTATAACCTGTTAGGGAGGAATGGAACACACCTGTCTTGGGAATCTGTGGCCGTAGGCTGGCCAGCTTGGTAAAGGGCTCAGAGGGCATGGTCCAAGATGACAATGTTCATGCTATCACATCCAGCTGGGGAGTAAGAGAGGACAACTAGAGCAGACACAAATGTTCCTTAGCTGCTTTCCAGGATGAGAACCAGAAGGTCAACCACCTCAAGAATATGTATGACTATAGTGGATCCTCTGCACCCCTCCAGGAAAACCTTCTTGCTTGACTAAGGCTCTGAAATGTCTGTACACCAATGCACACAGCGTGGGGAATAAACAGGAAGATCTAGAGATCTGGGTGTGATCACAGGCCATTTTCTCATTGCAGTTACAGAGACATGGTGGGATGGATCATGTGACTGGAATGCTGTCATGGTTGGCCAGCAAGGTGAGGTGCTGGAGTTGCTCTTTATGTGAGAGAGCAATTGCAATGTATCGAGCTCTGACTAGAGGGAATATGAAGAACGAGTCCAGAACTTATGTGCAAGTACTAAGGGGCAGGCTAATACTAGTGACAGTGCTGTGGGTGTTTACTGTAGGCCACCTGATCAGAAAGAGGAAGTCAATGAGGCCTTCTACAGACAAATAGAAGTAGCCTCACAATCACAGGCCCTGGTGAGTCACACACTGTCCAGGAGGTTCCTGCAGAGCATTGGTGACAATCTTCTGACACAGGTGGTGAAGGAGATGTTGGAAGTACACGACAATTGAAAACTGCAGAGCTCAATATTACTGACAAACATCTATTGACTAAAATAGGCATGGAGGTTTGGTGAAGATCTGGTGGTCTCTGTTGTCATGGCACCAAGGAGGGATGTGAAATGGAGTGAAGGCCTTATTCTTCTGCTTGTCCCATTCTCCTGCTCATTGCAGCAGTTGCCTGCTTCTTACAGAAGTCACCAAGAAGATTATAAAAATACAGTTTATTCAAATGCAACATATACAGATTCTTTGAGGGTGTCTATGATAAAGGCAGTAAGCTGCAGACCTAGCAATTATACCTCTAAAATACAATTGCTGTGATACAATTGCAATCACAAGTTTGATTTCCTAAGAAAGTACTTTCCTAGCAAAGTAAGAGTAGCCAAGGTCATGAATCTTAGCAAAAGGCATCCTTTCTGCTATGGAGAGAAGGACAAACCTGTCTGCCCCTATATCTGTTGTCTAATTCTTGTCCCCATATTAGGTCTGAAATAGAAATAATCTTTATATCTTATCATCTCTTATTGTGCAAAATGCAGGGGTGGTACTGAGGTCAAGACATCAATCCTGCAGACAGCCTTTAGCATGGCACAAAACAATATGTGTACCTGACTGCTTCTTTTGAATGTGACCAGACCTACAGAATACAGGCTGTTCATGCATCTGGTGTTGGACCTATAATCATGGCAATAATTGGCATATCTGTTAAGAGATAAATCCAGCTGTTTCTAGCCCCTCTAATCTCTGAGGACTATCTAGAATGCAAGGGGATGCATCTCTTACCAAATGTATCTGTCACTACCTGCTACTGGGGCTTGTACCAATGAACAAAGAAGGTCTGTTTGGGAATGTTAGGGTTGCGGGCAGCCTTGCATGCAGTGACCATGAGATGGTGGAGGTCAGGATAATGCGAGGAAGAAGCAGGGAAATGAGTATGATTGCAAACCTGGGCTTCAGGAGAGCTAAAGTTGACCTCTTCAAAGACCTACTTGGAGGAATCCCATGGATTAGGACTCTAGAAGGTAGGGGGCTCTAGACAGCTGGTTATATTCAAGAGTCACTCTCTTCAAGGTGCATCCCTATGAGTAATAAATTAAGTGGAGGAGGCAGGAGAACTGCATGGATGAACAAGGAAAACTCATGGAAGAAGGAAGTTTACAGTGTGTGGAAAAAGGGAGTGGCCACTTGGGAGGAATATAGGAATGCTTCCAGAGTATGTAGGGAAGAAAGAAGAAAGGCTGAGGCCTTCTTGGAATTAAATCTGACAAATGATGTAAAAGACAACAAGAACGGCTTCTTCAGATGCATCTAGCAATAATATGGGCTCACTGCTGAATGAGGTGGGTGTCCTGGTGACAGAGGATATGGAGAAGGCAGAGTTACTGAATGTCTTCTTTGCTTCAGTCTTTACTGCTAAGACCAGTCCTCAGGATGCCAAGACACTGGAGGTAAAAGAGAGTCTGGAGAAAGGAAGACTGTGCCTTGGTCAATGAGGACTAGGTTAGAGATCATTCAGGCAGGCTGAACACCCATAAATCCATGGGCCCTGATGGAATGCACCCACGAGTGCTGAGGGAGCTGCTGATGTTGCTAAGCCACTCTCCATCATCTCTGAAAGATCATGGAGAACAGGAGGGGTGTCTGAGGACTGGAGGGAAGTCAATGTCACTCCAGTCATTAAAATGGGCAAGAAGAAAAACCCAGGAAATTATAGACCAGTCAACCTCACTTCCATCCCTGGAGGTCATCTCTAAGCATGTGGAAGAAAAAGCAGGTTATCAGGACTAGTCATCATGGATTCGCCAAGGGTAAGTCATGTTTCACCAGTCTGATATCCTTCTATGATGGCATGACTAGTTCAGTAGAGGAGGGAAGAGCAGTGGATGCTGTTTGCCAGTTCAGGAAGGCTTTTGATACTGTCTAATGTAACATCCTCATAGGGAAGCTTAAGAAGTGCAAGTTAGATGAGTGGACCATGAGGTGGACTCAGAATTGGTTGAGCAACAGAGCTCGGAGTGTTGTGACCAGTTGCACAGTGTCTGGTTGGAGGCCTGTAGCTAGTTGTGTTCCCCAGGGGTCAGTGCTGGGTCCAGATTTTGTTCAACATATTAATCAGTATCCTGGATGAAGGGATAGAGTGTAGCCTCAGCAAGTTTGCTGATGATACAAAGCTGGGATACCATTTGTATCCCAGAAGGCTGTGATACCATTCAGCAAGACCTGGACAGGATGGAGAGTTGGGTAGAAGGGAACTTAATGAAGTTCAACAAGTGCAAGTGTAGAGTCCTGTACCATACACCAGTACAGGTTATAGGTTGACCTGCTGGAAAAGAGCTCCATGGAGAAGGTTCTTTGAGTCCTGGAGGACAAGTTAACCATAAGACAGCAGTGTCCCCTTGTGGCCAAGAAGGCCAATGGTCTGCTAGGATTCATTAAGAAGAGTGTGACCAGCAGGTCAAACGTGCTTCTCCTTGCTCTCTACTCTGCTCTAGTGAGGCCACATCTGAAGCAGTTCTGGGCTCCTGAGTTCAAGAGAGACAAGAAACTATGGAGAGAGATCAATGAAGGGTTACAAAGATTATGATGAGGGCTGGAGCATTTCTGTTGTGTGGAAAGGCTGAGAGACCTGGGGAGGCTGTGGAGAAAAGAAGACTGAGAGGGGATGTTATGGGTGCTTATAATCTCCAAAGGATGGGTGTCAAGAGGATGGGGCCAGTCTCTTTTCAGTGGTGCTTAGTGAGACAACAAGGGACAATGGGCACAAAATGGAACACAGGAAGTTCCACCTGAATATAAGGAGAAGCTTCTTTACTGTGAGGGTGACAGAGCACTGGAACAGTCTGTCCAGAGAGGCTATGGAGTCTTCTTCTCCAAAGTCTTTCAAAACCCACCTGGTGCATTCCTGTGCAACCTGCTGTAGGTGAACCTGCTTTGGCAGGCAGTTTGGAAAAGATGAGCCCCAGAGGACCCTTTCAACTGCTACCATTCTGTGATTCTGTGATTTCCTTGCCAACAGACTGTCCTTCTGATAAGGAAGAGAAACATTTTTTATGTTCAGATTTTGTTGTTTCCTGACTGTCACAGGAAGGGCTTCAAATGCATCATTTTAGCATCTAGAAAGATATCTAACAGTATATTTGGCATTTGCTATTTTACTGCATGTCCTGCAATGTGACCATCAGAATGTGCCAGCAGAATCCCGTGGGATGAGCAGCTCCAGTTACAAGTAGGAATTTCCAGAGGTGAGAGATAAAGATTGTTTCAGAAAAAGAATACACGATAATGAGATTAAGACTGAAAGGAAATGGAAAAACAATGTTCAGTAAAATGTCATAAAAGTTTTAGTAGTGTTTTGACATATTTGTGGCAGAAGATAATTTTGGTTTTGAATATTTGACTCCTACAGTTGCATTGCCATAATCTCTGCTTTGAAGAGATTCACATCCTCATTGCATGCACCTAATTTTCACACTGAACTTTCTCTTTCTCTGGGAAATCCCAGATAGCTGACACCAGCAAGCAGCTGGCTGACCTGTGAGCCAGTAGCTCAGTGCAGTGGTGGCCCAGACTCCTTAAGCATAGTATCCTTGTGAAAGAACAGATAGAAATCACACTTTTTGTGGAAATGAAACACCAATATTAGCCTAAACCACCGTTCCATCTACCGATGTTTTCCTCTGTGTTGCTGGTGTCCAGTAGACTGTAACAGTGTTTTCCATGCCTAAATGTCAGAGCAAAAGTTGGGCTTTGTCTGTCAAACCTGAATGTAGATAATAAGACAGCCTTGCCCCATGTCTTCAGACATTATGATATGACCAGGGCAAGAGCATGCTAATGTTGATAAGAGAAGGAAATACTGATTTTTTTTCTAGAAAGCTCACTGAAATCTTCTTAATTTTTCAAGAGTAATTCTTTAACAAAAATATGTTTTTACTGAGACAGAATCATATTAAAATCAACAAGATTAAATATGCTCTGCTATCACCTAGGAAAAAATAAATGACAGTTCACATATTGAAAGCTTTGATACTTGAGTGGAGTTTTTATTTGAAAATTATTTCTCTCATCCTGTGTAGAATGTAATTTTGATCAAAATACCATGTTAAATTGCTGAAAAATTATCTGTTTGCCTTTAAATTGTCACTTTTACCAAAACAGTTTTAATTAATTGTTTGATCTAGTAATGCCTTCCCACTTCTTCTCTGTCTATTAAGAACTCCTAACCTATTTTTATATCAGCTATAAGTTCTGGTCAGTAACAAATACATCGTCTTATATAAAGTTGTTTTGGCAATGCAGGCAAACTCTACTCCTTGGATTTGGCAGAGAACAAGGAACTTGATGTGTGATAGGCAAGAATGATGTTCTGGATAGTCATAACAAAATGCACTTTTTCAATTATGTATTTATTGTTTTTATTCAGGTAAGGCAGGTCTTGGGGAATTATTTATCTTTTTATTTTGAAAAATTGGGGAAAGCACAGGAAAACATGGGTAGAAAACTCTGAGGCTGAGTGACGTTCAATGGATGAATGAGCGTCAAAAATTGTCATTAATGGAAAGATGGAAGTCTACCTGCTTTCAGTATGCAGTATAATATTTTTTTCCAGTACTTTTCAGTCATTTCAAGAGAACTTAGGTGTCAATAAAACTAGAAATGGAAGCCAACATAGATTTTTCAAGAATAAATTACATGAATGACACTTAATTGTCTTCCCCACTGGGGTTACAGAAAGAGATGGGCAGAAATGGGCACTGGTGATGCTCTTCACATTGTCTCATGTGACATTGTAAAAAAGGGACATGAAAAGTAGATGCAAAAATTAAATCAGAATGAAACAAATACACAAGTTAAAAAGCAAAATACTTGAAGAGAGCTGTCTAGAGAACAATTCAAATGGGCACAATAGGCATCTTTTCCTGTCATGTGGCTGTTAAGTGACTTGGAAGGTCACAGCAAAGTGAGACCCCTTCTGAAGTAGAAAAGGAAAGACAATTGGATGACAAATAAGCTTCATAAACTGGAGAAATTACATGAAGAAGATGAAATTCAGGGAGGTCAGCTGCAATGTGTAGCACTGAAAGATTAAAAATTAATTTTGCAGGTGTAGAATTGAAAGTAGCTGAATGGGAAGAAGTCCAGCAGGAAAACATCTGCGGAGAGTTTAGAGAGACACAAACAATGAGACAACAGTGCTGCTGCTGTGAAGGACAGCTAATACCATCTTGGAAACAGGAAACCATATTTCAAACAGTTCCCTCAGTTTTGAGAAGCAGACTCAAAGGAAAATATGGGCAAGCAGAGAATCTGAGAAAAACCAACAGCAGTGGTAAGAAAAGCTGTATGTTAAGAAAAAGCAGAATGAACAAACCCATAAGAACTTGTTTTGTTTTCTGATTTGTCAAAGTTTATTACAGAATAAAAGAATGACTAATTCTGGTGGGATAGTACAGGACAAAACTGAGAGTATCTGGGGAATAAAGGAGTTGTTAGGGAAGAGATTCCAGCTAGCAGAAAATGGTGCACTACAGCCAGCTATGAAGAGGAACTACAGAAACAAGCACTTCTCAAATGTGGTTTGGTTACAATTTACTCCTCCAGAGGGATGGATGAGACAGAAGTTAAAGTTCCTTCTGGCCCTGCATTTTTATTACCTTTCTCTCATTGTGTTGCAAAAAAGTAATTTATCTGAGACAAGTCAGAAAACAGAGGTTTGACAGACTGGTTTGGCAAAAAGATGACAAAAAAGGGGCAGGGCATCACATGAGCACCAGTGACAAGAGAAACTTTCCTGCCTGTGAAATACAGGATGGGTTGGAAGTCCACACTGTTTTTACACCATCAGAGACAAGGTTTTACTGAAAAAGTAAATAATCAGACAGTGGAATTCCTGTGGCTGCTGCTTCCATTGGAAATGCCACAGAAAAGGTCTGTATGGTGTTATTTGCTTTGCTTAGATGGAAAGAAAAGTTTTCAGCTTGTGTGTCTGAGCATCTCTTCCACTGTTGTGTCCCTGAACGGCCAAGTCCTCAAAGCTGGATAATGCACAAGAGGCAAGGCCCTGCCTCTTCTTTTGTGGAGGAGATTACTCTCTTGGCCTTGATATTATTTTTTCCTGTTCTGACACCTTGAGCTATGCTATAGTTTGTGTCACCACAGTAGTGTCATCTGTAGAGATGTGTTCAGCTCTGCATACACATGAAGGGTGATGAGAGCAAGGACAAGGCTGTTGTGGCAGCAGTGATAAACTTGAATAAAATGTGCTCACAGTTTGTGAGGAGAGAGCAACTAACAACCCAGACCTAAGCCTTCATTTCTTCTTATTTTCTGCTAAGACCAAAAGTCATTTCAGCTTGTGATACTAGATTGAAAGATTGTGATACTAGATACTAGATTGTGATACTAGATACTACATTGACAGTAACAGAGTCAAAGTCTGGCACACAGAGACTACTTTTCTGAATATCAACACAGATAGCCAAAACATGTTTCTTTGTGGAATCTCTGAAGCACACTATAGATGATGAATGAAATGAAAAAAGTCTCTGCTGACTTTCTGCCCACTGAAAATAGGTAGTACTGTGCTATTTGCTGTGCTCTTTAGCTCTAATACACCTAGAAACATCTAGGTAATCATTAAATTTAAGACTAAATAAGAAGAATCTTTCCAAAGTCAAATAGCTTTTTTTCTGAAATTGTTTTCTCTGAGATCCACCTGATACCTGGAGCTCATATTTAAAATGGAAGAAAAAAAAAATAAATAAAAAAAAATTGTCCTGGTTGTACAGGGTAACATATTTCCAGGCTCTGTTCCAATAAAATATTTCAATTCCTACAACCCAAAACAATTCTAACCACTCTCAAAAGTCTTTAATTTCATTTTAATCTTCAGAAATGTTTTCAAGTGACAGTCTGATCCCGTTTTCAAAGAAACAATAGTCTCAGAAAAAAATAACATGATGATGTCTCTCACTCGTTACTTTCCTTGGGACAAAGGTCAGCTGAAAAACAAGAACACCATTTTATGGCACATCACTGGACATTAAACTGTGCCTTTCTTCTGTATGGGAAGAGAAGGATTACCTGCTTTTCCCCATTGATGTGAGATTAGCTCTTCTGGCATGACCTGTCTCAGTTTGAGAAAACTTTCATCTGAAAAACCCCTGAGAAGCCTCAGGTTTTTTTTTTAAAAAAACACTTTGTTTGTGAGCTGGTTATCATCTTCACTTTCAAGAGTTGTATGTTTTAACTGACAATACCCATAGGATTTTTGCTTCCTGAGAGATGATTTCTGCAGTAGTTTGTGAGCAAGTGCTCAGGTTGTTTTATTCAAAGCTGATGTATCTTGCTCTGGATAAGGTGAAAATAAGTTATATTCAATTTATGTTACAGATTAAAACATCTTTTTAAACAACAGAATAATCATGTGCTTTTGTTATGTTTTTCTTTTAAGCAGCTGCCAATGAGCTGCTGAGTGCTTAGTGTGTTACACTTCAAAATACTTCAGATTTTCCTTATCCTACATTTCGTAATGATTTTGTTACCTAACCTCTTCTCTATGTTTTGTACTCATTCTACCAGGGTTTCCTTTCCATTATAAGAATAACAATTCACTGTAGAAGGAATGAAGAAAGAGATTATGGGATTCTTCCAGTGTAAATAAAAAAGCAGGAAAAATTGCAGAGTTGAGGACAAAAGAACTGCTTGTCTGTAGACAGACACAGGAAATTCTGAATGCCAATGTAAAAACAGTTATTGCTAAAGATGAGGTCGGGGTGGCATCTGAAAGACACAAATAGGTGTTTATAAAATTATTTTTTCAGCACTGTTGTTTTTTGCCTTTTAGCAGGGCTGACAGTTCAGAGTTTTTTTATTATTACCTTTAGATACTATTTTTTGTTGTCTCACTTTTTTACTTCTACTGTCACTGATAACAGAATTATTCCACTTGTGAATTTATTCCACTCTCCATTAGTCTACATTACTCTCCAGGAAACAAAAGCCTGGGCTTTATGTCCTCTTACTAATTGCTTTTCTTGCAGCAGTCGGCTTCCAGTCTGTCAGCAAGGGCATTAGCACAAATTCAGCCAGTCTCAATGGGTTAAATTAAAGGCTCTGTATGCTGGGGTGAATGGTTTAAGATGTTTGATTATTGGTGAGTATATCTAACCAAGACATTCTGCAGGGATTCAGGTTTATTACTGTTCTCTTAATGAGGGTATATTTTTGTCTTCATCTACTACTTTTTCACAAGTCAGGTAAACCCTCCTTGAATTCAGTCATGTAGAATTGTACTGGAAGTGGTCTGAAAGCTTTAGTATTTCATTATAGCAGTTTCTAACTGCAACTCAGCAGAGATTGAATCTTGAGCTGGGTTAAGGTCTGGACTGGTGTTCTGCAGCACCTGTGTCTTGTCTGGTGTCCTTTCCCCCTGCGTCTGATAGTCTTTACTGTCCTTTCCACCAGTCTGTGACCAACCATCCCCTCTCTCTCCTCTGTTATCAGCCAAGATCCCCTTCAGACACTGAGACTGACTTTGCTTATACCAAATATGCTCCATCCCTCCTCCCTGATTCCTGCTTGCAAGACCCCTTCTCCATTCTGCCTCTTCTCTTTTTTTTTGGATTTCAGGAGCTGACTCTGAAGGCAAGGCAGCTGCTTTTGTGCAGTATTTGAACTTATGCCCCCACTGTTTCCACTTTGTCTGGATCTGATGTGTTGGCACTGCATATATGAGCACAGCCTGGACAGACCACTCTCAGGTCTGACTACACTGATCTTCAACTGAATGTTTGCTCCAGAAGCTTCCCATGCTCCACATATCTCAATTTTAATACCATGATAACGATATTTTACCCTCCTGAAGTTATTTTTACGTTGTTATTGAAGAATAATTTATGCAAAAATTTTTAATTGGTTTAGTTTTTTGTAGGACATTATGAAAAGAAGAAAGGCACTGGATCTGAGATCATCTGTCAAACTGAACACATTACACCTCAGATTTGTGAACTAGGCATCCAACTAGGTTTAAATTCTGTGTCACAATTCCCTGGAACAATGCAGGTTTCCCTCTTGATGCCGACAGCATCACACTGTGTCAGTGAAAAGCATAGGATCTTCCTTCAGTTAATATGGATTTGTATTATTAACAAAATAACAAATGACATAGAAAACTATGAGCTTGCTAAACTCATTTTTGGGAGGTAACCTGATTATTGTAACATCCATGGCACTAAGAAAACACACTAGCTCTTTGGAGTTATTCTTTGTAGTTGTGTATTGTCAGAAATATAGGAAACTGAATTCTGCTTCTTCCTGTAGTCACCAGAGAAATAAGAAGTATGTCTGTAGCACCATTCAGCTAGGGCATGTGTCTTCAGTAGGCATATTTTGCATTTGGATGCCATAGGGGATTCCCCACAAATATTCCTTGCACTGTTGTAGTAACTCTCTTGTCACCAATAAAGCATCCTTTGTGGCTGAAGAAAGCCTAAATTAATGACAATGCCTTGGTACTCTTAACTGACATTTGTGAAATGCCTTTTAAGGGATGCTGGATGAAGATGGAAAAACTAACTCTCCATGGCAATCACCCACAGTTTTTGAGAAGTTTTGGCTTTGACCTATTCTCCAGAATGAGATTTGCTATCATATTAAATCTAACTGATGTAATGTGGAAAAGATGTTGAGAACCCCACTCCACTAGTGGGCCATGAATTATCAAAAAAAATTATTTTGTTTTTTTTTTTTTTCTGTTACCAACATCTTCATCAATGACCTGGATGAAGGGATAGAGTGTATCCTCAATACGTTTGCTGGTTATACTAAACTGGGAGGAGTGGCTGATACACTAGAAGGCTGTGCTGCTGTCCAGCAAGATCCGGACAGACTGGAGAGCTAGGCAAAGGCAAACCTAATAAAGTTCAAGAAGGGTAAGTGTAGAGTCCTACACCTGGGGAGGAACACTACCATATACCAGTACAGGTTAAGGGTAGACCCTCTGAAAAGCAGCTCCGTGGAGAAGGACCTTGGGATCCTGGTGGACAATAAGTTATCCATGGAACAGCACTGTGCCCTTGTGGTCAGGAAGGCCAGTGGTACCCTGGGGTTCATCAAGAAGAGTATGGGCAGCAGGTCGAGGGAGGTTCTCCTCCCCCTCTGCTCTGCACTAATGAGACCACATCTGGAGTATTGTGTTCAGTTCTGGTCTCCCCAGTTTGAGAGAGACAGGGAAATAGTAGAGGAAGTCCAACAGAGAGCTACAAATATGATGAAGGGACATGAACATCTCTCTTATGAGGGAAGGCTGAGAGCCCTGGGGCTGTTTAGTCTGAAGAAGAGAAGACTGAGAGGGGATCTTATTAATGTTTACAGATATCTGTACGTGTTGGGGTTTTGGGGAGTTCTTCTATTTTCCTCCTTCTCTTAAAGAATTTTTCCATCCTTGTTTGTCAGGGAGGTAAATTGCTGTACTTAAGAGAGACAAAAGGACCTGTCCACAGGGGGAGGGGTCCAGCCAGCCGAATAAAGGGGGTTGGGTGGAGCCCCTGGGGCTCTTGTTTTGCTCCCTGCACTCAAGGTGAGGAGAAGCTGCCCTCCTGGTGGAGAGAAGTTATCCTTGCTGCATCTCCTGCTCTCCTTGTACCCCTGCTGCCCCCCAAGGATCCTGCAGGACACCGAGATCAGCTTGGAGAGAGAGGTCGTCCCCTGCTGCGTCTCCTGCTTCTCCTTCTGCCCCTGCTTTTCTTTCTGCCCCTGCTGTCTCCCGGGGATTCTGCTGGACACTGGGATCAGCTGCCGAAGGTGGTTTGTGAGGTGGGTGGCGGAGAGACCATCGCACCCTCCCTGCTCACTGGGAGCCGCCCAAGAGGTTGGGACTGGGTTCCTAGCACTGTTTGCTGTTATTACCATAATTGTTGTTTGTTTGCCTTATTATATGTATATTTAGTAAAGAACTGTTATTCCTATTCCTCATCTTTGCCTGAAAGCCCCTTAATTTCAAAATTCTAAGCATTCGGAAGGGAGGGGGTTGCATTTTTCCCTTCCAAGGGGGACTCCTGCCTCCCTTGGCAGTCACCTGTCTTTCAAACCAAGACAGTAAGGTGGTTGTCAACTAGAAGTGGCCAGTCTCTTTTCAGTGGTGCCCTGTGATAGGACGAGAGGTAATGGTAGCAAGGTGAAACACAGAATTTCCAGCTCAACATGAGGGTGAGGGTGATGGAGCACTGGAACAGACTGTCCAGGGAGTTTGTGGAGTCTCATTCACTAGAGACTTCCAAGACCATCCTGGAACTGTTCCTGTGTGACCTGCCCTAGGTGTTCCTGCATAGGCATGGGGCTTGGACTTGATGATCTCCAGACACCCCTTCCAACCCATACCATTCAATAATTCTATGATTTTTGTGCCTTCATGAGAAGGAGTGAACATTTTTATTTCCAGTGCAAGCCAGTAATATCATGTCTGACTTCAGTGACAACAAATGATGGAGGATTTAAATTCAATGGGTTTGATGAAAGGCTGTGACTTAGTACTGTACATTCAAATGACCTACTGGCGGAGGAAAAAAAGGCATTGTTTAATTTTAGTGCTTTCCCATATTTTAAAAGCACTTAGCTGGTAAGGGAAAACACCAGCATGTTAAGGGAAATGACAACTGTTGCTACACAAGCAGAAACAGCTGAGAATCATGTAGTTGGGCTTTGCAACCAAACAATAGTAGAAAAGACTAAAAATGCCTTTATTTTCTTTGCAAGAAATATATATTACTGTCTGATATAAATGCATTCTGGTCTTTCTGCAAAAAGTATGAAACAAAAGAACTCAGGAAACAAGAAGGAAAAATAACAACTAAAATGTCTTTTTCAAATTCTGACTCCAATGACTTTCGGTGAAAGGATGCCACAGCAGTAGATGAAGAGTATTGTACTGTGATGTGTGCTGTGCAATGACAGAATGTGTTGTTTGCATGTGGCTGCATATTACATATACTTCACTTGTTCAAATATCAGATACCAAATAAACTGTAGTAATTCTTCTTTGACATTAATACTACCACCATTTTCCAATACAGCCTCCTTTACCTCCAATCCCCATTCAAATTGCAACTCCTTCTAACCCTGTTTTGGTGGTACAGAAATTACTATAATGAACTGTCATTCCTGACAAAGGCTTCAGATTATTAGTATAACACAAAACTATTAAATAACAATCAATTAAAATGATGTGTTATGTATCTTATAGATTTAATCTTTCTATAATATTTTTCAATATTCCATGGTTATCTTCTTTCATGGAAGTGATTTGTAAGCAACAGAGGTGAGCTGGAGTAATTCTGTAAGTGCAAATGTCAGTAATTTTGCATCTTCTGAAACCTGATGCTCACAAATGTTCTTCTGTGCTACCAGAAAACTGTCTCTAACAGATGGGCTCTGCACCTCACATATTGCCTAGCAGAGCATTGAAGGGTTTAGAAGTCAGAGAACTTAATAGAATGCAATGTAGTGTTCCAAAGAGGTATGTGCTATTGGATGTCAACCTGGGCTGTATTTTGGTGAGGGGATGCAAGGTGAGTTTACTGGTACTGCAGCACAAGACCACATAGTTTCCTATTACTGAAAGGAGGAGATCAAGCAGGTCTCTGGCTTGTGGAGTGTGTTTGCCAGAGAACAACTTTGTTGAAAGCTGTGTAATGAAAAGTGTAGTCAACATCTGTTTAAATGATGTGACAAGCTAAGGGAATATTTTGTAAAATACTACTTAGGCCTTGAAACTACAATTTCTTCTGCTTCAGAAAAGTGGAGATATGATAGCTGCTGAGTAAACATATTATTGAGTAGTTCACATCAGAGGATGGATGGGGATATGCATCACATCATTCTCAGATACATATGCAATTCTCTAATAAATATTACAAAACCAGCACAGAAAATGTCTGCTAAGGAATTAATTGTCAAAGTGCCCTTGGGATACAAGAAGAATAAGTCAGGAAAGTGGGTGCAGAAGTCCTTATAGTGAGGCTGGATATATATCAATGTCACATCATGAAATTATCCATATCACATAATAGCCACCTTGTGAAAATTCAGTTTTATGTAAAAAAAAGTGCATGGTTTTGCATACAGATGAAAAAAAAAGCCATGGAAAAAATGAAGCCTTTTGTTTATACAGCCTGAATGGGTAAGAAGATTTGTAACTTTAAGTCAACAAAAAGAAGACATTGTCAGGCCAAACACAAGTTTCCTTCCATTCCCCATGAAAGGGCCAAGTGTTTTCCTGTTGCCCAGACCATACCAAGAGCAGCAGTTCCTGTCAGGAGGATGTTTGTCTTTTCTTGCATGGCTCCAGGCTCTGGAGGAGGCTTCCCTCAGAATGCCTGGAGGACAGACATCCAAACTTGTGCTGCATAGGCTCTACAAAATCTGCCTGCAGCATATCTTCCTCCCTTGAGCACCAGTGTGTGCTGCCCATGTCCAAGTGGTTTTCCTTTGGGATTTGCTTGTGAAGCTCCTCTCAAGCAGGTTTGCTTCAGCCCCTGCCTCCAACTCCCAGTTGCACAACAGGGACTGCAAACACTCCTGGGTGGAAACTTCCCTTTGGGTTTAGTAGGACAGGAGTCCTCATGTCACCTCACCAGGTGACACAGCCTGTAAGGATCTGGTCACCAGGCTTTCTGAAGGACGTGCACCAAGACACTGAATCTAATGTTAATATCTGGTGTTAACAAATTTGATGCAAGTTTTGTGATCAAGTTTTTAGCACGCTGAGGGTAATGTAACATTTTACGCTTAAGATTGCTTAAGAAAAACCTCTGCCTTAAAACAAAAAAAAAAAAGTGAAAAGTATAATCAAGTGTGCCTATCACTTTTCTGTGGGATATTTATTATACCAATATTCCCACTCCTGAGGAGTAGTATTCATGCAATGTAAATATATATATAAATGGAATTTCTTGATTCAGGCATGTTATACAAGTTACAACTGTTGTTAACATACTCAAAATGTTATATATATATATATATATATAGGAATATATACCAGGAAAAATATACCAGGAAATTATCATCTGAATATACATATATTGTGATTCAATATGTACCTTTGCTTTCTAAACTCTGGACGGGATTTGAGTTACTGACAAGCTGAAGATGTTAGAAAACAAGATGATAATTAAGTTTTCTACTGCACACTTCCACTATTTCCTACTGAGATGTTATACATCCATATACACATACAACCATCAGAAATGATGTGGCATTTTGCAGACATGATGACTGTAACTGGACTCATGTGAACCTGGGCTTGTTTTGGTTAGGATCTTATTTCTTGCTTTCAGGTTTGGGAAAAGAGGGAAGTTACTGAGGCACATTTGAGACCAAGACAAGCAAGAAAGGCTGCAGGAGCCTATGTGAAAAGTGAATGCATTTTGTGCCAAGAGGAAATATATTTGGTATTGGTGAGAAACATGCTGCTTCTTCTACTGAAATGGGGACAGCTGTGACTGAACCAGCCAAATATGTTCTGCAGGGGTACATTTACCATGTAGCAGAGCTCTAACTGCAGCACTGTGCTGTACCAAGGGACTCCATGAGCAATGCTGCCTCATTGCAGGTTGGTGTTTAAACCCCTTCAGTATAAGCTGGCAGACATGGCCATGGTATTGGGAAGAAAATATTGGAGGCACCTGGGTTTTCATTGCCTATAAGACTGTGTTATACTTCCCAGTGATGTGATAAGACAAACCTTCCTCAGTATGCAGAGGAATTCAGTAAAGAAATAAACCCTTTACTGAGATCACATGGTCCATTAAGATCACTTTGAAAGACAGTGATGAAAATAGCTGCAAAGCCAATTGCTGCTACTAAGTGCCTTCTGGAGAGATGGCTGAGCACTACAAATCAGCACCAAATGCTTCAACTTGAAGAAAGATTCAGAGGGAGTTACATGAGTGATTGCTGTGTAATGCTGCCAAAAGGATTTTGTCCGTCTTTTTACATCAGCAACATAAATTTTAAACTTGCTTTGCATTTTGTTGTTTAAGTGTTTGCTTACAAAAGGTGTTTAGTGTGGATTGATAGCTATAAAGATATATTGATTTCAAGTTAAATGCTACCTTTATAGTCACTGCTGTAATTTTTGGTAACCATAAGGCTATACAGATTCATTATATATTTACTTAAGCAAATATTTTTTGTGATTTTAAAATTTCAGTTAAATTATGTTGAAAAATGATAACTTGAATATTTGCTTTTCAGATGAGTGGTGTTTTATTTGGTGAATATTTGCCTACATTTGAGTGAACGTTGCACATCAGTTAAAAATACACTGAAAATACAGTTTTAAAATAATTTTAAGAGCTTCAGTAAAAATATCTTAAGTGTCGTCCAGAAAGAAAAAGGTATGTTTATCAAAATGAATGATGCACATAAAATTAACAGGCATTATGAAATAAAAATAACACCTGCAATTAGCTGAAAAATTCTACCGACAGCTTGTGGTCACCATGCTCTTCAGATTTGTTTTTTAAATGGTGACATTCTTTGTTTGCTTCATTTACAGTCAAAAGTTAAGTGGGCCAGTAGCTTTTTACAGCATCACAGAATGACAGAATCACAGAATTGTCAGAGTTAGAAAAGACCTCTAAGATCACCACATCCAACCATCAAACCCCGCCCAAACAAACAAAAAATCCTCACCATCCCACTAGCACATGTCCTGAAGAGCCTCATCTACACATTTTTTGAATACCTCCAGGGATGGTGACTCCATCACCTCCCTGGGCAGCCCCTTCCAGTGCCTGACTACTCTTCCAGTAAAGAAATTCTTCCTAATATCTGATCTAAACCTCCCCTCGTGCAACTTGAGGCCATTTCCTCTAGTCCTGTCATTATTGACTTGACAGAAGAGGCCACACCCACCTCACTACAACCTCCTTTCAGGTATTTGGAGAGAGAGATAAGGTCTCCCCTCAGCCTCCTCTTCTCCAAAGTAAACAATCCCAGTTCCCTCAGCCTCTCCTCGTAGGCCTTGCTCTCCAGACCCTTCACCAGCTTGGTTGCCCTTCTCTGAACTTGCTCCAACTCAATGTCTTTCTTGTGGTGAGGGGCCCAGAACTGAACACAGCACTCAAGGTGTGGCCTCACCAGTGCACATACAGCGGCACAATCACTTCCTTTCTCTGCTGATCACACTGTTTCTGATACAGGCCAGGATGCCGTTGACCTTCTTGGCTACCTGGGCACACTGCTGGCTCATGTTCAGCCAGGTGTCAACCAGCACCCCAGGGTCCTTTTCCGTCAGGCAGCTTTCCATCTGTTCTTGCCTGAGCCTGTAGCATTGCCTGGGGTTCTTGTGACTGAAGTGCAGGAGCTGACACTTGGCCTTGTTAAACCTCATCCCACTGGCCTCAGCCCACTGATCCAACCTTTCCAGATCCCTCTCCAGAGCCTTCCTACCCTCAAGGAGATTGACACTCCCAACCAGTCTGGTGTCATCTGCAAACTTGCTGAGGAAGAACTCAATCCCCTCATCTAGATCATTGATATTGAACAAGACTAGCCTTGGTCTTGAACAAAATTGAGCCTTGGGGGAACCCTGGTGTTCTCATTCCCTGCTGAGCTAGTTCAAATAAAGCAACATATACACTGCCCTGTGAGTGTATATACACACAAAGGCAAGAAGTTTTGCCTAGAGAGGATGTGTTCATGTATTTGCCCAAAAAGTACAGAAGGTATAAATTCCAGAGCACAACATCCTCACACCCAGCTTGATGTGGAATTGCTCCTTTACAACTGAAAGACAGTTTCAGTCTGTGTGGACTCCTTGATCAGCCTGGGATTCATTAATGTGGTGGCGGGACTCTTTCTCATGTCTCATGTGGGTGAATTCTAGTTCTTCACCAAGAAGATTACCAAGTATTGAAACAGTCAGCTCAGGGAAGTGATTGAATCACCATCCCTGGAGGTATTGAAAAAATCTGTAGAGGGGGTACTTAGGGACATGATTTAGTGGTGGGCTGGCCAGTATTATGTTTACAGTTGGACTTCATCCTAGGAGTCTTTTCCAACCTCAATGCTTCTATGTTCCCACCTCTGCCATTGTACAGAAGCTTTGCTCTAGACTTGACTCAAGAAATGTCTGGGCTCAATACTGAGATCCCTAGGAGAGAGCTAAGCCTCTCTGACTGCCATGTTTGGAAGGAAACCTTGTGTCTTTCCTGCAGCTTGACCTGGAGGCCCTGTGGGATGGACTACCTATGGAACAATTTCAACTTTTGCACTTTCTCTTCAAGAAGGAAGGCAGGCAAGGTCTCCTGGAGTCTTTGGCTGTGAAGAAGAGAGGGTGAAGATTTGGTCCTAGACTGTGTACCAGGTGGTGGAAGGATATTAATGCTAGTGTGGAAGGTCTCTATGGAGAAGCACATAAGCTCTCTTATAAGCAAAAAGGACATCATACAATGAGCACCTCCTGTGACTTCACAACACATCTCTAAAACTTTTCTGCATCTGTATGTTCTTAGCAGGTCACAGTTAGCACTTCAAAAATCTATAATTTCAAATTCTCAGTTACAGTTCAGGGATATGATTTACTTTAAGGTTTGAACAGTAAATACCACATGTCCTGAGCAGTTCTACTTGAGCTGTGGAATTTTTTGTAACTGATATGACAACATGATGATACTTAACTTTTCCTACAATAGTACTCTGTATCCCTTCAGCAGCTGGCCTTGTGCTGTTCTTTGAGTGGAGAACAGCAGATTGAAAATAAAGCTAAGTGAATGTTTGCTACACCTTTGTCTTTATCCCACAATTTCACATTCTGGTTGAATCATTCTACACTGTTTCTTAGGGTTCTTTTAATAATTTGTCATCACAATAGCAATCTTGTTATTTGTCCTAACCTGTGAAATTATTTTCTGCATTAGTCCATAGCACAATACAGCTTAAACTGGAAGTGCTGAACATTAATAGTTTCACAAACCTTTCTAACTGTCTACTCACCCTTCCCCTCCCCCAGTCAACTGCATTATCATATTCATGGATCTTGTCTATAAACTTGAGATAAATGTTTCAGTCTCTACTGTTTCACAGAGAGGAATGAAGGTTTCTGTATTGAGGAATTTCTTAAGTACAGATATGATCAAGTCTGTTCAAGGGGATCTCTGGGATTTTGTATGTGGATCTAGTTTGTGACAAATTGTGCACACAAATATTATGGTTTTATATTCATAGAAAATGTACTTGATAACTTTTGTAGAATTACTTTTCTTTCTGCAGTTTAAAAAAAAAAATTCTTAACAGAAATAGTGCCTACTATTTATCTGTACTTTGGAATTATTAGATACATTACACCCTTTCTACACTGTAATATACAGACTGTTAAGTAGTTCTGCACAAATTCAATTATTTGTGTAGTGTTATATTGCTTTAATTGTGTGAGGCTTGACTTGAATTCTTACTGACATGCAGGAAATAAATATAAAGTTTTTTTTCTAAACTCATTGCCAGAATCCCATCCCGTCTCTCAGTATAGACAAGTTAGAGTTAGCTCAGATACATCTACTCATAACTTATAAATGGACTTACTGACATCTTGATATTTGTTAATGGACATTTTAATATTGGAAAGTGTTGATTCATTTCTGTGCCCAGTTCACTGTTTTTCTTTTGTGCGGATTGTCTGATGACTGATTCTTTTTATTATTCCTTTTAAAATATTTTCTTTTTTTAACACTGTTTGAAGATCTGTATCTCTTCAAGCGCATCAAGCACATCTCTGTTGGTAAGGGTCAAGCTGTGGACTGTTTGGTACCATATACAATTCTGATAAAATGATTTTGTGTGAGAAAATAAAGCCTTGTTATTTTTAAAAAATGTTGATATTTCTCTGTTGTGACATCAGCAGTTATTACTGGGTTAATGTTATTATATAGTTGTTGTTTTATATATACATAAAAATTATATATATAGTGTTATATACATAACTATATTTAAAATAAATAATAGTATATAAAATAATAATAATTACTATATAAAAATATATAAATATATACATTGCTTAAAGCTGATAATTTCATATTACAGCTAGTGTCGCAATTCTGAAATGTTTCTGTGGAAACGTCGTAAATCAAATCTGAATTGCCCTCTCTTGTGGCAAAACCTATGGAAGATGGGTCAAGAGAGGAAATCAACAGAGCGTTTTTCAGGACTTATTTGAGATTTCTTCTATAACCAGTAAAACAACATGGTAGGATTTATCCTACCTAGTTTTAGATCTTTACAGACTGAGCCTAGAACTAACTACAACTAGAACAAAAACCTTAAGACTGTGCAGAACATGAAATTTGCTTTACCTTCTTCTGAAGAAATACGTTAAAATATTTTGAAAGATAAAATTCTTCCTCTTAAAGGCATTTATGCTTAAAAGAAAAAGTATTTCAATTCTAAAGTTATTATGACATTATGCTTTTGAACAGCTGTAGGATGCAATGCTTATTACACAGCATAGCCATTTGGGATTAATTGCCATCATAACTCCAGTGCAAGCTAACTACTGTTTGGCTTTGTTGTAATTTGGTTTCCAATTAACTTCTCCTGTTCCTTCACACAGATAAATTTAATCTTGGTAGCACCACTAAAACTTAACAGGATTATTACCAGTTAAAGGAATGGTATATAAGAATGCAAATAAACCTATCTTCTAACATCCTCTCAGCACCATTTGGACATGACAGATGTCTCCTGTCATTGTCAGAGACAGCCTCCAGAGCTGGAGAGAAGAATTTTAACAGTGTCTGATTTCTTAGCTGTAGTATTTGTTGAGATCTGCCTCAAATCCAGTGTGATTTTGGGAAGCTGATTCTGCAGATACATGAACTGCAGCAAGAGATGTAACTGATACTGAGAACCTTCTCTATTTGAAGTCAAAGCCCATTAAAACTTCTATGGTAGTGTCTGTTGTGCTTAGGGAATGAAATGATACATTAAACTACCACAGTCAAGTAAGTATACAGTGAGTAGAGAGCAACAAAAAATTGGACAGCTTCAACTGTTCTGTTGCCAGAATTGACACTTTATGGGTGCTTGGGCTGTGCTAGGAGATAATCCACTGCCATCATCTAGGAGAAAGAATTCCTAATTCCGGGCTCATACTCGGTGAAAAGTAAGCAGTTACACAGGCTCAATAGCTGCATCAGGGGGAAAGAAGGTAATTTAATGCTAACGTAGACCTGGAAACATCTAGATATATTTAACCTATGTCTACAACAGGCTCAGTAAAAACATGTGCTTTTTAATGCGGATTAACCTGAAGCAGTGTTTTTGATCTGTCATAGACATTGAGAATGATCCTTCATGTTCATACTTTAAAGGTGAATCTCAAATTACTTGAATCTTAAATAATTTTCTCACAATACTACTGGGTAATGCTAAGATACGTGTTATTGTAACAGCTAAAAAATTCATAAATAGCCCCCAGACAGGAAACGTTCCTCATAGCTGATACAGAGTGGTTAAGGTCAAGGTTTAAAGATGCTCACTTTAAAGAATATTAGAGGTCATTAAAGACATGCCAAGTGGTCATAAAAGCCTGAAATACTCAATTAGTAGCTGTTCTGTTACATTGATCTAGTAATGAAGTTTTAGAGAGAAAAATCTATGAAGATTGTTAGTACAGTTTGCATCACTTGGAGAGATATGGCATTCAGTTATGCAATTTTTCATGCTTAGGTTACATTTGCAGATGAGACACTACCATAGATATGTTTTTTTTATGTAGAGATATGAAATTTAAAAGGTTGAACTCCGGGAAAATAAAGTTGGGAATGTCAGGATATTCTCCAAATCCAAGAGACAGACAGAATTTCAAATGTATTAAATCAGGCCCAGGAAATTTAATCACAGAACCATTTTTGTTGGAAAAGACCTTTAAGATCATTGAGTCCATCTATTAACCTAATTCTGACAATCCCACCACTAAACCATGTCCCTAAGCACCTCATCTATGTCTTTTAAATACCTCCAGGGATGGTGACTCCACCACTTCCTTGAGCAGCCTGTTCCAGTGCTTAACAACCCTTTCAGTAAAGAAGTTTTTCCTAATGTCCAACCTAAACCTCCCCTGGTACAACTTGAAACCATTTCCTCTTGTCTTATCACTTGTTACCTGGGAGAAGAAACTTGACCAGGTAGTTGTGGAGTGTGATAAGGCTCCCCTTGAGCCTCCTTTTCTCCAGGCTAAATAACCCTAGTTCCATCAGCCTCTCCTCATAACACTTGTGCTCTAGACTAGTCACTGGCTTTGTTGCCCTTCTCTGGTCATGTTCCAGCACCTCAATGTTCTTCTTGTAGTGAGGGGCCCAAAACTGAACACAGCATTCAAGCTGAAGCCTCACCAGTGCCAAGTACAGGGGCATAATCCCTTACCCTAATCCTGCTGGCCACGTTATTTCTCATACAAGCCAGGGTGCTGTTGGCCTTCTTGGTCACCTGGGCACTCTGCTGGCTATTGGTTAGGAGGCTGTTGATCAACAACCCCAAGTCCTTTTCTTCCAAGCAGCTTTCCAGCTACTCTTCCCCAAACCTGAAGCATTACCTGGGGTTGTTGTGACCATGGGTTTCTTCTGCATGTTTTTTCCTTGAGTGAACAGCAAGCCTTGCTCCTTCCAAATAGTTCCATGAGCATGGACAATTCCAAAATCATATTTGGAATCCATCCATATGTTTATCTTCTTTCTTTTGCTAGTTCCAGGGCACTAGTGAGAGCAATTATTTCAGCCTTTTTGCCCACTGTCCCAGCAGGTAGTAGTTGAGACTTGATTACCTCATCCATTGTTGTTACTGCATATCCAGCCTTACAGTTCCCTTGTTGGATGAAACTGCTTCTGTCTGTGATTCTTCTGCATCTTCCAGTGGCTCTTCTGTTAGATGTGATCTGCTGGAATATATTGTTTCCATAGTCTCCAGTCAGTCAGGCACCAGTGGTTCAGATGTCTGTCCTCTGACGAAAGAGGCTGGATTCACAATATTAGTTACTTCAATCTTAACATCATCAGATTCAAGCAGAATGGCCTGATATTTCAAAACTCAGGATGTGGGTAGCCAATTATTTCTTTTTTTTCTAATACTGAAGATACGGTGTGAGAAATGAGCACTGTAATCTTTGAAGCCAGAGTAAACTTCCATGCTTCTTGGATGTTCATGACTACTGCAGCCACTGCCCACAGGCATCCTGGCCATCCTTTGCTTACTTCATCCAGCTGCTTGGAGAAGTAGCCTACAGCCCTTTTGTATGGTCCCAACCTTTGGGCCAGTATCCCTAATGTCTTGTACCTTGTCTCTCATACTAAAACAGCCAGAATGGCTTGGTGACATCTGGGAGTCCTAAAGCTGACACCTCTATCAGCTCCTTTTTCTGCTGTTTAAATGCACTCTTTGCCTCTGGAGTCAAAACTAAATCAGTAGAGAGGCTTCTTTGATCTGTTCATAGAGAGGTTTTACTAAAATCCCATAGTTATGTATCCATAATTGATACCAACCTGTTATTCCCAGAAGTGTGTGGATGTCTTTTACCATTTGGGGTTCAGGTATCCTGCAAACAGCTTCCTTCTGTTCCTTACCTAGTTCCCAAAGTCCTCCTGAGTCTTCATATCCTAGGTAGGTAACTTGTTTCTTCACAATCTGGGCTTTCTGTTGAGAGACTCAATATCCACCTAGTTCAAGAAAGTTTACCAAGCTTACAGTCCACCTAAAGCATTCTTCTTTGGTTTTAGTTGCAATAAGAAGATTGTCAACATACTGCAGGAGGGTTCTGTCTTCTGGTAGAGGTTCCCAAGTGTCTAACTCCTGGGACAATTGGTTGCCAAATATTATAGGGATATTTTTGAATCCCTGGGGTAACACTGTTCAGATGAGTTGGGTTTTCCTCCCTGTATTGGGGTTCTCTCATTCAAAAGCAAATATTTTTTGACTCTCTTCTGCTAATGTTAGACAGAGGAAGACATCCTTCAAATCTAACAGTAAACCAAATTTGATCCTTCCTGAGCTTTGTCAATAGGGTATATGGGTTAGCTTTACCCTAACTGAGCTATATCTAGGTTATAATTTAACTATGACTGGTTTAGAATTTTTAGCTCTCCCAGGTATCCCAGAAGCCCACATTCCTGGGAATATCTGGTGTGGTATTTCTTGAGAAATTAAATTCCATTTTTCTGTTTGGATTAGTGACAAAATTAAAGTCTGAATTAATTGATCTTCTAAAATTTTAAGTTCCACTCCTGTGGGCTTAAATTCAATTTTAGCTCCCAATTGTTCAAGTAAATCCCACCCTAACAAGGGTTTAGGGGAATTTGGCAAATATCGAAATCAGTGGTTTCCAATTTGTTTTCCCAGTTTAAACCTGAGTGGTTTCAAAAAATATGCTTTTTCTGGTTGGACAGTAGCTCCCATAACAGTTACAAAATTCTTATCTACAGGTGTTAATTCTTGATTCAAAACAGAAAAAGAAGCACCTTTATAAACTAGAAATTCTACTTCCTTTTCTGTTTTCCCTAGGTTTATTTTAACCAGTGGATCCGCTCAGGTAGATGCCCCAGGCCCCATCAATCCGCTTCTACAGTCAGGGCCTGCCTGTGCTTTGGGCAGATGTTTTTCCAATGTCTGTCCTCGTTACAATATGCACACTGGGTTACACCCAATGTGCCTCTCTTTCTTCCTACAGAGTTTCCTAGTTCCCCCTTTTCTTTGTTCTAAAGCTATAAATCCCTTCTTCTATTTCTGATCACGATTTCAGCAAAACTTCCTGGCTGCCTTCTTTTGTTTTTCTAATTCCATGTCCACCCTGTCTCCTGGCTCTCATCCTCCCCAGTTTACACTATCTCTTCATGGAGAAGAGATCAGGGAGGGAGTCACTGTCCTTCCCGTGCCTGTGCTGTCAATGTCTCCTTCTCTCTCTTACGTATCCTTTCCTAATACTAACACAAAAATCATTTGAAACTATCCCCAAACTTATATCAGTACACTAATATACAGTCCAGAGGGCTAGTCTTTAAAATTTCTCCATTCTGTGATTGTTCAGAACCCATCAAAAAGAACACAAATCCAAAATGACAATACAGACTCAAAACAATAATACATAAACAAGAACTAGACATTAAATTATTTCAAATGGGTTTTGTACCTCTATATCTTTTTCCTTCCATCCAGTTATGTCCCCAAATTTAGCAGAAATAAAACCCCCTTGTGTTCCAGCTAATCCTCAGATAACAGAGGGGATGGGGGCGGCTGCGCTTGATTCCTGATCTACAGCAGATAACCAGATACAATTTACCCAACCAGTTAGATTTTTCTTCAGTCCAAAAGTCAAAAATCCTGGGAATCACCAAGCAAGCTACAATCACTTCGTTTGTCTCCGGCTGTACCCCTTGCAGGACAGAGGAACTGCGGATAGGAACTCTGCACTCACTTTGCAGCCCTGCTGCATCTCAAGCACACTCAGTTCATGCATACATACTTAACAGCAATAATGGTGATTTAAGTTTACCAAATAATGATAACAACTTAACCACACAATAAAATAACAGAAGCAGTTAAAATAGTGTGGATCATGCACAAAGTCCATATGCCATTCCAACAGTCCAAAATAACCAATGAATCTTATGGTCCAGAGTATACCAAGTATGCGTAAAAATACCAAAACCAAATACCAAGTATGCATACAAATACCAAATACCAAGTATGCTCAAGATATGAAAATATCTGACATATGGTACCTTCACAGGACATCTACATATTACAGACATCCTCCAAAACCAAAGGTATACCTCCTAAACCAAAACTGAACTTTCAAAAAGAATGCCTTACCAGGATGGTCCTTGTCTGCTCCCACAGTGAGCTGTGTGAGTCAACAAGTCCCACTGGGAAATTCTGGGGGTGCCCAGAGAGTCGTCTATCTCAGTGGATCCTGCAGCCGAGCAGAGTCTGTCCCATCTGGGGTGCCAAACTGACGCAGTGAAAAACTCAATAACCGAAGTTATTAAGCAGGCATTCTTTATTTTGTGATGCTGGACACACTGGGGATCATTCCTCCAAATGTGCATACTGATGCAAGGTACACAGTTTATATGCAGGCTAAACATACATATTCATTATATTGCTTAAAAAGGGCAGTCTTATGGTAATGGGTTCCTGGAATTCATTTACATATTATAAGCATGCATAATAAAATTAGGGTTAGGGGTCTTTTCTCCCCTCGGTGGTCTTTCGTGACATCTGGTGGTCATTTACTTCATCTTCTCTTCATCACTGTGTTCTTTTAGTGACCTAAAACCTAAAATTCTTATTCTTGCTACAAAACTGGTTCTTTTCTGTTCAGCATGCTCGGGTGCCTCAAGACATCCTGTTTTCCTGTTCCCAGAGATAACCACTATCTACAAGGTTATGAATTTCACAGTATGTCCCCACTATACAACTACCCATTTATTGTTGTCGCTTGTTCAAAGACTAGTAAGACTCTACCAGACATCCCATCTCCTGCCTTTAATCCAATAAAGGATGTAGATTCTCCTTAGTCCTCCTCTTGTTGTTAATGTATCTATAGAAAAATTTTCTAATGTATTTATAACAGTGGTAAATTTCAGTTCTAGTTGGGCTTTGGCCCTTCTAAGTTTCTCCCTTCGAAACATCACAACATCCTTGTAGTCTTCAAGAGTTGCCTGTCCCTTCTTCAAAATAGGAAAACTTCCTGAGCTCCAGTATAAGTTCCCTGTTCAGTCAGGCTGGTCTTCTTCCCTGACAGCTCATCTTTTTGCACATGGCGACAGGTTGCGCCTGCACCTTTAAAATTTCCTTTTTGAAGAATGTCCAGACTTCCTGGACTCCATTGCCCTTCAGCATTGTCTCCCAAGGGACTTTGTCAACCAGGTTCCTAAACAGGTCAAAGTTTGACCTCCAGAATTCTAAGATAGCAGTTCTGCTGAACACCCTCCTTACTTCTCTAAGAATCACTAACTCGATCATTTTGTGATCACTAGGACAGTCTCCAAACATCATATCACCCAGAAGTCCTTCTCTGTTTACAAACACCAGGTCCAGCAAGGCACATTTCCTAGTTGGCTTACTCACCAGCTGTGTGAGAAAGTTCTCTTTCCCACACTCCAGGAATGTCTTGGACTGTTTCTTCTCTGCTGTATTGCATTGCCAGCAGATATCTGTTAAGTTGAAGTCCTCCATAAGAATGAGGTCTGGCTATAGTGAGATTTTCCCCAGCTGCTTGTAGAATATTTCATCTACTTCTTCATCCCGGTTAGGCCATCTATAACAGACTCCTACTGTGATATCGGCCTTCTTGGCCTTCTCCCTGATTCTTACCCATAAATACTCAACACTCAATCCTATCACCACCATAATTAATCTCTAGATAGTCACACAGTCCTTAACATACAGGTCTACAACTCTGCCTCTCCTTCCTTGCCTGTCTCTTCTGAAGAGTTTATAACCATCCAGTAAAGCACTCCAGCTGTGTAAGTCATCCCAACATGTTTCTGTAATGCCAACTACATTGCAGCACAATGGCATCCAGGTCCTGTTGTTGCCCGTGCTGCATGCATTGGTATAGATGCACTTCATATGGGTTACTGATCCTGCCACCTTTTGGAGTAGGAGAAGTCCTAACCCCTACATGACCATTCTCAGGGTGTTCTGTTGTTTCTGATGCATTAAACCTTGTATCTTTGCTGCCATATGGATCTCCATCATCTTCCTCCACAGAGACAGCAGACCAAAGAACGTTGCTAACAGACCATCCCTCAAGCATTGGTGTGCTGCCCCCAGGCTTAGTTCTGTTGAGCCTGGTTTTATCTCTTTCCCCCTTTAAAACTAGTTTAAAGCTGTTTCACTGAGCCCTGCTATTTCCTGTGCAGGAAAGACCCTTTACCCACTTTCACAGGTGTGCCCTGTCTGTTGCCAGCAGGCCTAGTGTTGTGTAAACAGAATCAGGATCAAGAAAGCAAAAATTCTGCCCCTAACACCAGGCTTGAAGCCAGGTGTTGATCTGCTGTCTCTTCCTGTTTCTCCAGTCATCATACCCTGCAAGGGGAGGGATAAAGAACACCATCTGTGCTCCTGATCCTTTGAGCAATTGTCCCAGGGCCCTTAAGTCTCTCTTCGTTGCCCCCACAGTTGCTGTGAGCTCATCACTGCCTAACTGAGAAGCCAGTGACAGGTAGTAATCTGAGGGCCTTACCAGGGTAGGAAGTTCTGCATACTGGACCTTCCTGTGCCCTTCAGGAGGGAGTCACTAACAACAATGACCTATCTCTTTTTTCTTGGTAGATGTAGTTTTGATGCCAGGTCTAGGACAACTTAACCTTGGTGACATGTCTCTTATTTATGTTATTATGTTATTAATAACAATCTTCTTGTTATTCTGTTCCACCTGCAGGTCCTCATACCTGTTATGCAAAGGCACCTGAGAAGGTGGGGTTGTTACTGTGGAGGATGTGCCCAGTGCACTGAACAGGAAAAAATCATCATCCTAGTATCTTTTTCTATATTATTCCGTACCTATTTTGCAGTCTACTGATGTGCATCGCACTTTACATTGAAGTGGGAATGGTGGAGCTCTGTAGTGGAAAAGAAGAACATTTTAGATAGTTTAGGTAGGATTCAAACTGCTTTTTCTAATGTTGATTGCCCATTTTTAGTAAAAATCTGAATGTACATGATTTGAATGTAAATGTATGTGGCATCAAACCTTGTTTTGTTACGGATTTTAGTGAAATAACAATTTAAATATTAAAAAAAAAACACAACAAGAAAAAAAGAAAAAAAAAACAAACCCAACCAACCAACCAACCAAAACAACAACAAAAAACCCACAAAACCCCACAAAAACTAATAAAAACACAATAAAAATCACAAAAACAAAAGCAAACAACTTATTCAACTGTATTACAAACTTGGAATGGGACAAATGTGGAAAAATCATATTTGACTTTTAAATTATAGTATCTGAGGGTATTTTAGAAAGCAAATTCTGATGACTGGTTTTGATTCTGTTCTGTCTTATTTATGTTGTGTTCACTTTTCCTCCACTCTGCTTTGTTTTACACCCTAAAAACTTCTCACCTGTGAGAAAAACACCCAGACATAAGAGATTATTGCTTAACATTCTCCAGGGTAGGTATTCAAAGGGAAGACAAATCTGAGCTTTAACTTTCCTAAAGTATATTTATCCTTTGTGTTGCTCTGCCAATTTGTGAAAAGGCTGTTGATTCTTGGAGCTTTTAAACTTTCATTTGTTTGCAGTTCTGCATATTTATGAACATCATATGCCCTGTTCAGGTTTTAAAGTGGTTTAGAGCAATTTGTAATTAAAGAAAAATATTGCATCTAACATTTCAAATACATATTCTAGCAGTGAAAAATGAGGTTAAATATGCTATTTTGGTCTCTAATCTTACTTTATTTTCAAGCCAAAATGGTGTTAGCTTCTCTACGTGTAGCTGACTCACCAAAGAAGCAGCACTTCTTTGCTCATACTTTAAATAATCATCAGTCTCTTTTCATTAATTTGTCAAAATTAAAGATGTGGGGAAAAAAAAAATAAATCTGAGGGATATTTGCCATAACAGCAAAGGTTTTTGCTTTAAATAAGGAATACTTTCTGATGACTCATAGCTAGGGCAAAAGGCCAGAGGAAATGAGTTTTCATTTATTTTTTATCCTCAGAGAAAAAACCAAATGTTGTTAACACATACATTTATATTAGTGGTAACTGAGGAGTTAAGTGCCAGCCAGAAAGTAGGTATTGCTTCTTGTGGATGAAGGTGTGACAGTGTATCTCTTCTCCAGCCATGGTCAGGGGCTGAATGGACTGAAGGGCCGGGGCAAGTGACCTGCAACTGATACCCAGTGATCCACTAAACTGTTGTACTTGAATTTTCTTTTGAATCATATACGTGAAATGTGTGGTGACCATCAAGACCTTTTGAAGGGTTATGATGATACCAAAAGTTTTATTTTCATGGTACAATGATTTTCAGTGAGGTTTAGACTGATGTGTTTCTTTTCATGAAATTCAAGGTGATTGAGATATTTTTTTTCCAATTTAAAGTGCGCTGTTGACATTACCTGATGATTCTCTCCTTCTGGGTTTCTTATATATTTCCATATTAAATATGGAAGTGGTCAGGCAGCTGGACAAGATGATTGTTGTAGATCACTCCCAATGGAACCACTCTATTCTAAATTAAATCAAATAAGAAGCTATTCCTCTAGTCAGCATCATTACTTTTATACATTTCTTTTTTTCTTTTCAGTCACCATAGATGAGAGTTAGTACATAAATTACTGCTGGTTTAAAGCTAACATGTATGTTTTAAATAGCTAAATTTTAGAACAAGTGGAAAGCACAGGTTTTTTTCAGCTGTTCTTGTGAGGATTTCTGAAATGGAAAGTGGTAAGCTTGGCTGTGTAGGCATAGGTTAAGTTGGTAGATCTTTACACAGTCTGAGATAAGCTGACCAGACTTTTTAATTTCATGGATTCACCTCACTCTGCCAGAGGAGAACTGCAGGTAATTGGTCTATAATGTCTGTTACAGATTGATTCATCGCACAGGTCATGGGTCTCGTCTATAGAGGACCAGAATGTATATCATATTGCAAACTATATCAACTGTAGATAACAAGTATTAACACTGAATAAATATTACTCTATTGTATATGAAGTTTATATCTACTAAATAAACAGTTACAACTATAAGGTCAGCATAGTACAAAATTTTAAGATGCAAGTTTTTAATGCTGTGAATGCCAAGTTTTTAATACAGACCTGAATTCTTTATGTGCTACACTTACCTAATTACCTAATTTTCAGCATAAACTCTGGGGATGAGATATTACCTGTAGTACTATGACAGTACAATAAGGCATGATTGATTGTTTCACATACTGTGAAAAAAAACCCCAGAGACGTGACATAAAATATTAAGTCTGTGGAAATATTGGAAGCTGTATTTCACTGTGTTAATGAGAATTATCACAGTTTCACAGCAATCTACAAGCAAGTTGTGATATAGGATAAATAAGAGTTCTGTCTAAAATGGTAAACTGACTCTTAGCTGAGAAGTGGTTTTGATGCTTCTTTGCAAACTGAACACCTTTCTTGAAAGAGAAACCTTTAACCTTCATCATGGTTCATCATCACCTGGTATAAATTCTTCATTCTTCTTACAATGAAATATAAAAGGATCTGCCAGTGTTGTCACCTTGTGCTGTGCCTGACATCTGCTGTGGATCAGTATAGCTTGACTCTATACAGAACTAAAATGGAGCTGAGTCAAAGACAGAGGTTCCGAATGAGGAGCTTGAAACATGAAATCAGACTGAGCAGATGGCTTCAAGGCCAGTTGTTGGCATGGTTTATTAGGACTACTTTATGATACTTACCTAATTTTCTTCTTTTTCCCTCTCCTGCCTGGAAGTTTATCTGCCCACTACTGCTATTGTGCCAGAAAAGAAAAGAACAGCTCTTTTCCAGTTGGTGTCAGAGGGAGAGTTAATAATGTGAATCAGATGGTGACAATTGCCAGGACTCTTTATCAAGAAACTAAATATGTCAAAGTACTCTGTCTGAGGATCAGCCCTTCTTGTCAACTTTGGTCTCCACCTCATCATTTTTCCCCATCCTCTCTGCTCATTGTGAGCCCATAATGCTTTGTGGACCAGCTGAGTTAAGCAGTGATGTTAAACTATGTGGACCTGCCAGTGAGACTATGAAACGTGGGAAACCAAGTGCCTCATGTGCTAAAATTGTCACACCCACTTCTCACTTCTTTATATCACTGTTTTGTTGTTAGGTCAATCAGCACTAGGTTAGAAACAGCTGAAGAATACTGAACTATTTTAAAACTCAGGGAGAATTTCTAATGTTTACTTTGGCCTCAGAGTTATAACCTTGCAGGGATCTTTCTGGTAAGCAGAAGGAGCAGTCTGTGTAAAGTTGTCAGGAAACTGATTTGAGGTAAGCAGAAATGGAGAAAAAGAAATCACAGAGTAATTCTGTGAGGGCCAAAAGATAAATAAATGTGGAATCAGCTGTAAGTCAATTCGTTCAATGACAGGGAAAAATGAAGGCAAGATGGATCATGAAAAAAATTATTACTTTCTAATCTCTTTCTGACATCTTGCTGCAATAACATTAACAGGAGGAATTAAGAAAATATTTGTCTTCATTGTTTCACATATTTGTTTTTCAGCCATAGGGTGTTCCTTTCCTTCGCTTTCTTTTGTTCAGTTATTTCTTGTTTTCAGTCTCATTTTATTTCCTTTGGGTCAGTCTTTGATAGGCACTAAACACAAGCAACTTCCATCAGTCTCATTGGATTTGTCTAGTATTCAGCAAGGAGCTGATCTGAAGTTCACTTTTATTGTCAAGTTCATCAGGGGGTTGGATCCAACCTAGCTCTCAGTAGCTTTCAGTGCCTATGACCCAATACTTTAATAAAGTGCTACAGCTATGTCAACACTGTGAACAGGAGACCTCTGTATTTCCATGTTTTACTTGAACATTGACAATATCTTTTTATATCTCTCTGTACATCTTTCACACATGTTGTACCATTGGACTTGCTGAAGCATTGTTTAGTAGATAATTTTCATCTTTTAGATGGTTTGACTTGATGATCTTGGAGGTCTTTTCCAACCTTAATGATTCTGTGAAAACATGCAATCATCTAAGAGTCTCCTAAGGAATTGACTAAGGAAAGTTTCATGAAAGTTGTGACTGTTAATGTACAGTCTAGCTAAGAATGTGACACTGGGGCTGGGACAATGGTATAAGAGAGAAAATCCTGTGAAAAGGGGGTAAGGAAGATACATTTAAGGAATATAGGGTGGCCTTTGATGGGGATGGGATATAAACATCTGTATCAGAATGCATATGTGTAATGGGGAAATTGAACTCTGTGTTAATTCTGTATTTGTCAACACAACATGAATTTTGGACCAAGCCTCTGCATGGGCATTCATCTGTTAACACTTTGTTGAAACAAGTATGTTAGACCCTGTCTTGCAGACTAGGCTCTCACCAAACTGTGCCCGCTCTCATGCTTTGTGAGAGGAAGTTCTGGAGAACAGATAGGCCACATTTGAGGTCTTTGGGATCACAGTGCTGCCAATATATGTTTAGTATTACAGAACGGCAGCAGCAACTATGACAACAGCTATGAGGCTCATCTGTGTGTAAGTATGTAAGGTTTTGCTGAGAGTCAAAACAGAAAATTGCTCCTGACATATTTCAAATTTAATTCCAGGTATTGGTTTTGCAACAGTTTTGTCTTGAGGGGATGAAGAATTATGGAAAATCACATTAAATTTCTGTGTTCATTTATAGACATTATTATGTAAATATAATATATAACCCTGACTAAGTAATTAAGGTCATAATCTTGCTATGTGTTTGACTGGTAAATTCAGCTGTGGTCTCTCTTCATCAGTATGCTACAACTGAAGCTAATGGTTGCTCTTATCCCACTCCCCAGCTCTTGGCAACCCATGCAAATATCATCTTCTTTAATGTTAGCTCCTAGCATTGCTATGGCCAGCTGGCAGATAGATCATCCTGTGGCAATGGAGGAAAGTCAACTAGGTAAAAAATTAAGCAAAGTACTAGAGCAGCCTATCTTTTAGGAGAGAGAGGTTCAGTAGGAAAGTTTGTAGATAGTTGAAAAGAGTAAGCTTATGTTGTAGTAATAATAAAAAATAATAATAATAAGCTTGTGTTATATTAACATTTTTAGTAGATGTAATGCTATGCATAAAGACCCACTCAACATCTCTGTGCATTCATAATGTTCACAGTTCCTGACAGAGCATCTAAGAGAGAAGTGAAACCTGGGTGGGCCAGCCAGGGAAATGCAGTTGCCTAAGCTCAGCACTGCAGTTTAGTGAGCCAGACCACAGGCAGGGGAAGTTGCAAAGTTCAGCTTGAAAAGGAATGAACATATCAGGTTTGACATGTGGCAAGATGGAAAGGCATTGGGAGGGTTCAGTGTGAGGGAGACCTTGACAGTCCTCTTGACATACCAATTTTGCCAGTGTCTCTTCCTCTTCCATTTTCTATATATCTCCATTTAAATGTCTGAATGTCTTTAGCTCATTGATTTCCCAAAAGGGTCTAACCATTCTGATAAAGCAATTCCTCTCTCAATGTCTGCCAGGTCTCACTTCACTCTCTTTCGCAAAATGAAAATTGAGTTTTAACTGAAAAATGCCTTGCAGGCTGCTTCTAGTCAGAACACAAAGTTTGATAGTATAGGAAAAGGTCTGGGGATTATTATTTAGTTTAGTGTGGATTGTTGGAAATACTTTTAGAGACTGAAAATCAGATGAGACAATTTTATATACTATGTTTTAAACTTCGCTTTGAATTGCAAACAGTAAAGCAACCTGTACGCACTACTTCCAATTCAAATACAATATCCCATGCATCAAGAAACTTGAAAAGACTAAATGTTTCTGTAAGCAACAAATGATTTGTGCAAAAACTACGTATCTGGTTTGCACAGAGCAAAATGATGGAAAGAACTCTGAGTATTTGTTATGAAAATATTGAAAATAAATTATGAGTTATTTCTATAATTTAAAATAAGTAGCAATCCAACATCAAAGGCACAAAAAAGTCACTTTGAAAATCGAATATACACTAATTAATTTTTCTAGAACAAAATCAAATTATTTTTCAAATTAAAGAATATGTTCAAAATGTAATAATGTATAAAGTTTCAGTGAAGTCTACAAACAAACATAGTTAAACAATATTCTTCATATCTGTTAACTCTTAACACATTCCATTCAAGAATCTCAACAAATCTATGAGCATGGATTTAAAAAGTGCATTTTATTTGCTGTCCTAAATTGCCTTATTAAGTAGTTGAGACTCAGAGAGGGATGAGTGAGAACAACATTTGGCCATCATCTTGGGTGATGTTATTGCTTGTGTTCAGAACAACATAAGACGCTATATGTGATAGAAAAAAGAAATACTCACATGGATAATTTACTAATATGATTGCTTTCCTCACAGGTATGCCTTTGTAGTGTTGCATCACCAACTGCTGATCACAGTAACAGTAGAACTTGTTTTTTATTTATAGATCATACACAAAGTCAATGGAAGACCTTGGCATGAAGGCATAGTGGGAGGCTTTAATTACTCATTAGGTACATTCAGTTTCAGTAGAGCTGATACTGTAATGGTGTTCAAAACCTGAACTATGTCATGAGCTCAGAGTGACAGGCCTAGGATGTCTTTAATGGTGAAATCTGCATTAGAAAAATAATTCAATACTTAAAATAGTAAGTCCTCAGTGATATTTAATGTGAAGCCTCTAGGCACCAAAAACGAGGGGAAAATAAATTTGCATTGCAGGGAATCCTCTGTCAGTGTTTACAGAAAAGATGTGAAGGTGATTAATGAAAAATGAAACAGTTAACTGAAAATGTGCCATCAAGAGAAACTCTAGAATTTAAAAGCAATGACAACTGCATTACTAAAGACTAACTTTCCCATGAAAATGAAGTGTTATCAATCAAGTTGACCTGTCACTATGAGTGGCATGTAGGGCATCCCTTCCAGCAAAGGACTGTTTCAGGATCTATATTAAAGATATAATATATATATTATAATATAATAAGATATAATATATATATTAAACAAATCTTATTTTAGGGCAGTAAGGGATGCTTTAATCCAATGCTTTCACATCCCACATTTAGGTAATGTTCTGCTTCATGTGTTAAAGAGACATTGATTACAGTCTACATGTTCTTTAACTAAATGGAGGAAGCTTGTACTACATTTACAACTGCTCGATACAGATAAAGGCAGGTTTAATAGCTTTCTGACCTACTTTGTGGATAGATATTCCTTAGTATTTATTCTGTTCATGTAAGACCTTGCTATTTATGCTGTGTTTGTGCTGGTTTGGTTGCTTCTGAGAATGGATATTTCATTTTACTTTAATCCATCCTGGATGAATGAGGGGTGTAGTAACAGACACAGTGTCAGGAAAGCACTGAAAGCAAATAGGCTGTGAGAGCATGCTCAGCAGAGCCACTATATTCATCTCCACTCAGGTACAACATAAATATTGTACAGCACAGTGAAAGTGGGAGAGCAGCCGGCAGCCACCCACCATATCCACAGGTCTGTAAGGGTTGGTGTGAAGTGAAAAATCAGTGGCAGCAGAGAGTAAAGTTGCTCAGTAACTGCTATGCGTATTGCACCCTGTGATCTCACCTTGATTTAAATGCAGACTTCATCTCCACAGCTCTCTCCACCAGCTGCAGAAGTACTCCAGTATTTGGTGACTCAAACTTACAGGCATAAATACCTGCCTAATCTTAGACAAGGAGGGAGGGAGGGAGGGAGGGAGGGAGGGAGGGAGGAAGGAAGGAAGGAAGGAAGGAAGGAAGGAAGGAAGGAAGGAAGGAAAAGACTAGAAGGAAGGGAAAGCCCAGCTCTTGTCAGTTCTTTCCCTCACTACCACTCCCCCATCTCAAAGGACAGGCAATGGAGTGAAGACACTAGAGAGAAGGGATGCTGTTTTCTTGTGGAGTAGTAAAGTTAAGCTCAACGTATTCTGGGGTGAACAAAGGCTCATACACAGACAAGGATCACTAATCCTTCCCTGGCCATCCCCTCTTGGCCTCACTTAATGTTGCCAGCCTTCCTTGAGGCTCCTCAGGCATTCTGTGACTTCCCAGCCCTCCACCCTATCTCTCCTACAGACACTGCTCAGCTGCCTTTGCAAAACTTCATCTTGCCTTCAGTTTTGGAGGTGTCTCTGACAACCTGTGAAATAGGGAGCATTTTGATAGAGAATGCAATAGGTATAAAAAACCTGAAGTGCAGACAAAATACCTGTTTTACAATAATTAAGTAAGCAGATTTAAAGGAATTTGCGTAGACTTGCTGGGTTATGATTTAAACATCTGTTGTAACATCAGGAATGAAATTTTGGAAGTGATCATGGGCTTGGTAACTTCCTGATGTTCTCTCAGCCACTATATTGAAAAAGTATCCACGAAATTATATTGTCTGACTTGCAGTGTATAGGCACGGTTACTCTTGTCTTCTTTAAGTGTAAATGAAGGAAAGATCAGGTGTGTAGTTAGCTGCAGAAGACAAAAACAGTAGAGATATTGTTAATGTGCCATAAAGCTGTGTGCTTTATAAAAATGCGCAGGTGGACAAATATACTTTATTATCTTGGTGTTTTCAGATAGAGGGTCCAAATATTTGGGTTTTTTTTTTTTTTGTCAAAACAAATATTTTGTATTTTGTACATTGTGTATACCAACAAGCTCCACTGTATGTCAGGAAAGCTCTTCATGTTTCTCAATATTTTCTATTCTGCAAGACAGTTACATCAAAATCACAACACTGTTATGGGAGCAGGCTATAAACCAGGGTTGAACAGAGTACAGAATTGCTAGGATATTGGATCTGCAAGGCTGTGTCCACTTTGAATTAAGTCGTAGATTCCCAGCATGATTTTTGGCAAGAGAGAGACTTTTATCAGTGCTGGAAACCAAGCCCTTCCATTAAACATGAGGCTATCACAAAATAATTTTGAGCATTAGAAGAAAATAATGGAGAAAAATATAAGATGAAGTCAAGAAATAGTGGTTCCAAAAGTTTCCAAAAATGTGAGTTTCATTATTGTCTGACTTTGTTGGAGATACCTGGCCATTGTGGCTGAAAGCCTCTGTCTCCTATCAAAGTGAAGGAGGGACTGCCGTGGTTGAGGGCCATCCAATCTCCTACCCCGGATGCTGCTTGTTGCCCTTGAGAAGTGATGGCCAGAGCCCCCACACACATGAATGGAGAATCCATCCTGGAAAATTCAGACCCCACAAGAAACTTTGTTCATTACATTAGATCTACAAGGCAGTCTATGCTGCTAGTGAGCAAAAGTATGCATGTAGTGAAGTTTTGCATTTTGTATTCCCTAGACCTCTTGTTAGTGTTCAGTAAATAATGGATATCTTCAAGCAAATATAATGAGGTTTCTATGCCCATGCCTTTGTGAAATTGCAATAAAGCTACATTTCCCTACCTGATCAGGTGCTGTAGGTCCTCCTGTTACTATAGTGATGGAGTCCAAGGTTTCCAAAGTAGTAGGGAGATTATGTGAGCAATCAAAGAGAAACATAGTCTTTAAGACAGCTGTCAGAGCTCAGGATAAAGACCTCAAGAGCTGTCAGGGGACTAGCTGGAAGCAAGTTGTTAATTTTCCGGACAAGAGCTTAGCAGTAGAGATATTAATAGGTGGAACAGCCCTGGAGTGCTGCATCCAGGTGGGATGGCTGAACTGTTCCAGCTCAGCGGGGGGGATGGTGAATCTACTGACAAAAAGCTATGTTTGCAGGGTCACCTGAAAGCACTTCCCAGGCTCCTGCTTGTCCTGGCTGTATCCCAACTCCAAGCTGGAGTGACACACATTTGTCTGATGTTCCTCTCTGCCCGAGGGGGGCATGGGAAGTGAACATGGCTTTTGTATATAGTCCTTTAAAGCAAACCTTTGCAGTGGACAGAGTAGCTGCAAGGCTGATTAACTTCTTGGAGAGGGAGAGATGGGCAAGGAAGCCTGACGAACAGCTTGAAAGCAAACCCTATGGATAGTAGGATCTCCAGGCTGGAAATGGTTCAAAACTCTGCTTACACTGCCAGTTTCCTAATATTCTTGTGCAAAAACATATACTGTCTTAAAATTACTTAGAAATAAGTTTATTTGGAAGACCTAGAGGTTTTAAACATGTTTTAGATCAACCAGTCTGACGTTGCAATGAAAAGTTTGCAGCAGTATTTTGCTTTATTTCTGACAGTTTTACGTCCTCTTCTCTCAAAAATTAATGTGAGGCTAGTTTAGTATGAAGAGTCATCCACCATATACCAGGATTATTTTAACAGTCTCTACTGTGATGTGACCAATGCAAAACCTTGCAGTTTTCCCTAGCACTGGTTTCCTATCATTGTTTAATTGGCACTTGATGTTTAGGGAGTTTACTCTAATGCTTCTTCTGCCTCAAGGAACCATTGGTAATTTAAGAAAACACTGAAAATGAAGGATAAAAATCTGTCATAACCTTAACATTTCTTAACATATTTCTTTTGCTGAGAAAACAGATTTCTATCATACCATGAGTATAGTTTCTTCCTTTCCTGGCCTGTTGACAATGGAAAAGTCCTTGGCTGCCCACATATGAGCAAAAGGAATAGTTACTGTCTATTACAGAGATATCAGCATCCCAAGGGGAACATTATCAATGTCAGCAGCCTCTCAGTCTTGCCCCTTCCTGATCTTTCACTTGGTACACACAGTAAAACATTCTGTGCACTCACCAGTGTATCTGCTACCATGCACAACCTCTAGCATGTGGTGGGGGAATTGGGTTCAGCCTCAGTCTGGCAAATCCACTGGGGGGATGTGTAGAACTGTCTGTGTCTGTATGACTACCAATGGGATCATGAACACAAATACTTACCCATTTGCCCTTTTTATCAATCTCAGTCTCTTTTAATTGTATTGTGTTGCTGTGCATCACTGTAAAAGTTAGAGCAAAGCTGTCTCAAAGTTGTCTGAGTTAACAAAGGGGTCCTAGAGCAGGAAAAGTTCACCTAAAATCCTGTTGTTTTTAGGGGTTTACAAGGAGTGCTTCTAGTCTGATAGCTGGATCTACATTGTTTTCTGCTTTGTTAGGAAAACATGATTATTGTCATCTAGTCTAGGGAAGACTCTAGGTACTTTGGTTTTGGTGGATTTTTAAAGCAACCAGTGAAGGATGATACCGCTCCGAATTATGTAATGTATAGAGGGAAAAACTATGGACATGAAAATATGGTGAAGTCAGGAAGCTTAAAGCTTTTGCTTGGCTGAATTGATTCCAAATATTCATTAGTCAGGAGAAGTCCAGCACATTCACATTTCTTCAACTTTAGCAGGGTATTCCTCAGAGCAAGGCAGAAAATGAGGGACTGTTTAATCTCAAGTGGGTAATACACAAACCACATAGCTACACTATTTCAGGGACCATCTGAAGGTCAGTAAAAATGTATTTTGTGAACATGGATACTTATTATGGTTTGATCAGAAGCACTGAGACCATGCATAACGTGAGCTTGTATAACATGCAAGCTAATAACTACTGTGACAGGCAGAGTAAATTAATTTGGGATTAAAGTAATGCTCTCATGGTTATTGAGCTTCCAATTGACTTTAAGTGCAGATGTGAGCTGCAAAAGGCAATAGACTAGTTCCCGTTACCCACACTGCATGTATAACGTTCCATCCCCCTAAGTCTGCTTCTATTATCTTTGAAGTTTTAGTATCTCTTAAAAAAATGGCTCCCTTCAAGCTTCAGTTCTGACAAGTAAACAACAATATAACATCTTAAATGAAGCTGTACTATGGCAACATTCTTTCAGTTTAACTGAAACCTTGTAGATAGAAGTAGCTGTATGACTGTAAAAGAGCCATGAATAACATACATTTTTGCTTTGTTTACAGAAACACCTCTGACAGTTGACTGTGTATGTAGGTAAGAAAACTTGTACTGACATCAAGTACTGCTACAGATCCTAGCTAGCCAGAAGGACATAGAGAAGTAGTTAAGAGTACATTAAATTGGATGGACTTGAAGGGTTCTCAAAAATAAAGCATAGTTAACTGTGGAGTATGCATAAATAGTTGTGTAGTAGCTTCCTTTTTAGGAAAGTTGCTTTCCAAACTGAAGCAGTTATCTCATAGATTTTATTTGTTGTTTCAGGTATAATTGCATATATTATTATCCATACTGAAACTGAGTTTTTTTTTCTAATCCTACAATTCTTGGGCCTAGATAATATCCAAAAGTAGTGGGGTGTGCAGTTTAATGCTTTCATGAGGTTTTGGGTCATGATTCAGGCAAAAATCCATATGCCATGCCATATTCAAAACCACTATACCTACACTTGTAAATTTACAGGATTAAGCTTTTGGCATGTATGTATATCTCATTCCTACTCACTTTTTTAGGACAGGAATATGTGATTAGATGCTTTATTAATGAGAAAGATAGTTACACAGTCATGGTTGTCAGAAACCTTTCTACTGGCCACTGGAGCTGCAGGTAGACCAAAACACTCTAAGTTCTGGAGATTCAGTTGCATATAATTTTCTGCATAACTTGTCTTAGGTGCTAAAATATTAGAAAGATTTGCACTTCATTAGTTCTGCTACCTTGAAAATTTCACCTCCTGCTGTATCCATTTATTTTACACTCACATGCTGCCTGATGGTGATCAAGCTGTGACTTAGTGACCCATTAGATTATTGATTTATGTGTTTGCATGACTCTCTTATCATGTGGTTTTGATTTTGATCTGTTTCAAATTATTCCTGAAGGCTATCTCAGCTACCTGCTGACCCAGGAACTGAAAAGTGACTTTTTTTCTTTTTTTCTTGTCTTTCCTGCTAGCTTAACTGACACAAAGGGAGCCCACCAGAGCCAGGCAGGACTGAAGCACTTGGAATGGGCTTATTGCATAAATATCAGAATAGGTAGAATTATTCAAGAATCTTGAATATATACAAATGCAAGAATCACAGAAGAAAATCAAAACAGATCAGATAAAATTAACAGGAAAGGAGATAACTGTCTTTAAGATGGAGCAGGTTCATATAGGTTTGAAAAGCAGGGTGTCAGCCTTGAACTATAATTTCGAAACTAGTGTGAGGATATTTGAAAAACATGATGACATCATTCTGCTTCCTGGAGGGACAGAGTAATCTCTTTGCAGCTTTGTGGACCCCCTGAATGTGTGCTAAAAGCTGTAATTAAGAAGTGGGGTGCAGCGATGAAGACAAGCTGCTTGGTGACAATAATCCAGTGCTGCAATGAGACAGAAAAGAGATGCAAAATAAACAAGATAAATCTGGTTTAAAATGTTAGTGACTTCAGTGCAAGATGTGGTCAGGATCTCGTCTTCCCTTTTTATTTTGTATTTACCTTAATGTATGTCAGAAATATGTGATGTGCTCTGAAAGTCGTTACTTCAAAAGAGAAATTGTGTTTTCTTGTTCCAGTTTTTATATTTTTAGTATTCCTTCAGATGTCTGTTTTCAGAGAGCTACATTCCTGATCTATGCAGTATATATAGGTATTTTTCTTTTGAAAGAACAGACAGACTTTATGCATTGGAAAAGAAAATTAAATTCATGAGAGATCTAGATTTATTTTTTTTTTTAGGATGAAAGCTAAAGATGGGGAGCAGGCACTCCTGTTTGAAATGGTTTTATTCTACTTTCTGTGCATCTTGTTACAAGACCATGCCGAGTTGCGTTACCACACAGTTTTGAAAAAATAATAGTGGCCTGTGAATGTGTGAATTCCCTTTCTTGCTGTGCTTTATAACAGTTCTGGGACTGGCAGCATGCTGAAAAGTGAGAGAGGAGAAATTTGGTATCCAATTTAAAATGTCTTTTCCATTAGATTGGATTAATGTTAAGTATAACCAGACTCTATGTCTTCTACAGGGTTTGTTTCAAACAGTTTACAAGTCACTCACTGGATTATTTTTTTTATTAGTTAAGTGCTAATAATAAATTAGCATCAGTCAAAGTACAAGTCCTCTAGTATGAGAGGAACCATGGTTTTACTATCCATCTCTTCAAGTGCGCACCACGTCAGAACTCCTGAGAGGTGCAGAAACTGGGAACTTACTGCATTCAAAAATTACAAGGACAAGGTCCTGACATAGGTTTCCTTCTCTTAAGAACTATTTTTTGAAATCCTGAATAATGTGAAGCAAAGCCCCAAACACACAGTTATTATTCTGAAATTTTGCAATACTACTTTTTGTGATATGACACATTCAAGTCTTATTACCTCCCTGCCCAGTAAATATGAGAATGTAATAATGTTAGCATTCAGAAAGCCCAAAGGGTACAAATGTCTTTTTTCTCCTAGCTTTCTAGATTGGAAGAACAATTTACTTTTTGTTTATTATCCAGGAAAACAATCCCTTCTGCTTGACATAATTTGTATTTGAAAATAAAGTCAGCTTTGTGGTTTTCCCCCATATTGCCTGTTATACAAAATAAAGTCACCAAAATAATTATTTTCAAATCTCTTTTTTATAATCTCAGACTATTACAAAGGTAGACGGAGATCCTGTCATGAGACAAGGCATGAGACAGGCATGGACTATTCAGTCAGATCAGTCACACAATTTGAGTTTTACTATGATAGGAAAGGAAGCATCATCATTGGTCTGCAAACAGTAGAGAGTACACTGAGTATCCACTCAGTCTGAAATAATTTGTTTCTGCACATAAGAGAAATGAGTCTGTTTTATAAGGTGATGACCCATTTTCTGGGGACAGTGAGAAGTGGTTTTGTGCTTTGAAGTTTAGTGAAAACCTTCGTTGCCCAAAATTACTGTTTATCATGAATAATTTCCTCATTAATGAACAGAGGGAGGCCAAGTGTATGTATTATTCTTATGAATTGTAACTGCATGAACCCTGCCTTTTTAACCATACCAAGTAGGAGGTAGGTTCTGAGAGAGATTGTGCAACCTTAATTTCTCTTTGCATTTTCTATGCTTTGACCTGCACTGTGGCATATATATTGCGCTTGCCTATACTCACCAGTATGTATTGACTGTTGCATAGAGCTGAAATGTAAATCTGCATTTATAACACCTGATTGTTAGCAAAAAAATATTTATTTCCAAGAGAACTGAGGATTGCCTCTCTCCTGGTACCTGATAGGCTGGAAGGGACAAGTAGCGCTTTCTGATAGTCCCCCATCCTGTACACACTTGAAAGTTGAGTGAGGTCACAGCTAAACCTTGACTAATTCATTGCAATGGGATTACAATGATGTCTACTCCAAGTAAACTATTTTAATACTAATTTTATGAGTATGGAAAGGAAAGCAGTTAAATGATGTGTTAGGAATCACTGGGGATTTAATCTTGCACCCAGAAAATTCAGTAAGAAAGGCTTCTGTTCATTGTCATGTTGCAAGACCAAGTATGCAAGAAGTAGCACTGAAGAGGAAACATCGGGAACACTTGTTTCCATACTCTGTGCTAAGCTGTCACATCAGCCCAGTTTCTCTGGAATCATGCAGAATGGTCATTGTCTGTGGAAATGGGAATAAAGTATAGTATTATGGCAGATGCAACCATCCTGACAAAAATGGAATAAAGGCCAGAGCTTACCAGACATCTGATAAAGATCAGTTTGGTGCCTTACAACTACTAAACAACACCTCACAGCAATTACCAACTGCTCATGACATTAACTGGCACCTCAGGGTCCAGGCACTTAGCCTGCCTTTGTTGTAATCTTGCCCTCAACTAATCAGAATGATAAACAGTGCACACTCGACTAGAGTATAAATGGACCTGATTTTGAGTTAGTTGCCTTGGAGAAAGCCAGCCTTGCAGTCAGAACCTGGTCTTGAGTATATAGGATGCCATCCAAGGATACTTCTGTGGATTAAGTGAACCTTACCTTCACCTATTTGGTGAATGAATACTTCTTCTGGATATATCCTTGAATGAACCCTCACCCTCTTTGGATGAGATACTCCCTTGGGTACCCTTGTGTGGGAGGTTTCCCCCTTGTCAGGGAATGCGTGCACATTTTGGTTTATCTTTCTAGAAAGAGCAGTCCTTAAAGCTTAGGAATTAGTTGTGTAGTAGTATATTCCTAACTGACAAATTATCTTGTAATTTAATTTTGCTGGAACAAGTGCTGAGTAATTCTGGTTATAACAAATCTGCATTTTGGGTAACTACTGTTGTCTATTTTGTGAGAGCCTCTGTGATATGTATGTCTCAGAGTCATACAGGAGGAAATAGATGACAAGAGAACAATCTTTAATATGATTAAAATGACCTACCTTAATATAATTAATAAGCCTTATGTCTTCACTTTTCATTTTTATTTTAAAGTTCTGAATAATTTACAGTCTATTGCTTAGCATAGTGTAACAAATCTTATTGATTTTTATTCCACATTTACCTTTATCTTACATACCTTTTATAAAAAAACAGAAAAAGATGAATTTTCATCCCGAGACTGCCTCTAAATATATGTCAATTTTATAGATACTTTAATAATGTTTTATAGGAAAAATTTATATTTAACCCAAACAGCATTCATCAATATGCAAAGATAACTGAGAAAAATGCAAAAAAAAATTAAAGAAAAGATGGAGATGGGAGTAACTCACCAATCCACCCATCTATGTTTGATTGATTCAGGATTCATTAATCATAGAGTGACTCTGCTTAAGTGTGCTATCTGTGCTTAAACTTTCTTTAGTACGGAAAATAAAATGAAGTGTTTTCAGTGAATTCTGGACATTACTCAGATGTTTCACTGTTTAAAAAAAACCAACACAGAAATAATAATTACTACTGAAACACAGAACTATCTTTGTGATGTAGTGGTGATTGTTGATGTGGTGGTGAAGATGCAATGGTGAATGACACAGGCATTAACCTATGACACTGATACACACAGCCAAAGATGTTTTTCATCTTCCTCCAGGGAACTGCTTTTCCATGAGCTTCTGCATAGTACAATACAGAGGGCAAAACTAATTACTCTTCCTTATTCCTAGCTGCTCCAATGGCTTCTCAGGAAAGGCTCTTCCTCTGGTAGAAATTCTTGTTTTCATCCCTGTCATTTCCCAGATCTTCATATCTGTCACTGCTTTGTTTTGGTTTGGTTTGTTTTTTTTTTTCCTCTACTTCTGAGACCTTCTAGATGCTTTTTAGGACTATGGACTTATAAGAAATGATGGCTCAAAGTATCAGACATGAGACATATGAATACCATTAAGGGTAAAATGAAAAAAAAGTCTCTCCAGAAGTGCTACATGCATGCTATATACACCCCCGCAAAATAAGTATTCCTATGGATTACATAATGTGGAAAATTCAACTATGTTATAGTTATCTGCTTTTGCTTTAATAGATAATGTTTATTACCTACTATATTGATTAAAAATCTTACTTTTCTTTGTCTATAAGGATCTTACATGACTGTGTTAGAACCACCTAAGGTATATGTGTCATTATTTTGTGTTTGTCATATTTGCCTTAAATGATTTCTGTGTTTAAGTGGTTATTAAATGTATGTCAAGAGTAGAGGAATGAATGGATGGATTGTAATTTCTGTTGTGTGCAATTTTTTTTTAACTGTTTTCAGACCAATCCAAAATGATTAGGAGTTTATAGAAAAACTTCTCTGTTTTCCTTATCTCGCTAATGATATAGTAACAACAACAATAATATAAAATTAAAAAAAAACCCACAAAAATAAAACCAAAGCCAACAAACAACAACCCAAACAAACAAACTAAATTTAAGCCATTATAATTACTAGGAAAAGTCTCCAAACTGTAATGCTTGCAGTAGCATCTGACTGTGTTTGCAAAAACTCTGAAAGGAGAGAAATGAAATAATGTTAGCCATTTCCACAAATTTTTGTCAAGAGTACAGTGACAATACTTAAGGTAGCTTTTCTATTCAGAAAAGTGAAGATATTAGGAGGTGATCATACTGGGAACATCTGGAATATTGGTAGACTTTTAATGCCACACAACTGATCTGAGTAAATATGTTGTTAGTTACTTTTGTTCATAGGGCTTATTTTAAAATGCTTTAAAAAATCCATGGTAGTAATCCTCTACATATCCATATTAATCCATACAATAATCTAGATTAAAAGGAATTCCTGGAGATTATCCAGGTCTACTTCCTGCTCTAAGCAGGGGCAACTTTAATGGTAAAAATGCATAGGGCTTTGTCCATTCAGATGGCGAAAATTCCTGAGGATGGAGATTTCACAGTATCTCTTCCCACCTGAGAAGTCTTTGTGTTTTGCATGAAGTTTTCCCATTATCTAAATTATCTCAAACTCCTTTAACTTGTTTTTGATTGAATCAATCATTTTGAAAGATGTACTGATACTTGACATTTTTCTGTCTTTATTGTCATCTTCTCATGATATGAGAACAGTGATGAATGGCAGCTTATCACCCTATCCTGGCTACCAACTTGTGTTCACATACAGTTTTAAACAAGAATGTTCACATCCATGCATTTTAGACTGCATCTGGAACACTGATGGATAAGCTACAGCAGAGAGACGCCATTTCTGTATCTACCTGTGTATAGCCTTATTGAAAAAGCTGGTTTGATTGTTCTAACCCTAAGCTTTTCAGGTACAATTCAGAAGGCTTTCCAGATTGTCATCTTTAAAACAAGTTTAAGATTAAATTCACCTCCTGTTTTTCTTCTGGTTCCAGAAAAGCACTTCCCAAAACAACCTTAAATTTTGTGTGGTGCCAGAGACATGTATATTCCAGAGCAAGATATTAATGAGTTGTGCAAAAAATCTACATAGTTTGGTTCTTTCAACAAGCTGATTACTTCCAGTCAAGTGCTTGAATCACTGTGCTTTATAGGAGTAGCTGGATCTCCAAAGTAACCCTTATGTGATAGAACTGAGCTACCAAATGAAGGTGGTTGCTGGTAGGTGAAAGACACAGGTTTTAACTATTTATTAAGGTTGCAACTTAAATAAAGAAGACACATATGCAGGCTGATGCTTTTTCTGATTCTCAGATGTCCAGTGTTACAGAAAAGATAATTGTGAAGTAAAAGGCATAAGTAGTTACTTTTGAAAAAGTAATTTGTAAGCTAAAATCATTGATATAGGCAAAGCAAAACTCTGCAGCTTGAAAAAGTAACTTAAGATATTCCTATTTTCACTAACATTTCTTCTTTGTGGAGGATTTACAGATAGGATACGGAAAACTAAATGCAGCCCTAAGAAAAGAACTAGAGGAAAGCTGTAGAATTTAAACTAGTGAGTCTGATCTCAGCTTCCAGGGATTTTAAAAAAAGATTATGTAAACAATGAGTCTTCTAATTTTCTCTGCCAGATTTTCTGGATTGTGTTGGATAATATCTCAGAGTAGATAAAATAATAGAAGGGGAAAATCACAGTGAAAGATACTAAGTTTCAGGAAGCTTGGAAAGTCTATTTTTGAGAAAAACACTTGTATGATACTAATCTCAGCAAACAAGTAATGTCCTCTGTCACATCCCCACCCTCTTTCTGTCTCTTTTCTCTCTTTCCTTTCTTCATCTGTGCTGGAAACTGCTACTTTACAAATTACAGTTTTCCCATTTGTTGATAGAATTCTCTTAAGGTAAATTTTGGAATGTTTTTAAATAAGAATTATATCGTGATTTATTGGATCCATCTGTCTGCTATTTTTTTTTTTTTTTTTTTTTTTTCTGGAATGTTCTTTTTGTAGCTTAATATTAGGAAGGAAAAACCCTTTACATCAACAATATAGTGTGAATGTAATCTTATAACTATGTCTTTACATTATCAGATAAACTACAAGTTTATCTGTTGTCAGACAAAGTTGTTAGAAGAATGATGCTTCTCACGGCCGTAATAAGAAGAAATGGCATATGCTATTGCTTTACTGAAACATATATTATACTTACTATCTATTTTATCAACATTACCACTGACATTATTTTTTCATATTTTTAAACAGGACAAAATTTAATTTACAGAATGACATCATGTAGTTGTAATAGATCTTTTTCTTTAAAGGTTGAGATCTTGTTTAATAGAAAACAGACACCAGGATTACATTAATTGTGTATTCAGAAAACTTAGTCTGTGTGACCAGTTTAGACAGCTTTTTATTTAAACATTACACTCAGCAAATAGTTGCTGAATATTTAGAGTATTAAGCTGACCGATCATATTTGTGTTTTTAAGCAAATTCTTCTTGTAAGAATAATAAGTGTAAGTGTACTCAGAAATATCTGCCTCTCTGAGTTTGCAAGTTTAATGTTGTAAAAGGGATTTTATTCAAACCCCTTTCTCTGAAATTTCTTCAGCTCACTTCATGAGAAATACCTAAAAGAATTTGGAGTTTTTTTAATGTGGCTGAGTGGAACTAGAATTAGGGATTATGCTGATGCTTAAATTTGACCTAAAATACATTTATAGCAAAGGACAGGAAAGTCAGTGTATTTTACTGGTATTGTGTATATGACATTATCTTTCAATATTCTCCAATGTATGGCAAGAAAATTTCTAGGGTCAAGATTATGCATAAGGTGGTTTTAAAGACCAGGTGGTAACTTTTAAACTAATGTTAGTTTACACTAACTTCTATTCAAGTTATCTGTCTGCTGCTATTTTTTTCTGCAGATCTCTTCTTTCATTATAAAGTTTATCACAGAAATTCATGATAAAATCTTAATATCCACAATCATTAGAAAATTACAAACTGGAGTTTGGGTAGTGGACATTCCAGATTTTTCATTAAAAGGAAATCTATGACAAATATGTTGGATTTGTTTTTGGTTTTTTTCTTTTTTGATCATATTTTAATCATATAGGCAAATTAACACTTTGAACAAATGAACATAGTACAAGCATTGGAAGGTTTCCTTATTTCACTGAGGTGAGGTTTAGAAAGCAAGAGGTGGAGTATTAGTAGGGCTATGTCTGTTCCACTCCTCTGCATATCTGTTAAGATGCAGAAGAACTTAGAAAAATCAATACTCAATAAAATATTCATTTAATTAAAAAAAAACAAACACAGAAAACCCAAACATGACAAAATGAGTCATACTTTCTGATGTTGCAGCAACACCAGTTTTCTGGAGGGCAGAGGAGTTCAGTTAGCTTTTCTAATTATGTATGTCATGTTTCATACAGAAAGAATAAAAGCTTTTTGTTAAAATTGTTAGACATCTACTGTTAGACTGCAGTTTTGTATTGATTGCAGGCAGCTCAGAAATGTCCTAGAAATCTGCTTTGAAATGGGATCCTAATACCTCTCATTAGATGTACAAAAATACATGTATTTACAGGATTTTGGAAATGTTGTTTCCTGCTGGCTTAGAAGTAAGTTCACAGAGATTCAGTGTTCTCACTTCAAGCCACATTCAGGAAATAAAACCTGAAAATTATAAACCCAAGGATTGTCCCTCAAAGTGCGATGCACATCATGCTCCCACAGGATCCTGCAGAAAGCCCAGGGGCAGCCCTGCCTGACTTCACTAGAGAGCATGTCCAGGTTTGCATTAGGGAGAGTAGCATACATCTGTGACATGACCATCTGTGTGTTTCTCCTGCAAGGCATCTTCTTCCTCACGTTTCATCTTGAGCTTCTCTTGACTATTAGAGAAATCCATGTCAGTGTTGAGTTTTAGAACTCTTTTTCTCTATTATCTGTCTGGAAAGTTGGACTTTTGTCTCTCCATGATGATGTCTCGTGTGATAAAAGAAAGATCAGTGCAAGGCTGTAGGTTCTTAGTGTGTTGGGAGAGGAGAGTGAAAGCTTGAGGGAAGTGGAGTGTGGCCAGACTCCTGCCACAGGTGCCTTTTGACAAGGGCTGACAGAGACAGTCTTGGTATAATTTGTTCTCAGTTTATTGAAGCGTTCTGGTTGTCCAGACAAGGTAGTTCTGTATACTACTGATTGTAAGGTGAATGTGCTCTGTGTCTTCAAAGGAATAACTCAGTCATCAAGGTACCCAAAGATTGTTGCAAGACATGCCAGCAAACACTGTATTTATTGCCCCTTTCTTAACCTTGAGTATGCAGATTCTTTTATCAACATGACTGCACTTCTTAAGCACATTAATAACTATTTAAGACTTCAATGATTTAAGAATTTTATCAAGGATAACAGAATTTTATTTAGTGTATACTAGCACTTTTTTACTTAGTCTTCAAAATAAAATATTTTCTTTTGTCTGCTTTGATAAGAATTCAATAGATAGCTCATGTTAGGTACATGCTGATCCTTTTCTAAGTATCAACCTGACACATCCTTTCCCAATTTACTAAGTGTTGCAATACTGCCATTGATAAATAGTGAAGCACAACATTTATGAACATCTTGAGCAACTATTTAAAAAAGCTTCTGTGTCTGGATTCTGAGAGAGAGCAAATTTATCACCACAGTAATCATTAAGCAAAGTAGTAACTATCTCTCACTTGTCTATCTCCACAGCAATTTATCAGGAATTACTAGGAAACATAGAAATTTTAGTTCCTGAAATACTATTTTTTTCTGTAGTTAGCAAGTATTTTTATGTTAAAATTGGAATTTATAAAATAGAGTTTCTTGTTGGAATCAAGTTTAATTCTTCATTAATCCTGGTTTTTTGTCATTTAAATGTACATTGAAAGTTCTTCTTGTTGAATCTAATCCTAGTGCACACATTGACTATGTGAAATAATTGACAGCGAAAATGTCAGGAAAATTTTGCTTTGATATAGGCCATAGAATAGAAAAACTGCTTGTATCTCCTTGAACGCCCAGTGGTTGTGTATTTTTCAGGCTTATAAATGTCTTTTGCTTCATAATCCAATTGTGTAGCTATTGTTCTTTTTATCAGGGCTTGCAAATTTGCTGTGTTGCAACAGCATCATTAGTAACGTATGTTCGTAATATCTAGTACATTCCAAAATTTAAAGTTAGATTCACCTATTAAGTTTAAAATGAGAGCCATCTGATGATGTCATCAAATTCAGTATTTTCTAATGAAATCTTGATTTTGAACCACTTTGAATTGAAATCAGATATCGTAGGCTAGCTTTCTTCTGTCTTTTTTGTAGCTTTGTACTTTTATGTTATTCCAATCTTATCTTTTATAAAAGCATATAGTTAATATTTTACAACAGACACAACATTATTATCATGAAACATTTCTGCAAGTTCATTTATATGTTTCCAGTTAGGCAAGTTTCAGAAATTCTTGTAGCAGTGTTATTAGGAATTTTGTCTCATCTCACCAATTAGTGTTTCCTGCAGGAGGGAAATTCCCTTTAATCTTTTCTTGTTTATAATGCTGTAAAAGGACATACCAGGGAGACAAAATCACCTTATTGAGGGAAAGAAGCACAATGTAAACAAGCTGACCAAGGAAATTCCCTGCTGATTCAAATTTGCTTAAGATCTCAAAGGCATGAAGGTGATGTCCTGAGATTACGTGTTCCAATATCTTTCTTTTCTTTCTTTTCCATGTTTCTGATAGCCCCACACACCCCACTGTGCTCCTAAAGTCTCCAGGATCTGTTGTTGCCTCTGCTGCCAAGCTGGCATAAAGACAAATGCTGCTAGTGGGGACAAGTGTTCAGGCCCTGGTTTCATAGTGGCTCTGGCAGATATGCAACAAATTCAGTCACCAAATTTAGTCAGTGGCAGAAGCACTTTAAAACAGCATCCTTAAAAAGCATTGCAGGGAAAGTCTTTTTGTAAGGAATTTTTTTTTTTTTTTTTTTAATGATTTGGTGTTCTTATCAAAATATTTCACTGTTCTCTGGCAAAATGATGTGCATGTCAAAAACAGTAAAGTTTAACTGCAGGTCAGAATAAGCTGTGCCTATATTTCACCATCAGCTGATCAGCTTCTCACTTTTTGTAGAGCTCAACCTGAAATACTTGGGTATCTTTAAAATTTGAAGTATATGTAATCATGAAATAGTTTTGCAAACATAATAATAGATACTTTTAAGTCCTAAAAATAACGACAAATTTTCTGGATAGTCTTACTTTTAATTATTATGCTTATAAATAATATTATTTATATATTTATTCTTTCTCATTAAATATGCAGTCTCAGCAACAAAGCTCCCATGGGTGATTTGTAGTGTCAAGATAAGTTAACAGAGCAGTTCAATTTGCAGAATAGCTAATTATTGACATACAATTTTTCCCCCCTTTCATAAGAGAAAATATCTCCTGTAAAGAAACAAAAAGACAAATACAAATACAAAACTGTTAAAAACTACTATTTCCTAAAGAAGTCTGGTGTTTTCTTTTGTAATGACTGAAAGAGTTGATCAGTTGATTGTTGGATCAAACTGAGCATTTGTTACAAGCTGGGGAATACAACTGAGCATTTATGTTGCAATGAAATTTAGTAGCATTTTAATAGGTAATTAGTGAGTTCTGCTCTCAGGTATACTGAAAGATATACCTCTATTAAATTCATACTCCTCAGTGTGCTTGCAAATACTATTGCATACACATTTATTTATACATGTTGAAAACAGAAGAAAAATCTGACAACTATGATTTAATTAACTGGTAGAAAAAGATGGAAACATGTATCCACTTAAAACTTGAATAAAACTCAATAAAATCCTATTTTGTCTGCACTGCTCTTTCTTTAAATACATAAAACAAAGTATACAATGCATAGAGAGAGTGATCTATATATTTTTAAATGAAAATAATTGAGAAATATAATGTTGTGAAACAGCAGTAGCTGTCTGTCAGAAAGTCTATCTAATATCAGAAGGGTAGGGTATTTGCCAGATAAGAGAATTGCAGGTATTTTGTCAGGGGTTAAATATCTGGGCTACTTGGTTATGGTGCAGGCCTCACTGGAGGTCTTTTAAAAAGGCTTAGGATACTGTTTGTTAGAAATGACATAAATGACTTTCTGATCCTTGAGCTATTACCTATGATTAAGTACTTAGATACAGTTATCGTATCAAAATAATTTTTATGGCCGATTGCTTGCAAAGAGTGATGTGTCATACTTTCCTGAGGTGGGGAGCTTAGCAATAGTTTTCATGAGGACATCCATAGCTGTGTTTGTAAACAGAGGATTCAATGTCTAAATTTCAGTGTTTGCAAATGAATTGTTGTTTTAAGCTCTTCTCCAATTTTATTTGCTTGAGTTTTCCTGTTGATCATGACAGTTCTGTAGCAGGACTGTGGCTTAAATATTTTCTGAGAAGTATTTTCTAAAGGACTTATGTTCCAGTTTCTTACATTTTGTACATAAAATGGATGTACTTATTTTTCCAGTCATAACTTTCAGATATACTTACAAAAGCAGCTTCGCACTGCTGTTTTCCTTACATGAGTTAGGAAGCCTAATCAAAATAATAGGCAGAAAACATGCAAAAGTGTGTCCAGTCTGTCTGTTTTTTGTCAGCAAAGCCCTCATAGCCCGACCAAGGCATCTGACCATAAGCTTCCAGCTTTAGAGCCAATGCCCATGCACTAGCAAAACAGGTTCGGTGACAGCAACTGTCTTTTCATGGTTATCAGCTTTCTGTTGTGACTTGGGGTTGTAAGGTGAACTTAACAGCACATTTACGTGGCTCCTTGGCATAATGCTCAGTGTGGTGGTGGCCAACTGAAAGTCAGGGCAGTTGTGCAGCCAGCATGTGGGGAGGATGGAAACAGGATCTGCTGGGGCTGAGCTTGGCAATCTTGCCACAAAGTGTTGTGTGACGTCTTAGTGAAGAGCTCAGGAAATTTATCAGATGCAAACCTCAACTGTGACACTACACAAGCCACACAATTCAGATTACATTTCTCGGTGACCAAAGTTTCTACAGCTGGTCTGGTGTATACAGAAAATTTGGAACCTGTTGCAAAATTCACCTGTGGGCTATTAGCAGGTGAGAGGAGGGTGGAAGACCTAAGGTTGTTCCAGCTGATTTCCATCCCAGACTTGGAGGCTGTTTCTGAGACTATGATACTGATAATTTATGGGCAGTTCTTCAAGAAGAAAAATTAAATTCTTTCAGAGCTCAATAAGACAAGCTCTTAAATTGCTTTCATTAAGCTGCATTGGAATATGCAGGCAGACCCATGGCAAAGTATTCCCATGCTTCCTTTTTGTTTCTTCATGGGATAATTCATTAGACTACCAGAAGTGTGATGTCCAGCCTTATATAAATATATTATGAGAACACAGAAACCTTTTCAGCAGAATTTTGCAGGGTATATACCAATTAATGTGAGTAGAATATTTAGGGTTCTGTCACTTCAATTCTTAATTGCTTTTATTGAAACCAAGGTTTCATTAACATTGTTAAGTTCAAACAGCAGCCTGCAAATGTTTGAAGAAGCAAAATGCACAGTAGAACTATTTTTCTAATACAGAGCTACATGTTTCCTCTAAAAGACATTAGTGCTGGAGTGTTTACTTTGAGTGGGAAACCACCAATTTTATTTTTCAGAATTAGCTACTTCAATACTCTATGACAATTTGACACAGTTTGAGTACAATATCTGGCATTCTGTATCGAATGGAGGGAACATGTTTTTGACATTACTACACAAAAGGTGCTGTAACACTCTTATTAGTGAAAAAATGGGACACATGCTGATTATTCTGCCCAAGTCACAGCACAAGGGTGTCTAACTGTTAGGGAGGGGGAGAAAGGGCACATGCAGCTCACCAGATGACTGGATAAAAGCACCCTTGCTCTTATTTCTTCGTATTCAGCCAAACTACACTGAAGATGAATAGAAACCATTGCACAAAGAAATCTCAACTTAATGGATATTTTTTCTAAATTGCCTCACATTATCCTAGGATTTAAATAGGTATTCACTGGGTGCAGTCTTTCTGCACTGCAGTCTTTTACTGATTTATTCAGCCTTATATTGAATCTAAATTATGCTCGTGCTTCAGAAGAATGCGTGAACACTATTATGCAGACTACAAGAATATACAGAATTTAATTAAAATAAATAGACGTGAGCATAATTGTAGTGCAGGCATCTCAACTTGAGGGAACTATTCTGGCCTTTTTCCACCTACAAGGATCCCTCAGGCCTACTGGCTCTGGATGCTCAAATTTGCAGCTTTGTCCAGCTGTTCTAAGGAATCTAACTTCAGCACTCACTTTAGTTCTACTGACTATTGTCCTGTGCTGGAGGCACAATTTCCAGGGCAGATGGAGGCAGTGTAAGGACAAGAAAATAAAATGTTTTTTTCTGTACTGTAAAGCATAGAGATAGTACACAATAAAAAATTAATATGCATTACACGGTCTTGGGAAGTTTCCAGAGCAGAAAAGACTCTCTCCCTAAGTGGGAATGTAGCCAACCACAGATGACTGGCATGTGTGTCTTCCTCTGCTTCAGGCACTAGCAATCCAAATTTATATCCCTAAAGACTTCAATCAACCGAAGAAGACATGTTATGTATCACAGTCACTGAACATTACTGTACTCTCACTTAAAAAAAAAAAAAAAAACAAAGAAAAAACCCAAACCAGAATGTGGTGGGAAGTAGGGAATGCTGTATCAGGAGAGGGTGTTGCACTCCCATGGAGATCACACAACCAGGTCTGTGGTAGGATTTGCTTTACTTTTGGCCTCTCCATTAAAGAAACTCACAAAATCTAAACCTTAGTATAAGGAAAAGCAAGAAGAAACCAAGAAGTTTGAGATAAACAGTAGGAAGATTTGCCAGTAAGATCAGTGGTGATCTGCTGAACTGAGGAAAAATCACTAAAAATGATGGAAGAGAGTCTAATGACTAGGACTGGTATTTGACGTGTCACAACCTGCTGCTTGGGAAAGTGAGAGCTGGTTCATACAAACATACAACAGGAGAAAGAATTCAACCTAGTTTCTTTCCCTTTTAAAAAGTTCTGTTTGTGTCTCTCCTAGAAGCACAGGAACAGGTTATTTTGCCTATTCTCTTCCTCTTAATTCATGATAGAGAGATTTAGATGAGCCTGATTGTGGCAACCTGACCAGAGTCAGCTCCTACCATGAGCTGCATTGGAGCTGGAGCTGAAACAGGACATGTTTCTGTTCTCCAATCTTAACAACAGCCATCCAGATACAGCCAAGTGTCAATGACACATACAAATTATGCCCATGTAGTTACACAGCTGAGCTTTTAAAGAACTCTGTGATAAATTTGTGAAAATGCATAGACTGGATCCTGGGTGGTGAAAGTTGAAAACTCGTGTTGGCTTTGACAGAACTCAGTTTTAAACTTTAAAAGAGCAAGGAAAAAATCATTTGGAGGGAACTGAAATATGAAGATAATTAAAATTAAATCTTTTTGAGGAAGAAATGTAAGAACTGTTTTATCAAATAGAATTTTCATGAGACAACATTTTATGGTAGCAATATTTTATCTCTGCTCCCAGATATCATCTGGAAAGTTAGCTGACATAAAAAGTGTTTTTGAGCCTTTGTATCATGTTCATACAACATAGGTCTTGATTTCTGCATTGGGAGATTCTAATAGTTTCTTCCTTGTCTCATCATAGTCCATTACCTGCAGTCTGCAAAGTCATTTTCCAAGTGGATGAATAGCTTAAACTAACTTCAGGGTTGTTGATGAGTAGTCCCCCAAGTACTTTACATGCCTTTGTATGCCCTTGGCATAACAAATCCATGTACAAATAAGCAAAGTATCTGCCTTTGCATAGGGCTTCTTAAGGTAACTGGGAGGTGTCCTTGAATTTTTCTGTCTTTCCACATCTGCCCTGAATGTTGTTGGGTTTTTTAATGAGAAGTGAGTAAGAATCATTATAGCAGTTTTTCTCATTAAGAACTTTTAGAAGGAAGTTATAGTCCATCATTTCTACTTTATTACAAATACGTTATTATTCACTGTACAACTATCCTGATAAATTGTTCTTGATTTTTTTCAGACTGCCTGTTTCTCAGTAATACAGAATGACGTTTGCTTCTCAGATGTTTTGATCTTACAAATATTTTTCTATAAATAAGTTCCATTATGATATCTACAAACATTAAAAAGTTATTTTCTTTTTTTTTATTTGTTTAGTTGCTTATTTACTTACCACCATCTGGGGTTTTCCCTTCTGTCGGGACAGATCTTAAAACACTCATCTTTCCTGTAGGTGCACTCCAAACTCATGTACCATCACCTGCTAATGGGGCAGAATTCCTGCCAGAGCTCCTCTCCATTCTCTTGTGCCCTTCAGCGAAAGGCAGTCAAAGGGAACACTATGCACCATAGTGGCATAGCCTTTTGGCATCAAATTAGAAAAATAAGGCAAAGAAACCAAGCCCTTTTATGTCTCACACAGGAAAAAGAAGAATAAAAATGATTTTTATGAATACATATACATTCCTTTTTCATTACACTAATGTACTGCTTCATGAGTGGAGCTCTGCACTTACTTTGTAGAAATGGAAACAAAATTACAGTTTCCAGTACTATTAGACTTTTCAAAAGATATTACAAAATCTTTTGAGTTCCTTACAAAGCCATGCTCTTCCCATGCTACCTATGCAGAGAACAATCTTAACAGGTGTCTGAGAAATAGAGAGATGTTGCATGCATCTCTGCTGATAATTGTAGATGGAGTAAATCTACTGAATCTGCTTATTTACGACAACAGCAAGGCCAAGATACAATGATCAAGCTTTAAAATTGCTAAGCTGTTTGGAAAACTAAAGGTGGCAAACATTGTTGCACAGAACAACATCTCATTCAAGCTGTCATAGAGACCACTTTGAAATCTGAAAAAGAAGGTTTGCTTTTATTACTGTTCGTCACTGTTCACATCTAGATTTTCTGGGTCTGGCTGGCACTGACTGTTGTAAGTAGGTTCTTGGTGGTGCTTTCAACTAGACTGTCAAATAAAATAAAAAAATATTTGGTGTTTGTGTTTGTGTTTTTTTGGTTTTGTTTTTTTTTTTTTTAAGGTTCTTTTTCATTTTTCTTATTCCAAACCCAGTTCTGTGGACTCTTGAATCTCAGCAATCACCTTATCTTCTGGGTACTCATTAAAACTGAAATGAAGATTTAAATAATTTAAGGTTCATTTGTAACTTCCATACAAAAAAACCATCATCACAAAAGGCATTAACCAGCATTGTTTCTGACAGACCCTCCAGAGGTAAATGATTTAATAGGTTTTAACCCTCATCTGCAATTCTCTCAGAAGTGGCAGAAAATCCCAAGCAAGTTGAAGACTTATTTGCTCAGGCTTTCTTTCTTAGGCTTCATAGGCTGATGCATTTACACCAACTAAATGTCTGTAATAATTAAATCAGTCTTATTCTGACTTAGGTCTCCAGGCTGCTGATCGCTTTGTTATCTTTGATTTATAACTGTTATAGAAATGTATTCTTTGCCTTACTGTTTGTTGTTTGTGACCTCCAGGGTGAGATTCAATCTGTCCTGCCTGAACTGGGACATAGATTTGAAAATGATTTTTTTAACTCCCTGCTGGACAGGAGGTAGGATACTACAGTGATTACAGGAGGTGCTGATCAAAGCAAGAAGGCAGCATTATGGACCAGAGTAAAACCATAAGGGTGTATGTGGATTTAGGACAGCGTATCCTTTGCTTGTGATACTGTGACAGAAAGGCTGCTTTCCACTATGTACTCAGATCCTCAGGTTTGAAAGATTGCTTAACACTACTACTGCGTTAGAGCTAACCTGACATACCACTCCATACTTCACAATTATTATTATTTTCAATTAATTTTAGCACTCGGATCAATTTTACATCAGCTGTAATGTAACTGAACATTTCCATTTATGCCATAGATTCTGGCAACTTCCTTTCTGTCATTTTTTCTCGTCAAAACATGATGTATTTACCTTAATAAAACTTTAAGTTTTCCTTGGATCAATTTTGTTTTCAGCAGTACCACTTTGTCTTTTAAGGAGATGGTAACAGCTCTGTCTCCTGTTTCTCCTTCTACCTTAGCCTGGACAGTAATTTTTAGCTTTGCTAATGTGTGAGTTCTGTTTCAATTTTCTTTTGAAGCTCTCAGTGTCTCCATTGACTTAAGGACAGTAATTTGATGATCCTTTGTGAATGATGTTTCTCCCTTTTACACATCTTCAGGTTTTAAGAAGATTAATTACACATGCAGTACATGTTTTCTTCTTTCTCTGCTGAAAATGTAGGCAGGAACATAATTACAATAGGAAAATGACTTGCAAGGTAAATGCTGCTTTTACATTTACTGAAGTAATTTATCAAGGTAATAGCATAACAACAGTCAAATGGAGCGTGGTAAAAACATCCTTGCATGTTCCTTGCAGGCTTTTCTGTGCTGAATAATGGAGAGGCTGTGGTAGTGGTGCATTGCTGTCTTGTGTGATTGGAGACTACTACAAGCCTGTGTGGCAGCTTCCACTTAAACACCCCTGTCCTCATGCAAACCTGGAGTAGCTATGGTGTCTGCTGTTTTGTTCTATCAAACCTTAATATGTGTCCAAAGTGAGCTCTTTAACTTTTGCTTGTACTTCCTCTGAAATATTGGCCGGCTTGAAAGGAAGACTTGGTTTGTAATCTAAAGAACGCTGGTAAATTAGAACCAATGAGTCTGGGGCTACCTGTCATGAAATAATTTGGTTTTGTTGAAGTGAGTGAAGTATCATAGAATTATAGAATGGTAGGTGTTGGAAGGGACCTCTGCAGATTATTGAGTCCAACTCCCCTGCCAATGCAGGAACACCTAGGGCAGGCCACACAGGAACAGATACAGGTGGGTTTTGAAAGTCTCTAAAGAGAAAATCCACAAACTCTCAGGGCAGCCTGTTCCAGTGCTCCGTCATCCTCACAGCGATGAAGTTTTTCCTCATGTTGAGGTGGAAGTTCCTGTGTTTCACCTTGCTACCATTACCTCTCATCCTATCACGGGGCACCACTGAAAAGAGACTGGCGCCTTCTACTTGACACCCACCCTTCAGGTAGTTGTAAACATTCATAAGATCCCCTCTCATTCTTCCCTTCTCCAGGCTAAACAGCCCCAGGGCTCTCAGCCTTTCCTCATAAGAGGGATGTTCCAGTCCCTTCATCATATTTGTAGCTCTCTGTTGGACTCCCTCTACTATTTCCCTGTCTCTCTTGAACTGAGGAGACCAGAACTGAACACAATACTCCAGATGTGGTCTCACTAGTGCAGAATAGAGGGGGAGGAGAACCTCCCTCGACCTGCTGCCCATACTCTTCTTGATGCGCCCCAGGGTACCATTGGCCTTCCTGACCACAAGGGCACATTGCTGTTCCATGGATAACTTATTGTCCACCAGGATCCCAAGGTCCTTCTCCATGGAGCTGCTTTTCAGAGGGTCTACCCTTAACCTGTACTGGTATATGGTAGTGTTCCTCCCCAGGTGTAGGACTCTACACTTACTCTTGTTGAACTTTATTAGGTTTGCCTTTGCCCAGCTCTCCAGTCTGTCCAGATCTCACTGAAAGACAGGGCAGCCTTCTAGTGTATCAGCCACTCCTCCCAGTTTAGTATCACCAGCAAACTTATTGAGGATGCACTCTATCCCTTCATCCAGGTCATTGATGAAGATGCAGAATAAGACTAGGCCCAAAACAGGCCCATGGGGTACACTGTTATTTACAGGTCACCAGCTGGACTCTGCACTACTGATCACAACCCTCTGAGCTCAGTTGTTCAGCCAGTTCTCAACTGATCTCACTGTCCACTCTTCTAACCCACACTTCCTGAGCTGTACCACAAGGATGTTATGGGAGACAGCGTCTGTTACCTCTGCCAAAGATTTTCTCAATGTGTATTGTAAATTTGACCTCTACTTTGGTTTCACTTCTTCAAGATACCTAAACATATTCATAGCTTTAATTATATGGGACTACTGAGACAGAACTTTACTTCTTAATGTCACTTAGCATAAAGATCTTATTTGGTAACAATTTTTTTAAAAAAATTATTATTATTATTTAATAGGTTTTAAGCAAAGGCTTATACAGAAGGAAAAAAACATGTGATAGTCATGGAAACATCAGGAAGGACTACACAAGTTTGGTGAAATTCTAGAAGAAATTTGAGCAGGAACCTCCTCACAAGAACATGCTTAATTACATCAGAAGACTGAAATAGAGACATTCAGTAAAGCAGTGCATGGCTTGGAAGTCCAGAGCACTGTGAAGTCTACTTTCATTTCCAGGGTAATGCTTTCATCCACAGAAGGAGAAAAAAGGATGAGTGTTCAAACAAAGGACAGCTTGCTACTGAGTTGTCTGCCACTTAGCTCACGGAAATGTGAAGTATTCAAAAGCATCAGTTCTTTCACAAGATATACACCACATCGGGCAGCAGCAGTTACACTTTCAAGGCTGAGAATCATTTTCTCAAAACTTAGCCTGTGCATTTAGAAATATTCATATTTTAACTCTTGGCTATATTAAGTGTCTACCTTGGACGTGACACAGGAAATGGTATTTAGGAATCTCTGCTCATTATATCTGGAAAGAGATAAGCACTTCCGTTTTTTTCCTTTCTAGGGGCAGACAATGCATAATGATAACAACTTTATCAGACATGAATACACTGAGACTCTACTGTATTAACATTTTTAAAACCTCTTCTTGGCACACACATTGCTGAGTAGTGCACCCACCAAATTTGTTTGGTATAAATATTTCCTAAGACCCATATTAAACAGTGACTCTACAATCTCTCATCATCATTCCGTGGGGGAGCCCTGAGTCCAAACATGATTCTGCATGTCTGCTCTGGGACTTCTAATGGCATTGAAGATGAGGAAGAGTCCCTCAGCAAATGATTGCAGTACTCCTGAGGGCTCTCACAAGTCAATGAAGCATGCAACTGGGAAATGCCGCCACAAATTCACCAAGGGCAAATTGCGCTTGACAAACCTGATTGCCTTCTGTGACAAAGTAACCTGCATGGTTGATGTGGGGCAAGTGGTGGACATTGTGGACCTGAATTTCTCCAGGGCTTCCACTCCATTTTCCATCAGCCTCCTCTTAGAGAAACTGATTCATCACAGTCTAGACAGTCTGGTCCATGTGGTGGGTAGGGAACAGGATGACAGGCTCCACCAGGGGGTGGTAGTAAACAGCTCCTTTTCAAACTGGGAATCCGTCACAAGTGGAGTCCGCCGGGGATTGATATCAGGCCCAACCTTGTTTAATGTCTTCATAAGTGATCTGAATGATGGAGTCAAGTGTACCCTGATGAAGCTGGAGGATGATACCAGACTGAGTGGGGAAGTGAACACTTCAGAAGGGAGACACCACCTTCAGAAAGACCTGGATAGACTGGAAAAGTGGGTTAACAAGAACCTTATCAAGTTGAACAAGGACAAATGTAAGGTCTTGCACCTGGAAAAACATAATCCAGCAGTGCAGCAAAGACTGAGACCTACCTGGCTGGGGAGTAGCTCTGTAGAAAGGGACCTGAGGGTTCAGGTGGACATTAAGATCAATGTGAGTGAACAGTCTGCTGCTGTGGCAAAGAAAGGCAACAGGATGCTGCGCTGTGTCAACAAGTGCATCACCACTAGAGATAAAGAAGTTGATATGTCACTACTCAGTGCTTGTCAGGCCACACCTGGAGTACTGTGCTACAGTTTCGGCTCCCACTATACAAAAAAGATGTAGACAGTCTCGAAAGAGTCCAAAGAAGGGCCACAAGGATGATCAAAGGACTGGGAAGCTGCCGTATGAGGAAAAGCTGACAGAACAGGGTTTGCTCAACCTTGAGAAAAGGATTAGTGGAGACCTTATCACCATATTCCAGTATTTAAACAGTGACTACAAAGAAGATGGAGACTCCCTTTTTGCATGGAGTCATATGGAAAATAGGAGGGGTATGTGTTACTCCTGGGAAAATTCTGGTTGGACACGAGTGGAAAATTTTTCACAACGAGAACAATCAGTGGTTGGAATAATCTCCCCACGGAAGTGGTGGATTCCCCAGTCACTTATAAGATTCATATGGACAGGGAGAAATATTTTCTAGGCTGCGCTTTTGCCAAGAAAATTTGGACCAGATGATCCTTGGGGTCCCTTTCAACCTAGTATCCTATGACTCTATGAATCCAGGTCGACGTACTCCACAAAAGGTTTATGGTAAAACTGCAGAAAGGTTAAGCCCAGTTGAGGTCTGAACAGTCAAAATATTCCCTCTAGACTCTACAGAAAACATGGTAGACATAGAGGGACTTGGGAAAGAGAGGGGAAAACTGAGTTTTGGGTAAGCAGCATTTAGCGTTTACAAAGTTGGTAGTCTCAGGTAGTCTCACTAAGCCTGAAGTTTCATAGATGAAAGCAACAGATTATATGGCAGTGAAAGTTGTGTATGTGAAGACATAACAATAGTGAAGAGAGAGAGCACACTTTATGTTGTGGCCTCTAATGATTGGTGCACTGGTAAAGAAGACTTGGTGAAATTGCCCACAAAATTTCCTTCCTGGTTTCAGAGGCACTGAAAAGGAGTTGTCCTCTTGTATCTCAGAGATCAGTTCCTACATTCTTGGTTAGGCTGCACAACGTCCATACAATAAAGATAGAAGACACTTCTTTTTAATGTCTCCTGTCTCCCATAGGAACCATGTACTGACAAACCATATGAGTTTATTATGTTGTGAAAGTAGAACATACTCAAGGTTTTATTTAGAAATTTTGTTTTCCAAAAAGCAAATACTATTTTGTGTTTCTTTGGCAACTGGTAGAGAGGTGAGATAAGGAAAGCATCAAGCAATATCAGGAATACCAAAATGATAGGAAAAAACCACAACTTTTTCCATTTCTTTTCCCTCTGGAGCATGACACTTCTTTTCATTTCCAGTGAATAACTAGAAAGTGGAACACAGTTCAAGTGCTGTCTTAGGAGAGCATGTAGAACAGCACCCAGGTCCATTTACCATTATCAAAGCTTGACATGACACTGATGTCTGTGTGGTGCAAAAGAACAATGCAACATTCTACTTTAAAACTTCTTTTACAAATAATGTCGTCTGAGGACACCAGCATGTTACATTTTAATTAGTAAGTTCTGTTTTTACTAACTGCAAATCAAGCAGAAAAGCATTGATTCAAATGAATGGCAAAGGGTGTTAAAGGAATGATTATTACTGTGAAAAAACTGCTGTGAAAAATATGGTAATAAGTAATACCATGGTGGGAGTTTGAAGGCTGTTTAATCATTGGCATATTTTAAAACATATAGATAAGAGACAGTGTCATATTAATGGACACCCTGGCACTGTGCATCTTTGGAAGATGAACACAATAGTCTGGGTTTTATTATTATGAAAACTTAAAACTAGACTTTTGACAGTTTATAAACACATACTCTAAGACTGACAGTTAATGATGAAAATGTTAGGAAATAGGAATAGAAATAGGAAAAATGTTATTTTGACAAAAGGAAAAGCAAAGCACACACAGAGAACTACTTCATTTGTTGAATACTAGCTATTAAGGTTCAAAAAGTGAGAGTACTGTATAGCAATCTACTACTCTGCTTTGCAAAAATCTCAAATGACTCATAAAACTGTGGTTCTGTATTACTTACAAGAGGAGCAGTACTGCATGGGTCCTCATATTGGCATTTCTCACCAAACTACTAATGCTTGTATCTGTTTTTCCCATAAGCATATACTATGCCTGTGAAATAATTCATCCTATAAATATTGGGCTAAAGTGAGTACAAAACATGCAATGCAGAACTGTAATTACATGTTTTATTTAGCAGGTTTTTTCTTATCTTTTTATCCTCTGTGATTTTGCTGGACTTTGGAGACGTGTATTGTGGCACAGGGACAGTCTTCCCCTCCCTTTTTAAGTAAAAACCAAAGCTATGATTCAAAGAATTTGCAATTGAAAGCTGAATTGTCCCTACAGTGCAAAGAAATATTGGGTGGGAAGACAAATCCCATCCTCTTACCATTTTTTTCTTCAGGTATTCCAGGGCTGGGAGAGGGAGAAGAGCCCTGTTTCACTGCTTAAATTTGTCCAGCCTGTAGTGCTCCCAAAACACAGGAATGGGGTAACCTGCTTTTTGTTGCAGCTTGCTGTCAGCTCAGTTGAGCCTTCACCAACTTCCCAGGAGGATTTTCTTGTCCCTTGTTACTTTAGAAGCATTCATTACATGCAGGTCGATTTCACTGCATGGAAAGATGCCATAGGAAAAATTAATGTGAGCTAAGGCACATAAAAATTTCAACATATGTTCTTCTGGTAGCCAGGCTCCCTTTGGGTTGACACAACATTACACAGGTCTTTAACAGTTCTTTAACTGAGCAGAAAATAGCACAGTCAAATTGAATAGCTGGAGGCTAAAGGCAAAGAAATTCACACTGGAAATCAAGCTAACCTTTGTGAAGAAATACATAACTATACATTGAAACAATTCACTGAGGGATGTAATGGATTATCTACCTGCCAGCCTCTTCACATCAAAAGCAGGTCATTTTCCTGACCATATGATGCTGAGATTCTTACTTGATGCTCATGATAGCTTTTTACTTTAAGACCTTTAAATCTATATTTCATAATGGTTAAAACAGTATGTTATCAAAATAGGCGATTACTTAACTTTTCATATTCTCTGAAGATTCTGAAAGGATTCTTGTTAGTCTTTTCTTGCGTGGTGAAAGGCATTTCAGTTTGATTATAAGTTTGCCCTAAGTAAAGCTCTTAATCAGATATTTGAGAAAACAAAACTTACAACAGCTTCTGTGGCAGATCATCCTTTATACTGAAAGAAGTCCATGAGAAGACTCCAATGATTTTGATAGGCTTCAAGGAGACCAAGGATTTTTTGTCTTCAGCTGAGGCTTTCACAAAAATCTGAGCTCTAAAGCTATCATCAGAAAGGCAAAATCCCTGATCCTGATCCACTAGTACTGCTCATAGGATAAAAAGAAACTTAAAGCTTAGGTACAGGGACTATAAAGTGGTTGCTTCAGGGGCAGAGGAGACCAAAGCTGACTGCTCATAGTAGGAGATAAAACAATGTGTCAGAGCAAAGTCTGTAAGCAAAGCCAACATAGGCAACAGTTCCTTCAGGTTACTACCATGTAGTGGTACTGCTCATATGTGGTAATCTACTCCCAGCTCAACACATGTCTTTTTAATATCAGGAGATCGGAAGTCCTCCTGAGTTTTCCAATCTGAGCCTAAAACATAGCAGCTGTCACTTCCATATGGGTAACACACTATCAAATACACCAAGCGCATGTCAGAATGGGAACTGAGACTTGGGCAAAACCAGCATTGGCTCCTTCTGAAGGTGAAACAAATCATACCCTCCTCTGATCATGTAAGTGTACCTGTAAACTATGTTATGAAATAATTCAGATGAAGTTTCCTAAACTTCAGAGCAGGGAAGAAAGAAGTTGCAGTTATTTTAGATTTCCAAATATCAGCAAGATAGTCCTTTTTCACTGGAAATTTCTATCAAGCTAACATCTGGCAAGTTTCCCTTTCAAAAACATTTTAAACAAAATTTTAATTTCATGAAAAGGAAATTGATGGTAGGAATGGTACAGTGTAACTACTGCTCTGCTGAAATGAGGAAAGCAATTATACCTAGTCAGGACATAACATGGATTAGATCTAGGGAGATAAAGGCAACAAAAGAGCTCTGATATGCTTGTACCTCACAATCTAAGTTTAGAGTAACAGAGTATGCACCATTATAGATACCCCAGAATAAGACAAGGCTAAAATATTATTTGGAAAATTTACTGACATTCAGATAAAGGGAAATCTGATCTTTAAAGTAGAAATAACATACAGTGTAAAACAATGAGCTAAATTATCAGCAGGAATCAGTATAGTTTTCTGGTTTACATCATTGATGATCTGCCCTTATATTTCACATACTAGTTAATCTGAATTAAGATGCATATTTTTAATAATTTCCAGGTTATTGGTTTTGTTTGTATGGTTGGTTTTTGTTGTTGTTCATTTGGTTTTTATTTTCTTTTGGTTTTGATTTTTTTTGCTGCTTTTTTTTGTTGTTGGTTGGTTGGTTTTGTGGGTTCTTTTGTGTGTGTGGTTTTTGGTTTTTTGTTTCTGATTGGTTGGTTGGTTTGGTTTGGTTTGGTTTGGTTTTGATGTGATTTTGTTGTTGTTGTTGTTGTTGTTGTTTTGTTTTGTTTTTTTTTTTTTTCATGGTAGTTAAATCACTTTTGAAGCCACCGGTGATTTTTGTCTGTCTGAAGAACAAGATGACAGTATCTGTCAACAGGTAAGAAAGAATATGAGTAGGGATTCACAGAGCACCTAAACAAATTAAATGGGAAGAAAAAGGGTGGCATGTCATTATGCTTTCAGAAGCAACACCTCAGAGAAAGGACTACATAGCCTTTGTTCCAAAGGCTCATAGAGTTTGATAAAATTTATTTCCAAATAATGTAATGCATAATAATTACAAATTTACCAACAGTGAAATACAAGTTTTATCTGAAGAATTGTGTAGAATGTTAAAAGCTGCTTCTTTCAGGGAGGGAGCTTTTAGTAATTCTGCTGATTTCTCATCATACAGTGTCACTACACTATGATATTGTCATGAGGGATGAGCTTTTGGCTAGACAAGGAAAACTAAGGCCTTTGGTAAGTACCAAGAACTTTCTGAAGGTCTGTTTCTTTGTGTGGATCCATTAGACAGCATGAATTTTGACTTGCATTTATGAATAAATGCAGGGAAGAAGAATAAGTCTTGCTGCTGGAAAAGAGAAATTCAGGTTTTAAAAAATAGTCAAGATTTTTTTTTTCCTTTGGGAACAGTCTATACTACCCTAAAAAGTAGAAGTCATGAATGTTGTTGTGAAAATATACAGGAGAAAAAAAGAAGGCAGTCACCAGCATATTAGCTGAGACAGTTACTTGAGAAAACAACGTTATGCAAGAGAGGCATCTTCAATGCTCCTCCTCTGTCTGATCTGGTGCAGTGAGTTGTACCTTTGTATCTGTGTGGGTCTTCTGGCTCATAGTTCATAAGCAAATTTCAGTATCAACTGGTGTATGCAGGTGACTCCACCTTGATTTGCTGGTTTATGGCCCTATCTACGCAGAGAGGATACATGTGGAACTGTGTAGATGGTTCAGCCTTGAGTTGGCCATAAGCCCCAGGACAAACAGGGCAGTGTTGCACCACACAAAGAACCAAAACATGAGCTGAGTCTTGAAATTCCTCAGCAAATGGTATGTCCTTAGTCTCAATACAAACCACTATTTGACTTCCTGAGAAAGTAAGATAAGGAGGGCAGGGAGGGCTTCAGTGGTGGTTTCAGCAGACTTTTGTGTCTCCAGACAGCATAATCCAATCAGGCATAGTTTTGCCACAACTACCTGAAGGGTTTCAGCCACAGTCTTGTGTGTTCAAACTGTACAATCAGTCACTAAAACAGGATAAAAGTGTTAAGGTTTAGGTTAGATTCTGGAAGTCGCCTCTCCAACACTCACCTGTTTGGAGACCCTTTCCCCTTGGTCAGAACATCAGCCAAGGTGAGTTATCTAAGATTGAGAGTCCTTACCTGGAATGGTAAGTGAATATTTAGCATGCTGTTAAGTTTCGAATGCAGGTGATTACCTAACACGTGTATAATATTTAACATGCTTTCTAATATGTTTTAATGTATTCTTGCTTTTAAGTTGTAATAGTGCATTCTTCCACTGTATCCATAAAAACCTGCATTAGTGGTGTATTAGACTTCAAAGAAATGTTTTGTTTGGGCCTTACAGTTAAACCTGTGAGTTCAAATAAATCATTTGCTTAAACCTTGCAATCCAGTCTCTTTTCACCACAGTATCTACTAAGGTACTGTCCTAGCTGCACAGTTGAAGAGTTTATTTTTTCTTCTGTCTCTCTGCTGTAGTGAATTCCCTACAGTAAATTCCCCACACCACAGCAGGGCAGTCCTGACAGGGCACCCCCTCCTCCAGTAGGATCTGCAAAACCATATCCAATCCCCATCAAGTATTAAGTGAGGAATCTCTCCCTTACCTTGCCCTTAGTTTTACCCAAGGTTCCCACTGACACCAACTGACATTACGGTCAAATCCTGAGTATTTACATGGGAAGTTTTCTTTGGGTTAACCAGGTATTTTTTTTCATAGGAAACGCCACGTAAGTGCCAGAAGCTGTGAGTGTCCACTTGACACAGCCCTGCCCTCCCAGCTTCTCCTGTAGGAGTAACCCATCAAATCCCAACATCCTCTTGTTCCCCTTATTGGACTGCATTTACTGTAACGGTATGGTGGCTTGACATTGGCTGGGCTCCAGGTGCCCTCCAAGCCTCTCTATCACTTCCTCCCCCCACTCTTTCTCAGCTGAACCATAGAGAAGAAAATAAGACGAAACTCGTAGGATAAGACAAAAGCAGTTTAATGAAAAGCAAAGCAAGGCCATGTGCAAAAGCAATGGTAGAGAAATGTTGAAAAAACAGCCTTGTTGCCGTGCAAGCTCTGCTCAGCAGTAGCCACAGCACGGGTGTGTTATCAGCACCTTTCCAGCTCTCAATGCAAAGCACATCACTGGGAGGGCTGCTATGGGGAAAATTAACTCCAGCTCAGTCAGACCCAATACAAACAGTCAGAAGGTGAGGAACGGAAATTACTTAACAAAAGGAAGCAAGAGATAGGTATTTGTAGGCACTGTCAGTAAAGGGCATTACCAGGTATAAAATCAGTGTTCTATAGTCAGGTTTTCTTGGATGTTTTAGCTCACAGAAAGTTCAATGTTTTCTCCAGTTTCTATATGCTAAGGATAAATCTTACAGCTTCTCTGGTCTCAAAATACAAACCCTTTTTCTTACATGGTAGCTTTGTTTCATTAAAGGACGAAATGAGAACCTCAGGATCTATCCAGTTACACTAAGGGTACATAGCTGCAACTCTTGGCATTATCAGTTGTGATATTTCTAAGGCCAGCTGACTTAGCTTATCATTTTATCACTGTACCTTGGGTATTTTCATCTTATTTGGGGTGAAACTACATGAGTTTAAGTATTTGTTCCTTTTCTGTTTTTTGAAGGTTTTGCTGCTGTTCCTGTTGTGGTTGTTTTGTTCCTGTAACATTTGGGAGTAGAAGGATGATGCAGCACAGGTTCGTTATAGCTTCACCGTCTGCACAAATTCTTCCCTAAGACAAACTGCAAAATAGCTGATAGGAATAACACAGAGGTGGTGCTGCAGTTTCACTGACTGTTTTCTTCTGTGAAGAAGCCTGTGAGTACATCACATATCCAAATCCCATTTTTACATTATCAGATGAAAATTTTGAAGCATTTCTTGGTGCGCAAGTGTGTCTTCAGTATTGGAATAACAATAGCAAGAATAAAAAAGATGATACAAAATTTTTGTGTTACAATTCCCTTCTCTCCTGTCAGACTCAAAACACTCCATACATGATAATAAAAAAAATATGCAATGTCTGCTGATCAGTTCCAGTTTGGTGCAAAACTGGTACATAAGTAATGGAATCATAGCACTAGTGATGCTGAATTATAACACTGTTTTAAGAAATCCTTTTTGTTTTCATTCTACTTCATTTTTTAGTCTGGAATAATTACAACAGTGCTAAAGTTACTTAGTTTTTCATTCAGGCTATGTGATGCAGAGTATTGTTTCTTACAAAATCACTCCAAAATTCCATTAAACCAAGTCAGCTGAGTTACTGGCAACAAGGAATGCACAGAGCAGAAATCTGTAGGTTTGTCTTGGGCTCTTCTTTAGTACCTATTACCATAGTTTCAGGATAACATGTATATTTTAATTATATGATAAAGATGTTATTTTGAGATTGTGTTTTGTTTTGAAAAGAATCTGCACTGAGAAAGAAGAAGTTATGTCTGTACTTCCTCTAGGAGCAAAATGCATTCCCAGATGAAGGATCATATTCTTCCTGCAGGATTTATACAGGCCAGGCGATACAAATCCAAATAATACTGCTGCAGACATCGGTGGGGCAATACACAGCTGTGGGCAGACAGTATGTTTAGTATATTGACATCATAGAAAAGGTTCAGCAGGACTTGCTGTAAGCACCCAATAGGCTGAATTTCTCAGCTCTTGCACCACTACTCCTCTCACAACTCATCCCATAGCTATCACACACCAGTGTCTGGTCTCAGTTCACACCATCATGGTAATAGACTGGGACATAAACATAAGCTTAAACAAAACCTAGAGGGGCTGCTTCAATTTTGATTTTAGATTTACAGATATTGAGCTTTAATTGTGAGATGAAGTTTGCTCACTTTCTTTTTTGATAACTTTTCACAGATCTCAGGAAGGAATCCTTTCTCCCAGGGAAACCTGAGAAATGAGACGTATTGTTGTGGCAATGACAGACAGAGATGCAATGGGTTTCACTGTGCTTGTTGTCCTATGGCAGACAGCAGTTTTCCTGTGTTTGCTATATGTTTTAATTATTTAAATTCTTTTGTTCAGTTTAGATTAGTATGGATAATGTGACTCCACATGTCCCTGCTGATTATGTCTTCCAACATTTTTTTACTGGTGGTTTGCACTTTTAATAACCTACAAAAAAGCAGCAAACAAGGGAGATCAGGAATCACCAGTCTATATTTTGCCAGCTTGGGCATTGCAGCAACGGAGGTTTGAGGTTGCCTGCATAGCATCCAGTATGTTGGGAGAGAAGTTAGAGATTTACAAGAAATATTGCTAACAGCAGGCACATATCTTTATCATTAACTTTTGGAGAAGGAGCAGCTGGTTAGGAACCACTTATAAGGAGTTTCTGTCCAGGTGTGCTCCAGAAAGCAGAGCACTTTCCTACTGTATGGATGAGAAAGTCCATATCTGCTTTTCTCTGCTGGTGATGAGGTTGTGTTTTCACTCCTCTCTGTTCTCCTTGAACTGCACTGCCCTCCACATGTTGCCCTTTGTTACAAGTACTGCAGCTCCCTCTGCCTTCCCAGAGGTGTCATTCTGTTCCAGACCATCCCTAATAAAAAGTCAAGCATATGATTTGTATTTTATAGTATGACCTCCTCTATATGTGGTCTTATTTTGCATATTCCTCTTGTTTTAGTAAAACCTTAATCTTGAGAGAATTTTCTTCTCACCTGTCCAAAGTGTCAAAGTTTTGATGTGACCACTTGTATCCTGTAGAATTTTTCTTTGGCATTTTCCTTGCTCCTCACTTGAGGAACTGGAACTGTTTTGTCTTCATTCTTGTACTGATTCCATACTATGGTCCCAAAGATGTTGTGGGTAAGAAAGCAGGTGCATCTATCTGAATTACAACATCACTTTCAAGAACAAGAAGTGAAGGTGCTTTGAGACAGAAGCTGTGGCTTTTTAAAGTTCTTTAATTCAGTATGGTCAGTTCCATTTCTTCAGTGCACGGGTCAAATCTTTTTCATGTGGGCATCCTTGGCATCCAATAAGGAGAAGATTTCCTTTTGTCGAGTCAGGGAATTGTTTTTTTAATTGGAAACAATTGGCAATGGGCTCATTTTTATTTTACAAAATGCAGTTTTCTTAGCTTCTTGATGTTCAGTATGTTGCTTATCAAACACCTGAGACTTACAGCTACAGTAAAAAATCTCTTCCCCTCTTAGCTTTACTTGCTTCCAGTTATTCTTACCCTATTGCATCAATTCATTTTCAGACAAATGTAGCATTCACAGAAATCATTCTGTGCATCTCACTCTCAGCACAGCATTTCTGTCTACTGTCCAAAGCTGCCATTACACATCACTTTCAGGTGATTTGTATCCCATTAGTATTACTCAGGTAATAACTGGGCACACTCTGACCTGCTGTCTATGGGCAACTCTCTTCTGCCTCTTACTCACAGGAATCTTATGAGTCAAGTTATATTTCTTGGTTAGCATCATAACTTTACACAAAAGGATCTCGTCATAGTGGCATTAAAAAGAACAAACAACAAAACAAAAAACAAAACAAAACAAACAAACAAAAAAACAAAGCTCCCATTTAAACACTATAGTACTCATAAATATCAGTGAAAATACTGAACTCAGTTTTGAAGGCTTATTCTTTTCTTTTCTCATTCATTTTATGCACATACTTTTTTTTCTTTGGTATACTGGGGGAAAAATTTAAAACCACAAGCTAGAGACTAAGATCTAGAACTGAATTTCCCTTATCCCAGTATATATGATGTGAATCATATTTCTAATTATCTAAAAAAACAACCCCATTGGGTAACATGAGTCTGGAAATGGTTTAGAACAGCTCTAATGAGGCTATTTTGAGTACAAATTGTACTCTTGTATTATTAACTCAACCAGCTTCTGTGTGAAATGATTAATACTTTTATATATATACAGACAAAACAGAACCATGTCTAAAAAAATGAGGGTCATTTAAAGGAAATCAGTTCCTTCTTAGAATCTTCTAGAAAAGCGGGAATCAAACAAATGTTATTTACTTTGGGAGAAGATGAGGTTTTATACAATGCATAATATTGAAGAGGAAAATATTCATGGAGGAATATTTACGTTAAATGTTGATGTCCCCCCTAATGGAGGGCACCCTCAGTGCACTGGGACATTAAATGAGTAGTAGTAGACAGAGAGTAGTGGTCAATGGTTCAATGTCCAGATGGCGATTGGTGACAAGTGGTATTCCTCAGGGGACCATACTGGGACTAGTGCTGTTTAATATCTTCATCAGTGACATAAACAATGAGATTGAGTGCACCCTCAGCAGCTTTGCAGATGACACCAAGTTGTGTGGTGAGGTTGACATGCCTGAGAATGGGATGTCATCCAGAGGGACCTGAACAAGCTCAAGAAGTGGGCCTGTGTGAATCTCATGAAGTTTAAAAAGGCCAAGTGCACTTGCGGCAGGGCAACCTCTAGTATCAATACTGTCTGGGAGATGATGACATTGAGATCTGCCCCATGCAGAAGTACTTGCAAGTACTGGTGGGTGAAAAGATAACCATGAGCCAGTAATTTGTGCTCACAGACCAGAAAACCCAACCATATCCTAGGCTGCCTCAAAAGAAGTGTGACCAGCAGGTCAAGGGAGGTGATTCTGCCCCTCTACTCAGTTCTGGTGAGACCCCACCTGGAATACTGTGTCCAGCTCTCAAGTTCTCAACACAAAAATCACATGAACTTGTTGGAGCTGGTACAGAGGAGGGGCAGAAAAATTATCAGAGGGATGGAACATTTCTATAAAGAAGAGTTGAGACAGATGGAGTTGTTCAGCCTGGAGAAGAGAAGGCTCCAAGGAGACATTACTGCAGATTTTCAGTACTTAACGGGGGCTTATAAGAAAGGTGGGGGCAGACTTTTTAGCAGGGCCTGTTGTGGCAAGAGTAGGGGTTGTGATTTAAAAATGAAAGAGAGTAGATTTAGACTAGATATAAGGATGTAATTTTTCATGATGTGGGCGGTGAAACACTGGAACAAGTTTTCTGGAGAGGTGGTGGGTGCACCGTACCTGGAAACACTCCATGTGAGGTTGCTCATGGCTCTGAGCAACCTGATCAAGTTGAAGAGGTGCCTTGCTCGCTGCAAGGGGGTTGGACTAGGTGACCTTTAAAGGTCTCTCCCAGGTCAAACTATTCTATGAGACTATGACTAAATGATATAAGAAACAGCAAGAAATATTATCTTATTAAGGTTATAGTATACCTGTACTTTGAGGATGTGAATGTGGATAAAGCAAAGACTGTTAAGTCTTGATATTGCTACACAATCTCTATGAACAATATCAACAATAGGCATTTCAGGAGCACTTGACCATAAAAATCTGATTGGAGCTATTCATTAAAGTAGGACCCAAACACAACAGCACAAACATAAAACATCTAAATGGGCAAAATTTTGAAAAATTGTGGCTCAGGTAAATTCAATTATTACTTCATCAAATTTCCTGAAAATGTTCAAGGGAAAGAAAACTGAAGGGAGGCACAGTCTGAGTGTATTGCTGTGGTTCCAGCAGCACAGCTGTAGTTCTGATTGAGTTGGCTTATCCATTTACAGCCCAAATATCTTAAGGTTTGTTATCCAAGGGTTTTTTCTACTACAGCAGTTTGAAAGTGAATAAATTTGTATTAGCGAAACAGGTTGCATAAAGTTAAATGTTTCTAAAACTACAGAACAGTAATATGTGAAAGGTGGAATGTGCTTTTAAATAAGGGGGAAATGTGATCTTTTTATTGGTGTCAGATGAAAACATGTTGTTTCAGAATATAGACTTTTTTGTAGTAAGAAAGGAACCTTTAAATGTCTTAAAATGAAAAAGAAAAACCCAAACCATTACTATTGGTTATGCCTGGGCAAAGTTTCCCTGACAGTCTCTTGTCATAATCACAGTAATTGCGAATTTAAGTGCAGCTTATTTTTGGAACAATAATGGGATAAGAATGTGGGTATTTTAATGTATACAGAGAGATGTGGAAATAAATCCTTGTTTGTGATCCACATCCATATTTAACTAGAAGAAAAAAACAAAACAAACCAACCAAACAAACAAAAACTAAAACCAAACCCAAAACCAAACCCAAAACAAAACAAAAACAAACCAAACTAACTAAACAAAACCAAAAACCAAACACCAAAATAAACAGTTCTTGTTCCACTATTTTTTAAATTGTATCTTTTAAGTGTGCTTACAGACCCATGGTATGTATTTGGCACAAGTCAGTAGGGAAAAAAAGGTTCTTTTTTACATTGGCTAGTTGTGCATCTGCTGATATTGGCTTGCTGTTGAAAAAGCTGCCAAGGGAAACGAAGCATTCTGCTTACTCCTTATTAATACTTGCAATTGCTGCATATGACATAAAGTTGCTAAGCCAGAGAGCTCAGGGAAAATGTAGTGAGCTAACAGCAAGCTCCAGAATAGAAACTCTGCCATAGTAATTCTTCATCATAGACTTTAAGGAAGATTACGTGTATTTTCAAGGAAACAACTAATTTTAGGATATATTAGCCTAGAAGGTAAAATGCAGATGAATAGAAAGAGCTTGCAGGAGTCAATATAATTCATGCCAGAGATGAAGAGTCTTTCCCTAAATGAAGAGCAAATACAAATTATTCACTTAACATGCCTCTTGGCAACAGCGCAAAACCAATTAAGCGTCAGTTCCATGGCTCTTATGTAGTGCTTGTGTGTGCTTCATCCAAAGAACAGACTTCTGTCCTCCCTATCCCCTTCCTGGAAAAGCCCTGCACCTCTGTATACTCAGGGATAAGAGGTTATGAAACCCTAAAATCCCTTCTTAGCCCTTTTGGAAGACCCAGAGCTATTTCTTGCACAAGGAGGAGGCTCCCTGGTCACTCCAGGGTTCTTGTTCTTCCCTCCCTTCTGCCCTGCCCTGCTTGTCCTTTCCTGCTCCTCCCTTATCCCTCCCTCTCCTCTTGCTGCCAGGAGACAGAACCTTCAGAGCTGTGTACAGGGGGAGTAGTGGGGCAGGTGGTTACAAAGCCCTAAAACCACTGGGTCCAGATATCCTTTGCACTCCTGTGGGAAAGGAGATGAAGGAGGGGAGGAGGGTCTGAAATGCCTCTTACCAAAATTCCAGGACTGGAGCCTGCCATTCCTGCCCTCAGGCCAGCTGAGACCAGGGCAGCTGTCTTGCCCTGGGAAAGCCCTAATAGCAATAATGTCCACTCCAAGGAGTCATATCTCATGCTGGATTGGTGGGCTGAGGTCAATGGGATGGGGTTTAACAAGGACAAGTGATGGGTCCTGCACTTGTGTCATGACAAGTCCAGGCAATGCTACAGGCTTGGGGAGGAGTGGCTGGAAAGCTGCCTGGGAGAAAAGACCTGGGTGTGCTGGTGGACACTCAGCTGAACATGAGCCAGCAGTGTGCCCAGGTGGCCAAGAAGGCCAATGGCATCCTGGCCTGGATCAGAAATAGTGTGGCCAGCAAAGAAGTAAAACGATCATGCCCCTGCACCCGGCACTGGTGAGGCCACAGCTTGAGTACTGTGATCAGTTTTGGGCATCACAGCATAAAAAAGACATTGAGGTGCTGAAGTGAGTTCAGAGAAGGGCAACCAAGGTCATATAGGGTCTGGAGAAAATGTCTTATGAGGGAGTGGCTGAGGGACCTGGAGTTATTTAATCTGGAGAAGAGGAGGCTGAGAGGAGACCTCACTGCTCTCTACAACTACCTGAAGGGAGGTTGTAGTGAGGTGGGTGTTGGTCTCTTCTCCCAGGTGATAGGACAAGAGGAAATGGGCTTAAATTATGCCAGAGGAGGTTTAGGTTGGATATTGGGATTTTTTTTTTTACTGAGGGAATGGTTGGGCATTGAAACAGGCTATCCAGGGAGGTGGTGGAATCACCGTCCCTGGAGGTGTTTAAAAAATGTCTAGATGTGGCACTTCAGGACATGGTTTAGTGTTTCTGATAATAATTAGTAGACGGTTGGACTTGATGATCTCGAAGGTCGTTTCCAATCTAAATAATTCAATGATTCCTCTTACCACAGGAGGCCTGTAAGATCTTCTCCATATCCTTGCAGGGGTCTGTCAGCTGTTTTTTCACCATGGTGCAAAGAGGTGATGGCACACAGCAGTGCTGCATTGGCAAGTATATGGTCTGAAAGCCCTGATGCAGTCTGCTGAGGGGATAAAAGCTGTTCTTCCTCCTGATACAGACTTCAGAGCCCCCTTTCGCTCTCTCTGAAGGAGCCACTTCCCCAGCACTGGGTTGCCTGCTTGCAGCAGGATCAGGAGGGATGTCAATCAGGTGGAATCAGGGTGGTGTCGATGGGCAACCTGTGGGGTGAAGTGTGACATTGAAGAGCACAGGTGCCAGGCAGCAGATACTGCTTTTGGGGATGCCATGGGTGGCAGCGAGGTGGAGGAGAGCAGGGAGAGCCTGGCACTCCTGCGGTGGTTTAAGCTCTATATCCAGGAGGTGCTATGAAATACCATGATTGGGAAAGCCAGCTACTCCCAAAATAACCAGTAGGCCTGATGAAAAGGGGCATCCACACCCCAAAGGGAGGCACAGAAATCACAGCTGAGACGGGGGGGGGGTGTTCCCTGTCAGCAAGAAGCCCCTGCATGGAGGTGTGAGACATGGGAGCTCAGAGCTGTGAGGATGTGCTCAACACAGCTGTTCAGAGGATACAGGTGGAGTGCCAAGGTATGGCAATCTGAGTCTGCTTGAAGGCCTGTCTGGAAAGTAATTGAAGGGTCTTGCAGGAAAAGGGAGAATCCAGTTCCCAGACCAGGCCTTCGTTTTCATTTAAAATTGGTGAGCTGCTACCTATCTGTGATTCCAACTCAGTCCTTCCAGTCCATTGACAATTTTGAAGTACACGGAGGCCACCAGCAGGATGTGTATTTAATGGCACCCATAACCTGGTTTATCTTGATTCCTACCTGATTAATTTTTTTCCTGGTGTTTCCAAGAAAGGGTGCAGATTTTAGATAATGCATTGTCAACACGTGGGCAAGAAGTGAAAAGGCATGGCCCATCCCTCCCTTTGCTTCATGTTTGTGGTGTATACAAGCCTAGTGTCCTGCTCTGGACCTCTTGCTTGATCAATATTGGCATTTTTGCTGAACTTGAAAGGATTTTTTTACATAATTATTTAAAATGGCTAGCCTAGGTCAAAAATTCTGACCACAAAGGTTATTTTTGTCCTTCCATCTGTCATCTTGTATGCATACACATACACATGCCATGCAGTCTGTGCTTTCCAGTCCTCATGGCCAGCAAGTCCTAATCTGTCCAGGAGAGCTGACTGTAGAGCTGAGGGAGGATTGCAATCAGACATGAAAGTCATACATATTAGACAACACTCATTTAAGAATTAGATACTCGAAAGCTGCTGTATTTTGTTCGTAGTTCACTGTCTGTTTGCTGCATTCACACCATGGCACCCCAATATTCTGCAACCTGGAGGAGTGTCTGAGGCTGAGCCTTCCTCACAGGTGCCACCAAGTTCTTCTCAGCCTTTATAGGAACATAGAAATACCTAGGAGCTGTCTTCGGTGTCAAAGGGTTGTGGGTTGTGCTCATATCCCTGCCTCGAGAAAGCTGTGCCCCTGGATCCTGCCAGGTGGAGGAAGAGCCCAGAGATCTTTCTAAAGGATTTTGTTTAGTGTAAGTGCAAAATACATGTTCCTGCCATCCTAGGTTTGCAGTGATAGGTCAGTCCCTATGTGTGATTTAGGAAAGGAAACCCTTGATTTGAATTAAAATCTGAGGTCATTAAACAGATATTTACATCCAGAAGCAGATTGTGACACAGACCTCAAAGAGAACTGCCATTCCCTACCAGAGGACTGGAAAACCTGTGCTTCAACTTTAGGATAAAAAACCCTGCTTTTCCCTTTTATTACTTCTTCCCCCTATTTCTGCTCCTTGTCTTTGTACAAATTTGTAGTAGACAAAATTATTCTGAACCCATCTATGTATTGACAAGCATCTGTGGTCTGAAAGATTCTGAGCAAGAGTTCATCAGTCAGAAGCCTTTCTCAGAGGTTTGGTGGAGACTGGCTGTGGTATACAAATCAAATGTGCAAGGTTTACTTTCTCCCCTTTGAGTGTAGGATGCAGATGGTGAAAAGTGTTGAAAAGGGGATACAGTTCAGAAGTTGAAAGCATTTCTGTGTCATCCTCTAATGCATGTTTTAAATGTTAATGCACTGTGACTGAAATTATTTGTATTTGCCAGAGCAGGATCTTCTAGACAAAAGAAACAGTATGTACACCTGTCTGATAAAGGGCTCTACCTGCTGGTTGATAGAAGAGAAAAGCTTTCCAGTGGTGGACATCGTTGTTACAGAAGTGCTTTTTCATGCTAAGAAAAGTGTCTTTCATAAGAAAAAGAGGCAAGTGAAGATCAAATAAAAGGAGAAAATTGTGGCAAAGGGCAAAAAGTTTTAGTCTTTTTTTAAAAGAGTAAATACAAATAGCAAAATTGGGTGAGGAACTGGACAATGAAGAATTTAAAAAACAAACAAAAAAAACCCCATAAATGCTAACAGAAGTCTGATACCTGCTTGCTAAGGTGATAATAACAAATGGATAAACCTTTGTCTCTGGTGCACATGGCATGCAGAATCCTATTTGTCCATATGAATGCCATGTGATGGCTCAGGAAGTATTAGAGCATCACTGGGTAGCTTCTGAGATTGTCTCCATCTTAAGAAACATTGCTCAAGTATCTCTTTGTGTATTGACAATGATTCAAATTATTCAGCATAATCCTATAAGAATATCCATACTGGGCAGTGCAGAGATGCTCCCAGCACCTGTGGTCATGCTCAGCTGAAGACCACTAGGCCAGACTAAGCATCCTATGTTAGTGTATTCTGCAGATCAGACAACAGGAGCAGGGAGGAAGAAGAGAAACAAGGTGTCTGCACACCTGCTGCTGTCATTTCTTGCTGCCTCCAGAGCTGCAAAAATTGCTTTGCATCAGCTATGAGCTTCTACCTGGAAGACCAGAGGGAGGTGGAAAGAAGGGAGGTGGGAAGGAAGGTTTGGTCCTTTTGCTCCTTCTTTCTTGCTGGTGGCTACGCAGGGTATCACAAGCTGCATGCAGAAATGAGCTTATGCTCTTAGTTGTGCCAGTTAGTTTTGTGCTAGTGAGTACTAGTTTTGCTCAGCTGCCTCTGTGTCAACCTCAGAGAAGCCTACGACATTCTCAGAAGCAGATGCCAGGTAACTGTCAGTCTTCTTGTGGAAAATCCATGCTTTACACATCTAGCATGGCTATCTAGCTTCCCGTTCACAACTGCTACCCAGCCCACTGCACAGGCAAGCTGAATTCATGCTTGGGCATAAAGAGTATTTTGTCAGGGACTTAAAAAAAAAAAAATCTTAATTGTAGCCCAGCTATTCTTGAAGCAAATGGGAGCTGTGCTATTGGCATTGCTGTGATGGAACACATGTTCAGCTGAGCCCTGCGAAATGTCAATCTGGAGCTGCTATTGGCTGAAAAGAGGCTGTACTTGTCTGTTATCATGGCTGATTAAGATTGATGACAACTATGATTAGCATGGCAGGCTCTAACTTGTTTTTCAGACGGATGTAAAAATACTACTGGGGATGTTAGTCAATAACTTTAAGCTGAAGAGAGTATAATGGTGATGACTGGGGCTTGAGTCAATATTGAAATCTGACTGTAAGTTGCATTTCTACCAGAAAAGTAGAAATGTTTCTTTGGTTTATACAATTATCACACTTTTTAATCAAAATTTTAGACAGTAATAAAAATTCAAGGAGTTCCTAATGCTTTTCTTGATTGAAAAAAAAAAATGTCAAAGCAGTTGATGGTGGTTTTCTTTCCAGTATTTGAATAAAAAAGAAAGACAAGAGGTAAATTGAAAGTGTAAAGAATATGTAAGGCATTGTAGCTTACCAATGAGTGAAATAAAGAGTATGGGTTTTTCACTAACAAATTCAGTAAAAGAAACTCAGTCTGAGCTCTATGAGCACTACTAGTATTTGCTTGCTGAGCATACTGTTGGTAATGTGATTTCTTACTGAAACAAATCATGAAGCTGTCTTTCTTAAGCACAGCTGTAGTACTGATTTTAATCTTTTCTCGATCATCAAGGGTTGTGCCTGCACAACCAATATGGCATCAAACTGCTGCATAATTGAAATATGAAAAGAAACATTTTGTTTCAAGTAGCACCAAATTTTTCTAAGCTAGAGAAGCTAGATTACTCCACAGAGGTAGAATATATAATATTACTGAGGATGGGATTAGGTAAAACCTGGGATATAATTTAGTCTGGTTTTAGACTGCACTGAAATTTTTCTGTGAAAAAAAGTAGTGATTTTCCAAATTGATTTTCAATTATTAGGTCATTATGTATGATCAATACCTTAGTTCAGTGTTACTGAGAAGAATAATCAAAAGGTATTATATTGTACTTAAATCTTCAAATGCTTTTTCTCTTAGGCATCTGTTTTGGATAAACAGAACATCCTGATTCCACCTGCTCCCTAAACTTGAGAGTTTAGACCTATTTCAGCTGGAACACTTTGGGGCATTTCTAGATCTGTGCAGGCTCACCTTTGTAAGTGTAGCAATAATAATCTTAATCAGAAAAGCAACTATTCCAGCCTCTGTGTCTGGCACATGGCTTTGTACAGAGGCAAGGTTAGAGGACAGAGAGACTGTATTAGTGCTGGGGAAGCACTCAGAGTTTACCTTTTTTGTGGAAGGTCATTCTGTGGATAGACGTTTGCTTTCACACATACTTTTCAGGGTTGGATGTGCCTTGGAACTTCTCCGTGTCAGATTTTAGCTTTAAGGCCAGGCCACAGAGTATGCTTATCTTTGTTAGGATTTTTTAAGAATATCCTTAAATGGATATTCTTATATCCATTATAGTTGAGAAAATGGGGAGCTGGAACATAACTGTGTGTTACTGACTTGTGGAGCTCTTTACTTTGTTCATTGGACTTCTCTGGTGAAATAAAAAAAAAAAAAATCTATGCAATTGGCTAAAATGGTGTTGTGTTTTTATGTCTCAGGCAAAGAGGCAGTTAATAAAGTAGGCTGTGAAAGCACAGGAGTTGGGTCAGAAGTAGGAAAACAGTATTTCTGATACACAGTTCTTCAACAATGAAAATTTTGTAATGATTATTAAAATATTAATTATGCTGGGGTTTATTTCTTCTTCTTGGTTTTAAGGAAAATTGGAAGTATCATGAATCAAGAGACTGATGAACAATGGCTTATGTCTATGACATTTGCTGCAGGACCCAATGGTCTTGTTAAAATATTTTTGAGATTAAAGTTTCTTAGCTGTTATCACTTCCTTAAGTATAGAGGAAGGAAATATACTTTGTAGGAACATCTGACTGTCTAGTACCCTCATACAGAGTTGCATCTCAGGGAGAAAAATATGTTCTTCAAAAGCCTGCAAAAATGAGATTACTTTCAAATATATCTGGACAGGGTACAAATCTCCTTAGGTAGAAATTAAAAGTCTTCCTAATCTAGGAACAAACTCAGGACTGCCAGGGCAGTTGGGCTTAAATATGTCCCATAGCACTTAGGAAGTGAGAGGCACTGCAGCCATCCTTGAGCCCTCCAGGGCCCAGGCTCTCTCAAGAGCCACAGCATCTTAGAATGAAGGTCTCAGATATCACTAAGACAGAAACTGTCATACAGCACTGCTCAGTCCTGTTCTGGGCATCACACAGGCACAAAGGGGAATGAATGTGTTTCTATTCCCACATCTCTGTTGTGGAGGCAGCTGGTCTAACAGGCAGAGGTGCTCAGCTTTCCTTTTACTCCAGAGGGGAATGCAAGAGCATGGGTTTACATACCATTTAAAGGAGCATGAGTAGCACTATCAGTAGATATGTACAGCTTGATGTCTCGGAACACTCTCCAACAAATGTTCATCAAGCCTTTGAAACAAGATATTGTTATTCACTCACCTCCAGGACTAACACCAGTGCTAGCACTGATCCCTGGGCTACAAAATTGCTGATTCATCTCTAGCCTCAAAAGTGGCTGCTAAGCTTTGCTTTCTATCCTTTGCTTCTTATCCTTTAACTAGCTTTCAGTCCAATTCCCTCCAGCTCCATGGCAACATAGTTTCTTAGTAATTTTTGATGCGGAAACACATTATCTCCCTGAGTGCCACTTATCCATGTGCTTATTGATACCTTCTTAGTACTCTAGCACATTATTGAGACAGATTTGCCCTTTTAGAATACATGCAGACTCTTCTCAAATAAAGCATGTGTTGCTATAAGCACAATGATTTTTATCACTTTCTTTATAATAGACTTTATTCTTTTAACCAGTGATATTTTTAAGCTAACTTGTACAGTCAATAAAATTTTATTATGGTGCATTAACTGCAGAGACTAAGAAACTATTAATAAATCGATAAAAAAATAGGTAAAGATGTCTTTTGGATCTTGTCCTGAGGGAGAGGATTGTTTGAAGTATTCACTGGCAATATACATAATACTCTTTTGCTGTGACCTATTGAAGTAAATTACTTTTGCTTCCCTAGTTAAAAAAAAAAAAAAAAAAAAAAAAAAAAAAAAAGCTCTGCCTCTTGATTACTGTGTGCCAAAACCTACAACCATTTGTCATAACTAAGGATGAAAGTGAGATATGACCCTAGCATGGAAAAAAAGTTTTAATCTGGCATTGCTGTCTCAGTCAAATCCAATAATTTGTATTTCAGTGTATGCTTTAATGAGATCTTTCCCCCACTTTGTCCTAAATTATACAACACAGGTTCTGGACTGCATTTTTTGCTTCCCATTCCCATTCTTGCACTATCCCAGTAGCTGAGTAGTTCCTAACATACGTCCTGGCATGCTTTTCTAGTACTCCCTAAACTTGGTGATATTCCTTGCATTTGCATTCAGAACCTGCCATTCAGGTTTTCACCATCCTTTGGGCTTGATCACTATAAGCGAATGATGTGCTCTTGCCCTAAAATGCTGTTATGCTATTTACATTTGTTACTAGATGGGAGGGCTGATTGGGTACCTGTTATAGACCAAGACAAAGCAGAATAAACCAGGGAAGAACCTCTCTGTGACTGTTGATGCTATTAAGTTGTCCTTCAGAGAGCCACTGCCTGTGCATGATCACTCCACTGTCATCCTACTGGGATCAATCCTGCTGTTGCAAAGCAAAAGATAGTTAGGATAGACCTACCTCTCAGATTAGGCTCACCTTTCCTACAGGTAGGCTAAACGTGCCATTTCTAGTGTTCCTAGTTAGGTCCTCTCTAAAGCCAGTGACATGGCTGTTTCTAATGTTTTCTGGGCTACAACTAGTGCAAGAAGAGAATTAAGGACCTCTCCATACAGGTATTTAAGATCCTCACTTCATTAAAATCACACTTCACAGACCACTTCAAAGCTATTCCATGGACATAGTATTGGGATTCATCCTGGTTTTCTCTGCATAGCCTTGTAAGGAATTAGTCCTAGGCATTTCTCTTGCTGGGCTTGTCTTCATATGATATAGTGGAGGGGGAAACTGTACTGCAAAATGTCCTAAAGTTAGGAATAGGGATGGGCAGACCTGCTGGTGGATTTTCTGTGGTCAAGAACTTGTGTGGGTGACATCCAGATGAACTAAAGAAACTGGAAGGCAAGAAGGAAGTGTCAGGAAATGACTGAAGACCTAAAAAAGTACAGCTGCTCTGAACTGCCAAGGGCAATAGCTTGTGACAATTTACAGTAGAAGTGGTCAGAGGCTAAAGACCTAAACTGGGACTAAAAAGACACATAGGGCAGACTTAGGTTTTTTCTCAGTGGTTCTTATTGCATAGTTTTACCTCCCTATAAAAGGAAGGGATGGTTGGGAGGGATGATAGATGAGGATTTTGGAATGGAAGTATATTTACCTTACAGACTGCTAAAAGCACATTATTTTGGAGATAATAACTTTGATACTACTGTGTTACATAGAATTACTTTATTTTCTAGAGGAAAATACAAATACATACTTTATCTGAGTTCTAGATTTATGTGTCTTCTTGGTAAGCCAGAATTCTGAACATTATGGTTTCTGAGGGACAGCTTATCAAGGAGTGTTGCCTTTTCCATACACGGAGGTAACATACATGGACATACATAGATATAAGTCTACATGGAGGTAGTGCTGGTTTAATAAAAACTGTCCTCAGGAGAGCTCCCACTGCTTTCTTCTGGATAGCAAAATTATTCATTTCTCTTATTAAAGGGAGACATGTTTTCTAATTCAAGTGTTCTACTTTCAATGTGAGAAGCAAGATATGGAGATACTCAGGTGTACTGAATGACTTTTGGGGACTTAGTAGGGTGGCTGCAGATATTTCTCCTCAAATATAACAGTTCAGGCATTGCAAAATGAAAGCACAGAACTGTTCCTTTTGCTGAATGTGAGTCACTCTGCATGCTATTTTCTATACAAAGTCAAATGTTCTCAGAGTCTGTACTCATTAACTGCAAAGTGATGGAAATGATTTATTTTCTTCCTTGCCTCAGACCTACAGAGATGAACATATGAAATTTGTGCACCACATGTCATAGTCATTCCTGTCAAGCAGTAGGCTGTTCCACTTCTAAGCATCACATATTGGTTTGCAAAAAAAAAAAAAAAAAAAAAAAAATCTGTAAAGTGTTTCTAATTTAAGAAATTCTAATATAGCATTTCTCATTAACAAACTTATAACCTTTTCCCCTGTCTTCTTGTTTTTTTCACATGGTACTGCAAGGTGAGGACATAGCATTTCACTGTCTACCTGAAGAGTTCTCAACATATGGAAATATCTGGGTACGGAATGATGGTACACTTTGATAGAGGACCTTATTGAAGATAAGAATGTTAAGACTTTTCTGTCCCAGAAAGTGCTGTCACATATTTAAGTGTATTATGTCAGATGCGTACATGTGGCACAACAACTCTATTCACTCCCACGCAAGTCCTGTGCTTGTACACTTTCAAACAAGGAGCTTCGTGCTCATAGAAAAAGTGCTGCGCAAAACCTTCCTAAAACAAAGAGCAAAGTGGTTGCTTAGTTTGGCACGCAGTACTGGAGGTTAGGACTGAAATAACACCATCATCACTGTTAGTGATACATATTCTATACATAAGAACATAAAATTCTGTATATGCAGCAGATGTTTGTCTCTGGAGTCCCCCAGGTATACCTGATCTGCACAGATCCTCCTGGATAGGATCTGCCTTCCTGGTACAATAGCGGAGTACAAGGAACTACCAGAAATATTAAAGGTATGCCTACTCCCAAACAGTATGTAGTTCTTATATTTGTATGGAGCTATGAGATTTTATTATAAGAAACAACTTTAATAATGTTGTTTGTTATATTCAGACCTTTAATAATGTGTTCATAATGTTCAAATCTTCAGCCCTTGTTCCCTTTAAGAGAATTTTACCTGATAACTTCTAGACGCTGTCACTTTTTATATGTAATATATGTAAGTATTTTATATATATACATGTACATACAAAGATATAACAATATATAATGGCTTCCTAAAAATAAAGAAATAAAGCTTAAAAATAGCTGTGTAGTTTCTCAGACAGTAAAACTGTTTCTTAAGACTGCATAGAATTTAAATAGTACAATCCTACTAGATCTGAGACATGGTTTTCTGAAAGGAATGGCTTTTCCTCTTTTCCTTCAACCAACAGTCGGTGAAGTGAGCAGCTATCCTTCACACTCAGACTGTGATGAGGTGTTCACCACAGTTTCTCAGAAACTCAGTCTGTGCTGTGACACACTTGCTGCAGTCTGTGACTAGCCCCTCTGACACACTGTACAAGATGTGCAGTTCCTCTTTGACCATATCTATAACAAATAAACAAAATTAGTCCTGGAAAATGAGTAGCCAAGACTTCCAGTCACCTTCCTTCTGGCTAGAATATTAAACAGTAAATGTCATTAGAATGAGATTGTTCCAGAGATATTTAAGTGTAATTTATTTTCAGACTATTGCTGCTATGTGCATGTGTGCCTAGACATAGTGATTAGATTCCTTAGGAAAAAAGTCCCTCTACAGGTAGATTTCATTTTCCCACAGTATTTGAATTTTTCATCTTATTACAATTCAAGACATTGTACTTTCACAGGCTTTTATTATTGTTTTCCAGTCTGCATCTGGGTATGGAGCCTCTTAATTTAATCAATAGTTTATTTTATCACTGAACTTACAGTGTAGAAGGGCATATAAACAGCTGACAATAAAAATAATAAACATATATAATGGAAAGGAGAATACACTTTTTGTAACTGCAAATTGTATCTGTTTTAAAGCAAAGTCACAAACTTCATTAGCTGAATTATAAATCAAGATTTTTTTTTTCCACAGCAGTTTGACAAATTCCTAATAAGAAAATTTTAAAGACTTACAGATTTAAAATTCCTGATGTCTCACTTTTTCATATCAGCTTACAGAAACAGATGATTAGATAACAAAACTCAGTACTTTCATTCATTAAATGAAAGAGTGATATAAAGGTTTTCTTAAAAAAACCCAAAAAAGCTGCCATCAAATGCCACAAAATATTCATTCTGGTATGTTTGTGTCCAAAGACTATAGACATGAGTGGAAGCATATCTTGACAGCATTTATTTTGTGAATGTTCATAAAAATATAAACAATACATAAGACACTGAAAATAAGTCATGGAATGAGGTTATATTCTGCACAGTAAAGCTGGACAGCGAAAGGACGATGGAAAATCTGCAAGTGCTTCTAGCTATTATATCAAAATGTCATTTTAGGGTTTTGTAAAAGCTTCTGAAAAGTATTATACTTGTCAACTCTGTCTTCTTATTTTAGTGTTGCATTTATCTACTTCCCAACAGAAATTTAAAGAAGCTTGTATATTTTGCTTTCTTTGGTCTTATAGAATGAGTAGCATTGGAAAGAAGCTTTTATGGATAAGACTCAAGGAATTTTATGATTATCCTATTCAAGGCAATAAGACTTTCACAGCAAGCAACAGCCTTGCATTTTCCTGCCCCCAAAATACCACTTCATTGCCCAAGATTCCAATAGAACTATGTGGTCTGTAGTGGTTAATGGGATAGCAAGACACATGTACACTTGGGACTTTTATGCCAGGGATGGATGTCCATTGTGTGGACAGTCTGGTTACATGTCTGCTGGGGCAGAGGTAGCAGCCTGCATAAAACTCATGAATAGAGTTGTGTAGGAACCTTTGTTGTGGTCTGTATGAGTCCAATTAAAACAGGGGTGAGAGATACTCTCTAGTTTAAGCTACAATAGACTATTGAACTTAATGGGATGATAGCCTGAAATGCTCACAATATAACATCTACAACCAAAAAGGAATTGATAAATAGTTGAGGAATTAGGAAGAGTGGTTTCTGCTGATTATGAATTATAGGTATACCTGGAGACATTGGAGAAGAAATGACATTTCTTCCTAGCTCCATTTAAACCAAAGTGAAAGCAGGCTTGTGACACTGAAAAAATGATAGTAGAGTTATTTGAATTTAGGACTGTGGGAGATGAAAAAGAAGAGCATACAGTTTTGGATGACATATTCTGTGGGGATGAAGATATAAGAATTCTGAATCATTCAAAAAATGTGGGGCAGATCTTAAAAAAAAATAATTTGGAAAGTGGTAAAAAATAGTTTTTACAAATAAAGTCCTCTTCTAACACACACAGAAAAATAAGCAACAAACTCAAGAAAAATTGTGAAAGTTCTGTGACAGTATTAGGAATCTAGGAAGACTGGTAAAAAATAATGTTTGGTTCTAAATAGGCTAGTGATATAATAAACAATTAAGGAAGAATGAAAGAAATAAAGTCAGAATAAACAGGATTGAGAGAGTATATTAGCCAAGGAATGACACTTCTTGTGTCACTTCCTGATATATTCAGGTTAAGGAAAGTTTAGATCCAAATTGAATTACAGAATCATAGAATGCCAAGGGCTGGAAGGGACCTCAAGAGATCATTTAGTCCAACCCCCTTGCCAAAGCAGGATCACCTAGACCAGGTCACACAGGAACACGTCCAGGCGGGTCTTGAATATCTCCAGAGAGGGAGACTCCACAACCCCCCCCAGGCAGCCTGTCCCAGTGTTCCGGCACCCTCACTGTGAAAAAAATTTTCCTTATGTTTACATGAAACTTCCTGTGCCTCAGCTTCAACCCATTACCCTTGTCCTATCATTGGGCATCACCGAGAAGAGCCTGGCTCCATCTTCCCGGCACTCACCCTTCATATATTTATAAACATTGATTAAATCACCCCTTAGTCTTCTTTTCTCTAAGCTAAAAAGCCCCAGCTCCCTCAGTCTATCCTCATAAGAGAGATGTTCCACTCCCTTAATCATCTTTGTAGCCCTACGCTGGACCCTCTCCAGCACTTCCCTGTCCTTCTTAAACTGAGGGGCCCAGAACGGGACACAGTATTCCAGATGTGGCCTCACTAGGGCAGAGTAGAGGGGCAGGAGAACCTCTCTCAACCTACTAGCTACACCCCTTCTAATACACCCCAGGATGTCATTGGCCCTCTTGGCCACAAGAGCACACTGCTGGCTCATCGTCAGCCTCCCATCAACCAGGACCCCCAGGTCCTTTTCCCCTTCACTGACTTCCAACAGCTCAGTCCCCAACCTATACTGATACCTGGGGTTGTTCCTTCCCAGGTGCAGGACTCTGCACTTGCCCTTATTGAATTTCATCAAATTTCTTCCTGCCCAACCCTCCGGCCTGTCCAGGTCTCGCTGAATGGCAGCACAGCCTGCTGGGGTGTCGGACACTCCACCCAGCTTGGTATCATCAGCAAACTTGCTGCCAGTGCTCTCTGTGCCCTCATCCAGGTCATTGATGAACAGGTTAAACAGAACCGGTCCCAGCACCGACCCCTGTGGAACCCCACTGGTTCCAGGCCTCCAGCTGGACTCCATCCCATTGACCACAGTTCTCTGGCTTCTTTCTTTCAACCAATTCCCAATCCACCTCACTGCCTGATCAAGCAGACCACACTGTCTCGGTTTAGCAAGAAGGATGCTGTGGGAGACAGTGTCAAATGCCTTAGAGAAATCAAGAAAAACCACATCCACTGCTCTACCATCATCTATCCACCTGGTTATGTCCTCGTAAAAGGTTATCAGGTTGGTCAAACATGACCTCCCGTTGATAAAACCATGTTGATTGCTCCTGATGACCCTCTTGTCCTTGACATGCCCAAGGATAGTGTCAAGGATAAGGTGCCCCATTATCTTTCCAGGGATGGAGGTGAGGCTGACCGGTCTATAGTTACCAGGGTCCTCTTTCTTGCCCCTTTTGAAGACTGAGGTGATGTTTGCCCTCCTCCAGTCCCCAGGCACCTCTCCTGTGTGCCATGACTTACTATAGATAATGGAAAGTGGTCTGGCAATGACCTGTGCCAGCTCCCTCAGCACCCTTGGATGCATGCCGTCCAGACCCATGGACTTATGGATGTCCAGATTACTCAGCTGTTCTTAACCCAGTCCTCATCAACCACAGAAGAGTCCTTAGTCATGCTATCCTCTGGTGCCTCAGGTGCCAGGAGCTCTTGAGGACAGTCTTCAGCAGTATAGACAGAGACAAAGAAGGAATTTAATAACTCTGCCTTCTTTGTGTCATCTGTCACCAGGGCACCTGCCTCATTCAGCAGAGGGCCTACATTGCCTCTAGCCTTAGCTTTTCCTGCAATATATTTGAAGAAGCCCTTTTTGTTACCCTTGACCTCCCTTGCAAGTTTGAGTCCCAGCAAGGCCTTAGCCTTCCTAGTTGCCTCTCTACATTCTCTAACAACAGTCCTATACTCCTCCCAGGTACCCAGCCCCACTTTCCATGAGCTGTAGTCCCTCTTCTTCCTCTTAAGTCTACTCTAGTTCCTTACTTAACCATGCAGGTCTCCTAGCTCTCTTTCTTGATTTCCCACCTGTTGGGATGCACTGACCCTGAGCTTGGAAGAAGAGGTCCTTAAATATTAACCAACTATCATTAGCCCCTCTGCCCTCTAGTAACCTGTCCCATGAGATTTCACCCAGCAATTTTCTGAAAAGGCCAAAGTCGGCCCTCCTGAAATCCAGAGTTTTGGTCCTACTCGGCATCCTGTTCCTGACAGACAAGATCATGAACTCCACCATCTCATGGTCACTAAGGCCAAGGCTGCCCCCAAATAAGGCAAGTAGTTAAAAGTATCAACAAAATCCTTAGTAGGTTTGCATGTGACATGAAGTTAGGCAGGACTGTTGATTTGCTAGAGGGTAGGAAGGCTCTACAGAGGGACCTGGACATGCTGGATAGATGGGCCAAGGCCACAAACAATTTTATGAGGTTCAACAAGTCCAAGGGTAAGGTCCTGCACTTGAGTCACACCAGCTTCATGAAACATTACAGGCTTGGAGAAGAGTGACTGGAAAGCTACCTGGAAGAAAAGGACCTGGGGGTGTTGGTCAACAGTTGGCTGAATATGAGCCAGCAACCAAGAAGGCCAATAGCATCCTAGCTTGTGTCAGCATTACTGTGGCCAGCAGGATGAGGGAAGTGATTGTACCCCTGTATGTGGCACTGCTGAGGTCACACCTTGAATACTGTGTTCAGTTTTGGGCTCCTCACTGCCAGAAAGATATTGAGGTGTTGGAGCTTGTATAAAGAAGGGCAACCAAGCTGGTGAAGGGTCTAGAGAGCAAGTCTTATGAGGATCCTTTGAGGGAACTGGGGTTATTTAACCTTGAGAAAAGGGGTTCAAGGAAGACCTTATCACTCTCCACAGCTACCTGAAAGGTGGTTGTAGAGAGGTGGGGATCAGTCTGTTCTCCCAAGTTACAAGCAGAGGAGAACAGGAAATGATCTTAAGTTGCTCCAGGGGAAGTTTAGGTTGAATATTAGTAAAAATATCTTCACCAAAAGTTTTGTCAAACATCAGAAGTCTGCCTAGGGAGGTGGTTGAGTCACCACCCATGGAAGTATTTAAAAGACATGTAGATGTGGTGCTTAGTGGCATGGTTTAGAGGTAGACTTGGCTGTGCTGGGTTAATGGTCAGATCTGATGATCTTAAAGGTCTTTTCCAACCTAAATGGTTCTATGATTCTCTGTGAATATATTTTCAAAATGCATTCAGACATATAAGGCAAGTAGCAGACTTCGAAGCAGGCTGGATACCATGTTTACTGTTTGAAAACTGGTAAATGTAATGCAATTTTGTAAACGTTTCAGGGCATCTACCTTTGATACTTAATACTGTTATAACTCTGGTTCATAGCTTCTAGTTACATTCATCCATCTGACAGTATTTGTAAAAAAATCTTAAATACTCCGCATCATTAGATGCAAACAGAATTGTATTATTAATATACAAGTTTACTGTCAATAAAACTGTATTAAATGCTCTGTATGGAGCAGATGAAATCAAAAGCAACTCTAAAAAATATAAATGATAATAATAAAAATTAGCTGGCTACATGTAGCAGTTGCATTGATAAGTAACTACAACTGAATGAGTAATAAAATACACATAGCACAGTTCCTAAAACAACATCTGCAGTGGATATAGTGTGCCAAAACCAACAATTTATCAATACACTTTGTAACAGAAAACTATTTAAAAAAAAATTAAAAATAGTCTATCTTCCCATTGGAGGTTTATTTTTCCTTAAAGATGTCAAAGAAAACACTCTTTCTCCTCAACAAAGCTGGAAACAGAAAAGAGTATTGTGGTCTAAATGACTAATTGTTAAATTATTCAAGACACATAACTGTCTTTGAAAGTGGAAATTTAGCTAACCTTAACCAACAGATTAACCAGATATAAAATAGTAATACAGAGAAAGAAAATAATAGGATAATATCTTTCAAAGGTAACTTCTTCAAAGTAGCAGCTTGCTTATGGGAATAAGATCTGTGAATGTCAGGAAGACCACTAGTTAGGAAAGATTTAGGTCAGTACTAAATATTAACAGTAAAATGAAAACCAAGCATATTTATGCTAAAGAGAAGAGAAGATGACCTGGAGCAGGCCCTGAGCCATCTCCTAGTGAAGGTTCATGTGCCATATACTACAAGCAAAGAGTCTGTAGTTATTTCTTAAAGGACTGCAAAGCCTTCCCCTGAAGTTCTAGGCTGGACTTTATTATACTGCATTATATTGTGTTGTGCTGCTCAGGTTTGGCAATTTCTGTGATTCTACCATTAAGCATCTCTGTTAAGACATGAATGTGAATGCTTGTCTCAGATCTGTGGATGAAGATTCTGGCTGTTGCCACAGCTGGATTGCACCAGTCAGAGCTTCATTGTGATTCTCAGAAAGTTGGGAGAAATAATCTGGTGCTCTGTGCAGGTTCGGAACTGTGAATAACTGAAAAAACCTTATGCTCTCTTGCATGTCAAAAACTATAAAATAGAATCTCCCCCAAAATGTTAAATGTCTGAACTGCAGTTTTTCTCATGTTCTCATAACATTCTGGTTACTTGGGTCTGGTCTATTTGAATTATTGATGGAATTTTCTTTTATTTCTGATGGAACAGTATTTATGCTGGAACTTTTATTACCGGAAGAGGATCTACAAAGAAGCCTTATTTGCCACCCTTAGTTTATTATGATGTAAAATGTACTGGCTAGAGATATTTTGAAATACTGTATCCTTTTATGTATCCTTTTATAACCAGATATGCAAGCACAGACTAAATACGTAACAAGAATGTTATAGTTTGTCTGTTAAACCCTAGAAAAAAAAAAAAAAGAGATGTTCAAGTTCTGCATAAAAAGCTCCTATCTGCAAATGCAAATGTATTTTTAAATTACAAAATAGACAGACATAGGCAGAAGAGTCTATAGCACATTAAATTATGGCCTGGCACTCACAGTTATGAAAGCTGCTTAGAAAAATTAGATAGCTTTTCTCGTAATGAGTCTTTAGATGCTTGTCTAGTGGACACATGTCATCTGCCAGAGCTTTGGAAATTTGAATCTTTCTCTATCCCCTTTTCTCTCCACTTCAAAGCTAAACCAGACAGTCCCCTTCCAGCTCTTTGGACCTCTCACCAAGAATCAAAGTCATCTTCTCCTCTTGACAGCTTTATGCATTACCTAGCTTAACTCTTGTCCATTGTAATTGTCACAAACTATAGGCTGAAATGACATGGACATTTGCTTTTCTGCTTATTAAATATCAACATAGCTTTCTTAACCAGTTCAGGCAGGACTGAATATTTGCAACATAGCATTTAGAAGAGGAACAGGGAAATCTCTCTCTGACATGCAAATCTAAGAAACAGAGACACTATTTTCATAGCAGACCATGCCCCAGCAAGGCACAATCCTGAGCAGAGTACATGTGGGAAAGGGGTAGTTGCTGTGGATGGTGTTAAAACCTCAGGGTCGGGTTCTGCACTGCTTGCAACACACATTTTTTCCTGGGGAAGGGAAGATACTTGCTTTATGCTTAGATAGTTTTGCTCCATGCAGCAGTAGAGCCCAGACCACATGCATGATTTAGTGCTGCACTCTGATGTCTGCCTTCCTCCTTGTCTTGCCCTACAGTAGGTTTTCAGCATGTGATGTGGCCCTGTGGCTCCATGATGTAGGAGACCATGCTTTGCAGCACTGGGAATGACAACATGAAGTTCATAGTCACTTTGGCACTAGGTGCCAAGCAAAACACTGACTGTGAGGACATGAAAGACCCATGAACACTGGCCAAGCTGTGGAACTTTGCATGGAATTACTCTGAGTACCTTAAACTTATACACCTAATGATCATTTTTTGAAAGAAGAAGACTGCTTAATGCTGCTAGAAACATGGATCAGCATAAGAGACACCGTACATCAAGCTCACATCAGAAGAAGGACAGTATTTAAGACAAGAAATAATTGAGCTGAAATGCAGAAAAAGGGGACTGCAAGGGAAATCCCACCACAACCTTTCTAACTACAAGGGTAATCAAGATCAGAAGTGGCTTGCCTAAGATAATGAAGAGTTGTTCAGACAAAAGAAATGTTTTAGGTAAAGTTGATCTTCATGGAGCCTTGAAATAAGCTATGTAATCTTTTTTCTAGTTTTGTAATGCTGTTTGACACACAATATGTGTCCTCAGTGGGAGGCCTATCTCACCATGTGTAATACTGAAATAAGACAAACTCTCTTATAAAGCTCCTAGTATGTTACTTGAATTCAGGACATTTGCCATAGTCTTCCTTCCTATCCAGAAAATTACAGCATTTAAGAGGCTGCTTGGGAAGTGGGAAATAAGACTGTCTCATTGTCTTGTGAAACAGCCAATGAGTATTTTTAGCCTGCTTTCACAAAACTTGCCTCTTACATGTGATTGCAACCAAAGATAAATTGCTCTGGTACTTTCCTTAATTATCAACCTGTGAAAACAATTTGTGAATAAAGGGAAAAAAATAGTCCAGTGTATCCCCAGGGATCTTGGTTTCTTTAAACATGACAGGATGCAGGATATCTTCTCAGGAGCTGGTAAGAAAGAGCAAATACAGAAGAGCAAAAGGATAACTGAGGAAAAAAGTCATGGGGATATTTATCTCTTACATTATAGATAACTTCAAACTGCAATAATGTCTGGGTCATAAGTATAAAGGTGCTTGGACTGACTTTTAAAAAGTCTGCATGCTTTGTAATGCCTCATTGTTGCCTAAGGAGAAAAGGTCTTTATGCCACAGCAGTAGCAAAGAGCCATTCCATAGAACCGTGTCTGTTCTTTGACACATAAATCTTTCTGAGAGTTATTAAAATTTAAGATTACTGATATGTATTCATGCTACAAAAACAGTGCCTCTGGTTTGCTCATCAGGGAACTTAGCAGCTAGAAACATTCCTGGTTTTTTCCATGTAAGTTCCTGTATTACTTCAACTTCTATGCAAAGTAATTATTTTTTACCACTTATATGAAACCATGGAATTTTCTGATGGGGCAAATTGTGGGGAATTTTTTTCATTTTACAACGGAGATACAAGAACCATATAACTGAATGTATTATGCAATACAAAAAGACACATATGTAGATAGAAGTGCTCTATTCTAAAATTATTTTCCTAAGGACTTATATTTGCATTGCAATTTACATTGCAATCAATTATTGAATTTTTTTTGTAATATTTCTTCACTGATAACAATGACATTAAACCAACAAGGAGTCCCATGCATCCTGTTAAACACCTTTGTTTGATTATATCTGTATTCTAAAATTCCAGCTACTCAGGGCTGCATTGCATAAATGACTCCTCAGCTGGTGCTTGATACAAATAAGAAAAGGACCTCAGTGTTGTGGCAGTCAGCTGTGTAACCTCCTAATGTGATACACCTGTGTGTATACAATGAACTAGGCTGTGAGCCCCCTGTTCAGAATTACTCATGTCATGCCAATCCAGCAATCATTAAAAGGTTAACCAATGCTATCATCAGGTATTAGACTGTTTCCTGCCTAACTCCTTTCCAACTGCTTGCTGTCTTCTCTTACAGTAGTCAGATTTTAATTCCTTCATGCTGCGTGGCCATTTTTTTTTGTCTTTCCAAATGAATGTAAACTACATTGATTCAGACTTTCTTTAAAGTTTTACATCCATCTGCATGTTACATGTATTTTACTTTGATATATCAACAACTATGGATTCATCTCTGATCACAGGCCATGTGGGTTTTTTCTAAGCAATACTTTTGTGTCACAAAGTGATCAATTAGGTTTCTCCTGCCTAGATAAACTCCAAAAATCTTTGTTAGACATATATAAAGCAGCTGGATCTAAGCAGACTCAAGACATCACTTCTTTGGTAGCACTCATGCTTTCAAGAATCAGATCCTGCCAAGCCTCCCTTCCTGAAGTCTAGCCTTGATGGTAACACTGGTCCCTACCTCTCACTGATCATTATGGTGTATATATACAGTCTGCCAGGATCCCAGTCTGGGACAATCCAAGCTTTGATACTGAGGAAACAGACTTCTTGTGTTAAAAGAACACTCCATTGCTCTTAACACATAAAGCATAAGGGAAGACTTAAAGATTAACATGTCTGTTGTACCCAGGTAGGCATTACTGCCCTATGTGATCAGATTCTTGAAGCCCAAGCTCTTCTCTTGAGCTATTAAAATGGTTACAACCTAGATCAGCACACACCTTCATAGACTTTCAATTTTCTCTGTCCTTGGAGTCATTGCAAACTGCTCCTGCTCTTTCAAGAGGACTCTGCCATGGTTATAAGCACACAGACAGTGTAGAGACCTGAAAAACTGTCTCTCTCTGAGAAGGAACCCTCACATTTTCCAAGATTGCTCCATTTAAATGTAGAGAGATCACAATTCAGTATTTCTACATCTTACTTTGTGTCAACTGTCAGAATTAAAGACAGAGATAAACCCAAGAAGGTAAAAATAGGCCCTATAATAAAAATGGAGTTTGATTATTCAGTGTAGTATGAGTGTAGTTTGCTTATTCATTTCATAGTTCACTTATTCATTTACTAAGCATAGTTTGCTTATTCATGTAGTATTGGACAGACCTGCTTTGTGCACAGTCATTTCCAAAGCTGTTATATGATGGTGTTCTTACTTGGGAGTTTCCAAGTAATATAATGAAAATAGATACATTATTGCCACTTCAATTAAAAAATATGCCAGAAACTATTTGACTACTTTAAAAAAATTTATGACTACTTCAATTTGGATACCAAACAGTGGCATTTTTCCAGGTAGCAGTATGATCAATGCTGAGCAACTCAGCCTTGAACTCAGTGAATTTATACACAAAAATCTATAATTACCTCTTATTAAAGGACAGAGCGAAAAAAAAGACTAAATGTAGGGGGAAAAGGGAAAGCAAATTCATGTTAATTTACTACAGACCACAAGAAAGCCTTTAAAATGTAGTATGTGTGGGTGAGACTTTGAGTTTGTCAATAAAATCAAAACACTCATAACTTTTAGAGGTGGCCAAAGAGACAAGGAGTAGAGAGAAGCTGCAAAAGAAGGAAGCAGGCTGACAGACAGTGGAGCAAGAGAGTCTAATGACAAAGTGGTTGCCTGAAGAGGACGTAGAGTGCCCCGAGTTTGATGGTGTTCTCAAGGTTGAAAAGATTTTGGACAGGAAGCCAGTAGACAGAGCTGAGGAGAAGATAAGTTAACATTCGAACACATAGACAATGGAGATTGAATCAAGCGAGTGATTTATGTGGTCTGATGAAGGCAATGACCGTATTTTGGAGAATCCTTTACTAATCAAGGCAGCATGCATGAAGGCCTGAATGAGATGTTTGGCCATAAGGATGGAGATTATAAGGATTGTTCAGTGGAGATGTTGAGGGTAAAGAAGTGGCAGGTTTTTGGAAATGAGTTTGTCATTAGCAACACTAGTGAGAATGGTATCAGTGTGGAAACACAGAAAGCCGAACTGGAAGGAATCCAAAACTGATGAAAGAGAGAAAATTGTTGCATTTTGTAGTATTATTAAGAATTTTAGAAATAACAGGAAGGAGAGAAATGGGCAAAAGATAGAAATAAGCAATGAAATGAAGGCTGATTTTTGATCAGGGTAGAACCTGAAAATAAGAGTTTGAAATACATTTGAATATGACAGTAGAAATAAGAGGAAGAAAGAGGCTAGATCACCTGGGAGAAAGGTCAATGCTGAGCAACAAGGTAAGCAGAGAAGTACAGAAGAAAGAAGTAATTTAGTAAACCTCAGAAAGACTCTTAGGGAGAAGTGTGAGCTTAACATAGAAACAGACATTCCCTAGTATTTGCATTCAGAATAACATTTCTTATTCTCTTTGGCTGTGACCATGTCTGTATATTACAGTGTGTCTGAAACCAATCTCCATCCCTGGCCACTTGCTGCAGAGAGTCCATGTCCATGTTATTAAGTCCTCTTACCTGCCAGAGAAGAATAGTTCTGTGAAAATTGTCTGTAGCTCCTCCTAATTCCTGAACTGTGGCTTGGGAATTGTTTGGGAAAGTTTTATTAGGCACAGGTTAAGTGTGTGTCAGGGACACTCTAGTAGTTTGACAGTTTGAATAATAGTGTTCCAAAATTGTTGAAGCTTTATGAAGATGCTTGTATAAATACACAAGTTATACTGGGCTGTCCAGAGTTTCATGCTGAAGATGGCTGTATCTGTCTGACTGGGTAACCTGAGCAGGTAAGGCTGCACTGGGGAAGAGATCTGTATCAAAAAAGGGATGACAAAAATCTCTTTTCAGGGTTTTTTTGAAGTCAGGAAAAGTGTTTTGCCTGTGCCAGTGGCCAGCAGCTTGTGGCAGGCTATTAGAAGCCTCCAGGAGGATGGCAACTACTCACTGCCCACAGAGCTCAGGGTGAGCAGTGAGGGGGTGTCACCTGGGGGCATTTACCAGCTCAGTGAAAGAACAACAGTCTCCACCTGGCAGAAGAAGACCAAAATGGATGTGGGAACCCAGACCGAGCTCCCATGGAAGGATGTGGTTGTGCAGGTTGCAGGCTACAGGGAATGCCACAGTGTCTCCCTGGTAACAGGGGGCTGTCTGCGCTGTGAGCAGGTAGATGATCTGCTCAGCCAAGCAGCACAGCTGCAAGGTCACGTTGAAAGGCTTCAAGCTGAAGTAGAAAGGCTTAGGAGCATTAGGGAAGCTGAAATGGAGATAAACTGGTGCAGCCAGGCTCTGCCCTCTCTGGGACAAAAATGGGACCACCTGCCAGATAGCACCCAGGATTGAGAGGCCCCTGTATTCTGCCCCTCTTGGGTAGAAGACAGAAACCTAAATGAAAGGGGTGGGTGGAGGCAAGTTTATGGTTGTGGCAGAAGGCGAGTGCTCTCTTTGCCCACCTCATCTCCCCAGGTCCCTCTGAGAAATAGGTATCAGGCCCTTCTGGAAGACTGACAGTCTAATAGGGATATACATGATAGGCAACCTATTCCAGAGGTCTTACCACAATTGGATACACCTTCCAGTGTAGAAGGGGTATGGTTAGTAGGTCAACAGAGATTCTCCTTCCCCTCTACTCTGCCCTCGTGAGGCTGCATCTGGAATATTATGTCCAGTTCTGGGCCCCTCAGTTAAAGGACAGGGAAATGCTTGACAAAGTCCAGCGCAGAGCCACAAAGATGATTAGGGGAATGGAACATCTCTCTTATGATGAAAGGCTGAGGGATCTGGGTCTCTTTAGCTTGGAGGAGACTGAGGGGTGATGTCATTAAAGTTTATAGATATGTAAAGGGTGAGTGTCAGGAGGATGGAGCTAGGCTCTTCTCAATCTCAGCCAATTGGTGCAAGCTGGAAGAGAGGTTCCACATAAATATGAGAAAAAAGTTCTTCATGGTAACAGAAACACTGGAATGGGCTGCCCAGAGAGGTTGTGGGGTCTCCTTCTCTGGAGGCATTCAAAACCCGCCTGGTTGCATTCCTGTCTCACCTGATCTAGGTGATTCTGCACCAGCAGGGTGATTGGACTAGATGAAGTTTCAAGGTCCCTTCCAATCCCCAACATTCTGTGATTCTGTGAACCTGCGTAGTAATAGAGTGAAAAGGCAGGCTTGAGGCGCCAAGAAGGCATGGTGGATTTCAGCATTGGTGCTGACCTGTCAGGTATTTTAGTCTTTACTGTTTCAGATTAGCAGGATATGGGGTTAAAAAAATCCTTCCTTTGGTGTGTATTTTCATGAGATGGATTCTGAGTGTCTCACTAAATTATTATGCTCATAGTCTTTATGGGGTCTGAGGCTGTAAAAGTAATGTAAAAATAATCCACCAGTTAAAAAATATTTCACATTCACACACTTCTGGGAAAAGAGGAGCCTGTCATCGCAATGGCTCTAGCAGCTATGAGTAACCAGCTCTCATTCCAGCTACCAAGAAGACCACCGCAGATTAATAAGTATTTTTCCAGTGACTTTCTTTTGTAAAAATCAGCACAAATAAAAAACTGGAAAGACTTGAATTACCTCTATTTCAAATTCAGTTTATTACCCAGGAGTGGTAGACTAGAAATACATCAAGTGGGAAGCCAGACCTGAAACACTTCTGAGCAGAAAAGAGTGCTGCTATATTGTCTCATCCAACAGAGCATGTTGCCTCCAAAGAGCACATCAGCAGCACCAGTTTCTGCAGAGGAAGCTGCAAGAGACTGTATAGGGAGGCAAACAGATTCCACAGAGTGGGAAAACAGTTTTTTATTCTACACAACCTGAAAACTGTCTACTGACCAGAAGAACTACATATTTTGTCTCCAACACACTTCTCAATCCTCGTCTTCCCTAGGGTCTGTCCTTTTTTCATCTCAGGATGTTCCTTCTGCATCTCCAAATGTATTTGTTAAAATCCACCTCTGAGCTGTAACTTGATAATCACAGTCTTTGTGTTGTCATCACTGTCTCCAGTGAAACTAGCTAGGTTGTATAAGAAAATAATTGATCTATATTTTTCTGCTAATAAAATTATGGTGTTCTATGTTTCAGGGGCCTTACAGTTATGTGACAAAATACAGCAAGGAATCTGTTTTTTAAAAAATATACATGAATCTCCAAAAGGTACAATTTTACCAGAACTTTTTTCTGTAAACAGGAAAATCAAACTAAAATTACAATTTCATATTCATTACATCCTATAGGAAAAGAGTCATCCAATGCAGCAATATAAACAATAGATAAGAAGAGTTCTTGATGAAGACAAAGACTTCTGAATATTTCATGTTTCCCATCATCTATATTAGGATTAATTTTTATCTTGGCCAGACTTTTCCACATATGGCTGCTTTTATTGCAGTATCTATTCTTGAGTTATTTCTGCCCATTGTCAGACAATGGACTTGATTATCTACCACACCAGACAAACAAACAAACAATAAAGAGAAATAAAATAATAATTTATAGAAAAACTATAATATTTTTTACAAACACATTAAAAAATATATACAAGTCCTGATCAGTTCTCCAGAGAATTTCTGTCCCAAGAATAAACTAAACTTATGAAGAACATTTGTCATAAGTGTCATATTGTGATTGAGATTCTTAGTGTAAGAATGGTGCACACAATTTTTGGTCGATAGGGACAAAATGCTCTTCTGATGGAAAGACTTGTTTCAACAACTGTAGACTACTGTTGCATTTCATAGACTCAAAAAAAAAGACTGGAAGTCCGATTAAGTCCATGAAAGTGAGGTGGATCCACTTAATATACTACAAAGGCTAAGCCAGCTACACAGCAATCAAATCAGTCCAATCAAAGTGGCACCAGCATCAGCAGGTGTATTTTCAAATACTTTTAGCCTCTAAAAACATACGAATATGTCATTAAGAACAGAATAATTCCTCATCAGTGATGGAGTTCAAAACAGACAAACTCAAACACCTGCTAAGCTATTTGCATTGATTAACATCCAAGTTTCATTGCAGTAGAGGTAAAGCACCTGCAAAACTCACTTTTCAGAAAAGGATTAAATTCCTTAAGTCATTTCCTTTCAGGTTTTCCTTATTTTTCTAGGGAGAAATTGTTAGGAAACTTTGTGAATAACGTTTTAATAAGCAGCGGAAATTTTGAATTTGTAAAGTCCATTTCCAGCTTTCCTTACATATGATTGATAAGAGATAATCAGAGATTATTTGGCAGACATACTCACTTTTTTCCTTGTGCATTCAGAGGCAAGAAACTGTTTACAGCTATTTCAATCAGAACACTAATTTATCAGAAAACGTATTATTCTAAATCAGAACTCAGTTCAGAATTACAGAAAGATATTATTTCAGTTATTACTTTTTAGTATGACTCACTATAGAAAGACTGCTAAATATTTCTTCTGATTTAGTATATCATTTGCAGAAACAATGTGGTCATACCACATCATCAAGAGAAATTGAACCTTAATTAATACCTACTAATGCAACATTTTAAGGAATTCTAGATATGCTAGCCCGTTGCCAGGTCTTGCAGGAATTCATGCAAAATCCTGCCAGACATCACAATAGGTACTTGAATGTCATAGTGATTTATACTGCACAGATGCTGAGAAAGATGGAACATTTCCAATTTTTAAATTGATATTTGCATGGCCTAAATGTAATCTTTTGTTAGCTACCCCAGCTTTGCTGCAGGACAGATTTCAAGAGCTGTTCTTGCCATTAGTCTGTCCCATCAAGAAACATTTAAAAAGACAGCTCAGGTTAAAGATAGCTAGTGTTATTCTAAAATTGCTAGCTACAAGTGACAGGATATTGGTTGACCCACAAATCAAGTTATGTTGTTACTGTAATAGGATAAAATATATGCTGGAAAAGATTAAAATCTCTTGATCTTTTATATGGAAAGAAAAACTCCAATTCCTTCATTTTGCCCTCAAGCTGGAAAGCAACAGACATGCTAGTAAAATGTTATGCTTGTTACACGTTAGTATTATAGAGTCTGAATAGTACTCTTGAACGTTTTCTGACGTTATCATGTGCTTTGTGAAGGACGAATTCTCTACCTTTAGACTTCAGCATCTTCTGTAGTGCAGTTGAACGAGAATTGTAGCTTTCAGTGAAGAAAGAAATTTTCTAGTCTTCATATTTATAAAGAAAAGATTGAAAGTAGGAACTCTTAAACAGAATGCTAAATGGAAATACTACAAGAATATATTATTTTCTTAAAGGTTTTTAAAATTCCTTTCTAGTATTTTCTCTTGTTTGCTAGATACACAGGTCTGGTAGCAGCTACATCAATATCTGTTTAAAAAACAATCTTCGTCATACAAAGACTTATGTATAAATTATTGTTTATGTAATTAAACTTGTAAAATACAGCAGTAGTTTCTTGCTGGTCACTGCTGGTATATTTGTATCTTTTTTTTTTTTTTCTGTCTGACTCTCTTGGTGTACTGAAATCACATGAAAATTTAGTTTAAATAATGTCCTAGTATTGTCCCAGCCTAGTTACCTCTGGGCACATCTAACCCCTCTACAGAGAGAACTTTAACAGGGCCCATTATTCCCAAGGTTAGTTCAATGTACTGGTGTCGCATGCTGGTCATAAACCAGAGTGAGATTTTGGTCGTATTCTCGGGAACAGAATTAAGACTCAAAACGGAGTCAAGTGCCAAGTGACTTTATTTGCCCAACAAGAGTTCACAAAGCAGAGAGAGAAAGAGAGAAAGGAAAGGAAGGAAGATAAGGGTCAGTTGCAATAACTACCACCATGGATCTGCAGCGTCCCATCAGTGTGATGTGCTTTCAGGTCCAGTGGGAGAACATTCCATCTGATGTTTGTGTCTCCTGTTCTTTTATCGGGGACTATTCTGATTATCCACACCCACCACCTGGCGATGGCATGCATTCCCAGCCCCATCTCTGAGGGGTCTCAGGTGGTCTTCAGGGGTCTCTGGACCCCTCGATCTTCCAGGCCCCGGGTCTGGGTGCATGCATAGGGGCGAGATTACAGTTTTGCATACTGATACAACACCATCTCTGACAAGCCGTTGTCCAGTTTGTGGTTTGGGGTCTGTCCTCACTGATACAGCCAGATTGCTCTGTCACCATTTTGGACAAGCCATCGTCCAGTTTGTGGTTCAAAGTCTGTTCACACTGATACAGCAATGTTGAGGCACATACTGCACTGCCATTGTCACCGTCTCTGACACTACCCCGTGACTCTACATTGCTGTATCAGAGAGGGTTCCCCATAGTGGTATGAGAGAGAGAGAGAGAGAGAGATAAAAGAGGAAAAGGGATAGAAACAACTACCAATATTTTACAAATTAACAATAACTTTAACAACCTTTTCAATAATCTTATCTAACAATTGCTTAACAATTCAACAATCATAACAATTACTTAACCATTCATTAGCTACAAATGTGTTTCCATTGGAGAGGGATCAGATGAAGGGGATGATTGTCCGCATGGACATTTATAGGGGGTACATTGGCAGGGACAGCAAACAACTATTGCAAGAACAAATAAAGCAATAGCTAATAAGGTTAAGGCTGCACAATAAATTGGCACAAACACACACACAGGATCCATTGCTTTGATCAGCTTTTCAACACAATGAAGCAGGCGATTGCAGCCTTACCATAAGCTATCAGCCACATGACCTCCACTTGTTGAGGTTGGGGTTGGGGTCTGCACACGCAGCAAGAAGATACATTTCCATGCCCCTAGCCTAGGGCTCATGCTTGTTTTCGGCTCATCACACCTAGCGTGGATCCAAAATGGCTTTGAAAAAGAAATAGTTACCGGGAAAAGGAGATAGTCAGGGAAAAGTTTACACAATCTCAGTGATTGAATTCTTGGTCGGAGTTATGAACCTGATCTGCTTTACACCATCAGGTGAGGTCATAGTAATCATTTGCATGTTGCTTACGACACTTTGGATTAGATGTATCAAGCACGGGATAGCACAAGGCAGGAACATCAAAGCAGCAAATGAACATAGCAGATAAAATAAAAGTTGGTTTACCCATAGTGTTCCTGGTAGCCAGGACCATAAGTCTCCATTCCAGCCATTCCAGGTTTGAACAGGAACATGGGCTAGTTTTCTAGTACCTGTGGCCAGTTGATAAACCACCTCACCTATATCATCAATTTCCAAACAACAATTAGAGGCATTTAATTTCCCACATACTCCTCCCTCTTCAGCCAGCAAATAATCCAAAGACATGCGGTGTTAAAGGATTGCAGTGCGCATATGCTGAGACTGTTAAAAGGTCTATAGAGTTAGTAGTTTTATTGGAAATGATTTCCAAGACTGCTTGTAATCAAATTATGCAGTTCGGATTGTAAATTGGTTCCCTTGCCCCTGATATGGGTTCATAGGGTTTCAAGTAGCAGGCCCATAATGCTGAATTATTCTTTTGGGGGCCCACTCATTTTCTCACCACTTTTGCATTCTACCTATGTTAGTCCCAAGAGATTGCTTGTTGTGGGTAATCCTCGCATCCCCTAGGTTATCATACAGTCTTATTCCCAACTGAGGACCACCTGCCTCCACAAGAAGGAAAAATAGAGGTTGGATAATTCCCACATAGCAAATCCCAGACCAGTTTGCTGGTAGTTGCTTGTAAGCAGTATGTCCACAAATCCAATAATGTCCCTTTTTGGCTTTGGCACCATTAGCAAATGGTTCAGCTGCAAACTTTGGGAGCTGGAAACAAGTTGTGTTATCATTTCCCAAAAGGCCAGAAAAGGAGTTAGGATTGCCATTTGTCAGGCCGGTACAATACCAGGCACCATGGCTGTTTTTCCACTTACGAGTTTGATTGTAGACATAGTTTTCAGATCATTGGAGAATCATGGTTTCATTTTTATTTGACCAATATCCCTTAAACCCTCTGTTACATCCATTTTTGTCAAGCCACATCAACATATGAATCCCACTATTTGAATTAATTGTTTTAACAAATTTATATGTAAGTGTCCATTGACACCTGCTTCTCCCCACATTCACTCCTCCCTCCTGGGTGCAATTGAAACAATACCTGCCCACAGCAGGAAACTGAATTGTCCACTTTTCATCCTCCCTCCAGGTGCTGTTATGAGTGTCACTGTAATTGCTTACAATTTGTGCTGCAGTGAGGGGTGTTGAGGCCCATGGCCAGTTTGATGAACCTAAAGAACCTCCACAAACCCAACAGTGGCTCAAATTAAAGGTTTGACTGATTGCTTTTGCTAACATAATAAATTCATTATCCTCAAAGGGATCATACGGGTCAAGGGAGGTGGAAATTAGCCCTTCTTCACTCTTACAGATAAGTCCCCAAAAAAATATGTCAAAAATAACATGCACCTCCTGACCAAATTATATTAAAATTCACATCTGGTGCATCTGGGTTGCTTGCTTCCTCCTGAAAGTGAAACGAGACAAATTCACTTCTTGAGTTAAAAGGAGGGAACAATCAATTTAGTGTGAATCCTGTGAATTTTCCCACAGGCATTTTTTGCCTTCCAGGCATACTTGTTGAGGGGTTCAGTGAGCACAAGGGGAACTGATCCAATGGTAGCATCTCTACCAGTACTGGTTGTCCAGGAGAAAAGGCTTGTTCCCCAGGAGTGCTGGAAGTTTGAGATTTTGGGGTTAAAGTCAGGGGTTTAGGACAAAAGACATTCATCTGGGGGCATCCATTTACTCCCCAGCGATCACTGACCTGAGTAACTGCATCCCAAATGCGCTCCGGTTCAGGTTTCAGAAATTGTTTTAAAAGCCCATTTGTTCATTCCACTATCCCATTAGCTTGAGGATAATATGGGGTGTGAAATGCCTACTTGATTCCTTCTTCCCTCACCCATTCCTGCACTTTGGTTGCAGTAAAATGACTACCATTATCTGACTGAATAGAATCAGGTTTAGGGAGGGGGCTAAACCACATTTTCAGGGCTCGTACTGTATTCTCCCCAGCTGCCCATGGAAATACTTCAGCCTGAACTAAGCCAGAAATCACTTCCACACCTACTAACACATATTGTTTCCCTTCCGATTTTCAGAAAGGCCCAATGTAATAGATCTGCCATGTTTCCCAGAGAGCTCTTTTATTTCTTAAATGGAGGGGAGATTCTTCCACAGGATGTCGTTCCAATTGAAGTCTGCATTGTTCACAAGCTGAAATACAGGCTGTACATGCTTCCCGAGTGACAGGCCAGCCTCTGGCATGTGCCTCCTTGTATAAACCATTAGGCCCTTATGGCCTCATTTAACGTGTAACCATTCCAAGAGCCTATCCCATTTCTCCTCTGCTTGATCTTCCTCCTGCAAAGGGGCAATTCTGGCCAGCTCATCTGCCCTATTATTCCATTTGCCTGCCAGAGTGGCTCCTTCCTGGTGAGAAGGCACCCATGCTACTGCAAAATCTCCGTGTTTGGCAATATTCAAGATTTCTTGACACTTCTCCTTTTGCCACACTGATACTCGATTAACCTCCCAGTTGTTCTGTTCCCAAAAGGGCAGCCATTCCATGCACCCTTTGAACACTGCAAATGAGTTGGTGTAAATATGCACTGGAGTCTTTCTTTCTTCCTCTCTATTGAACAGACTCCATACTGCCACTAGCTCCCCAACTTGGGCACTGCCTTCACCTTCAGTGATGATTTCCCTCTTAGCGTCCACATTAATAGCCACTGCTCGCTATTTCCACTGTTTGCCCCCTCTCTTTGCAGAGGAGTCTGTGAGCCACACGTTCTGCAGCTCCTTCAAGAAAGGCAGGGCAACTATGATAACAGAAAGCAGGGGGGCATCCTCCTCCTGGAGCTTTGTTATCTCTTCCTGATGTTTAACAGCTTGGGGGTGCCTTCAGTAACTGTAAAAACACTACAATAGTGTTCAATCTTAGCATATCATTTCCTCACAGTATGTCTTTGGGCTACCCCATTGGGGGGAGGAGTTCCAGACAACACAGGTTTAGTTAATTTAAAAGGTCCTCTAAAAATTATAGATTGTTGGTGTACAGTCCACTCCACTTCTCTAAAAGCTAAACTCACTATAAACAGCCCCTTTTCCCAGCTGAGTAACGTTTTTCAGCATCCTTAAAGATTCTGGAGTAAAATCCAATGGAGCAGATGGGACCTTCTGGCCACTTGTGCCAGAAATGAATTGACAACCCTGAGCGTGCAAATCCCCATTCAATATGGACAGGGCCAGTGGGGTGAATAGGGCCCAAAGCCTGGTGAGTGCTTGCTTCAAACACCAAAAGTTGTAATGCTTCATCATGGACCAGAGTCCATTCCCAAACCGTTCTTTTTCTCAGTAGGTCATATAAGGGCCATGCAATTATTGCAAAGTCCGGGGTATGTTTTCTCCAAAAGACCAATAATCCCCAAACATGCTGCAGCTCTTTTTTATTTTCTGGTGTCTTTACCTGATCTAGTGCTGAGGGAGTATCCTGAGGAATACACACTGATCCTCCTTTCCACCATATCCCGAAAAATTTAACCTCATTCTCAGCAACTTGTATTTTTACCTCAGGTATTTGCAACCACAGAGACTCTAAGTGCTGTATAATCTTCCCTGTGTCTCCTGTACTGAAATAATTTGATCACCCCCAATCAAAAACATCTTCAATATATTGATAAACTTTAACTCCTGGTTCCAGGGGAATTTGGGCTAGTTCTTGTGCCAAAGCATGATGTGCTGAGGTGGGAGAACGTTTATAACCCTGAGGGAGGCGAGTGAAGGTATACTGCTGTCCCTCCCCTGTGAAGGCAAAACGATCACGGTCTGCCTCCTGCAGGGGAACCATGAAAAACATGTCTTTCACATCAATTGTGGCCATGACCGGATAAGCTTGTTCCTGAATAAGTGAAATCAGCTCATAAATAGGGCACCGCCACTGTCAAGGGGCCAGTATCAGCACTGAGTCGGCGGTAATCTATGGTTAGCCTTCACTTCCCATTTGTTTCTGTACTGGCCACACTGGGGAATTGTATGGGCAGTGGGTGAATATTAAGATTTCCCATTGTTTAAGGTCCTCAATTACAGGGGCTCTTCCTTCTCAGGCAGCTAATGGCAGTGGGCATGGTTTCACATTAGTAATCTTAGATGGGGAAGGGCAGGTGCTGTTTGCAGCAGGCACACTTCTGTCCAGGGCATTCCAGTTAGTTTTCTGATCTGGGGGGTGCCAAAGCACCAGGAATGTCCTTGTGTATCATGCCACTGTCTGCCCTTCAATACATCTATGCCCAAAAGATTGGTAGGGAAAGGACCTACTGCAGCCTTGGTGTTAACTGGGTCTTCTTCCCCAGGCAACCATAATGTTATCAGGGCTAAAGGTACCGATTGAGTTTTCCCCAGTGCATTCAAGACAGTTAGATTTTTAGATGAAGCCGAAACTCCACACTGCTCTGCCTCAGCCTGCATCAGTGCAGTAATTTGTGCCCCTCTGTCAATTAAAAAGTTTACTGTTTTTTTTCCATGGTTGTACAGCCACTGTAATCGATAAATCCCCTCTACCATTTAAGGTGAATTGTTTTATAAATATCTATCCTCCATTCCCCCTCTCACCTCTGGGGAATGGAGGATCTATTTTCCCTTCTTATACCTTCTTATCTGCTTTTCTCCCAAGATCTATCAAGGGTGGGGAACTAGCAGTTGGTTCAAAATTAGCCTTTTGTCGTTCAAAAGTAACCTTTTGCTCCAACCATCTTTGCACAAGTTTCTCCAGTTTCTGGGTTGGAAGCCCATCCATTAGATGTCGGGGATACCCCTCTGGAGTCCCAGATGCCACCATCCCAGGTCACTTAGGGGAGTCCCTCTGGCAGGATCATGACAATGGATCAGTTTCAGATCCTGACTCCTTTTGACCAGTGCCAACCATCCATCACCCTTTCCTGCTGCCCGTACAGCTCTGGTTTTGGGTCTCTGCCAGCATCCACTCACAGGACCATATTTCCTCCCAGAGTTAATCAGCTCTTGGGCTACTTCCCACCATGACCACAATTTCCTTCCTGACCTCTAGTGGTCAGGAGTTACTGTTCCTTCTAAAGCAGCTGTAATTCTGTCTGCTACAGGAGTATTTTGTATCTTCCCCTGTATCTGGATCATGATGGGTTTTAGAGAATCAGGGAGCCCTTGGATTAGGGGAGGTCATCCGTTCTGGGTCCATAGGCATCATCTTTGGGGATCCCTGGTTAGGTTCAAGCTCCTTCTCATACATCATCTGCAAACAAGCTGCCTTTTGCACACTTTCTGCCAGTTGATCCACAGTACCTGCTATAGCCAGGGGGTCTCCCCTCTCCAAAGGGTTCAGTCCCCCAGCCCAGTACACTGCCCTCTGCATCAGAGACCATGGGGCACGATGATTACCAGTAGTTAGAAACACACCTGCTCCCCCATATACTTCTGCTTTCTTCTCTGACAACAAAATTCCATCTCCCCCTGACAACGACACTCTCCAGACATACTGTTTCAGATTCCTTTGAAGTCCTTGCAAAATCCTTCTTCAATTTTGCTAACTCAGGCGCTGTCTACGGAACCTCTTTAGTAACAACTTGGGGATGATCATCTCCTGCCTCATACAAATACTCCACCTTAACCAGGGGATACACATGGGGAGGATTTTCTACTGTTTCTTTTGCTTTCTGCAAATCCTTCTAAGGACAAATTTGCCTAATTCCTCTCTCTTCCAACTTCACCTCTACCTCTGCAAACGAATCAGTCTCCTTCCACAGTTCTTCTTTCAGTGCTCCCTTTAACAAGACATTCTGGCTTCTTTCTTCCTCTAAAATTTGTTTGGTCTCTTCTAGCTGCTCTTGTAGTGATTTAACTGCCAGTTTCAGGGGGTCTATGACAGCATCCTTTTGACACAACCTCTGTCTCCTATCTTCCATGGCCATTGCCAAACTGACTCCCAAAACAGCACAAATTATGGATTTTCCCTTCCCAGTCTTAACTTTACCTTCCTTCTGCAATACCATTATCCTATCCACTACACTCTGTAGTTGTTACCAGTAATCTTTTGCCCATTCCCGCCCTTGCGGAGGCGGATGGGCACGATATATTCCCAAAAAGTCATTCAGTTTACCTAAATCCCTATTCAACGAATTCATAGGGAAAGGATCATAAATATCTATAGATGTACAAGCACTCATTTCAATAAAGAGGGGGTTATATCATCCTGAGAGGGCCACACAATAATTCTGTACCAATATTCCCCCATTCACACTTAGGAGGTCACACCTTAAAATTTTTTTGAGACTCGTCTCTCAATTCTGTCACTTTGTCCTCCTGCTATTTTCCTCGTGGAAAAACAGAACCACAGATCCAGACTCTGCAGTCGCTTCATAGCAATGTACATCTCACTCACACACTCACAAGAATCTCTTATAAAGCACCTGGGCACTTCCTGTCTCTCTGAGAATCCTTTCCGTGACACCAATTAATGTCTCATGCTGGTCATAAACCAGAGTGAGATTTTGGTCGTATTCTAGGGAACAGAATTAAGACTCAAAACGGAGTCAAGTGCCAAGTGACTTTATTTGCCCAACAAGAGTTCACAAAGTAGAGAGAGAAAGAGAGAAAGGAAAGGAAGAAAGATAAGGGTCAGTTGCAATAACTACCACCATGGATCTGCAGCGTCCCATCAGTGTGATGTGCTTTCAGGTCCAGTGGGAGAACATTCCATCTGATGTTTGTGTCTCCTGTTCTTTTATCGGGGACTATTCTGATTATCCACACCCACCACCTGGCGATGGCATGCATTCCCAGCCCCATCTCTGAGGGGTCTCAGGTGGTCTTCAGGGGTGTCGGGACCCCTCGGTCTTCCAGGCCCCGGGTCTGGGTGCATGCATAGGTGTGGGGTTACAGTTTTGCATACTGATACAACACCATCTCTGACAAGCAGTTGTCCAGTTTGTGGTTTGGGGTCTGTCCTCACTGATACAACCAGATTGCTCTGCTACCATTTCGGACAAACCATCATCCAGTTTGTGGTTCAAAGTCTGTATACAGCAATGTTGAGGCACACACTGCACTGCCTTTGTCACCATCTCTGACAACTGAGTATTACTAATTTCACTACCTCAAAAAGAAAGTATCAGAGGCTCTCATCAGAATTAAGGGCTGTGCATACCATGTTCATGGTCTCTATTTGATTTTTTTATCTTCATAAAACCTTTGGCATGATGAATATAGAAAACAAGCTGTATTGCAAGTCATCTCAAGTAAAGAAAACAGTGATTTTGATACTACTGCAGTCCAAAATCTGTCTATCTACAAGGCAACAACCTCATGTACTTCTTTGTTTTCATTTCTGCTTTCTCAGGCTCTCTCCCATCTCCAACACTGGTGAGGTTGTCAGCAGAGTCCCATCTCCATTTCTTCTCTTCAGCAAGATAAGCATGGAGGACTATTAGCTGTTTTTCTCTGTGTGCCTTCCCTGTCTGCAATAGCCAAGTGCTGCAGAGGAGCTGTCTTACCTGTCACTCTGCTTGAACTGATTGTCTACTTCTGCTCTGTCATTTCAGCATATTCAGTTGGATAACTTTGTGGAGAGTCTGAAATCTTCCTGGATCAAGGAGTTGCTGTACTCTACTCTTGGCACTTGTCTTGATAACCTAGGACATATGGAGATAAACTCTTTGCCATGCACATGCCAGCACAAACTTCAGAAAGTTAGCTGTCAAGGCAAGTCTACTTCTAACCTTGAGAAACACACCTAACAATTGCTTTGAGCTCAGTCACACCATGTGAGATAGGAAACAGAAGCGGGTGGTTTGGAGAGGAGCTCACGTCACACCTAAGGCAACAAATTAAAACTTTGCCTGGAGGGGGACAGTGATGTATGTATGCCATGACTAAAATGGATAAAGGTTGTAATCAGCTAGAAACGGACTTATAAATGAGTTTTCTTGGTGTTTCTCTTTTAACCCAAAGAAGCCTTGGGTTCTTAGGAAAAATGGAGGAACACCACAGTCTGCTTTTTCCAGAGAACAGGTATCTTAGCTCTGTAATACACAAACTTCTCCAAAGAGAATCAGACTCTTTAGAAATCAAAAATCAACCAGAAAATCTCAGTTCTGGAGGAATTTTGACTTAATATCTGTTTGAGAATTCCTTGCCGAAAGAGGATTTTCAGGAATAGATAGCAAAGTTATTTCTTAGAAAACTAGAATATCTTCTTATTTATTAGGCAATATTTCATAGTATGTGTGTCCTGGTTTGAGTGAGAACAGAACTAATTCTGTTCATTAATTTTACTTTTAACCTCAGTTCTTCTAACTAACTGCACTGTCTGAAGTTAGCAGCCTGTTCTCACAGACAGTGTCTGCTTCTGGCAGTGATAACACCCCATGTTTAGAGTCAGTACCCAGGATTGGTGTGCAGACCAAGGCCACTGCTGGGTCTTGTGTGCCACAGTGCAGGGTGCAGAAAGTGAAAGGCTGCACCTGCAGGGAGGAGCGGACAGGACAGGGGACCCTGAACTGATCAACAAGGTATTCCATCCCATATACATCCTATTCGGTTTAGAGATGAGGGATCTGAAGGGTCTCTGGGCTCTTCTCCCCTCTTGGACTGCTTAGCCAGCTTTTGCTTGGCTTGGCTTGGGTCCTCTTTTGGTTCCTTCCTCGGAGCATCCAAGGAGGACTCTGTCCGTTCTGCCTTCGATCCCGGTCTGTGTGTTCCTGAACCTGGTACCAGAATCCTGCTCCTGAACAGAGCTCCCATCTGCTGCAGGCCCCAATCTGGGACTGCCCTGGTGCCTGCTCCACAGCATCAGTGGTGACAGTGATGTAATTACCATCAGGGGCTTGGGTTCAATACTGGTTTTGTATATATTTGTATATATTCCATTTCTATAATTATTAATTTAATTTTCATTAAAGTTGTTTTAGTTTCCTTTTCTAATCACTAAGTCTCTCTCCCTTATTCCCTTTCTCTTCCCCTTTGTCAAGGGAGTGGGGTTAACAGAGAACATCTGTTATAGGTCTAAGGGGCCGTCCTGACCCTAAACCGTGACAATGTGTCACCAGAAACCTACCGTTGATAACATCGCATATTGGTCCTTACAAGTCTCTTTAGCTCTTGTTTTCCAGCATCTGCTATTTCAATACATCACCCTGTAAAATTCAATACTGTGCTATTTCACATCTTAACAGAAGTCAGGAATGTCTCATCAAAAAAGAATGTACTTACAGAATATATTTTCCAGCTCCAATTCAGCTTTGTCCAGCATTGATAAAACTAAGATTTAAAATAGGATAAAAGTAAGATTATTTTTTATGTTGCAGTAAGGGAGAAGGCAGTCAATCAGTGTAGCAGTCCCAGTAGCACATCTCCCAGTTCCCCAGGCTCTGACCCCACACCCATATCTGAGCTTGTGTGTCCTGGCACATAACCAATTGATACATTGTGGTCTCTCATCTGTAGGTAATCAGTATAAATCTTCTTCCCGAGGTATGTGTGTAGTTACCCTCCAGAAATGTCTTGTCAGAGTTATCTTCTTAGATAATGCCAATATTTTAAAACTAATGGCATGCAACACAGTTGGCTTCAGATAATTTATCAGTATGAAGTTCAGATAGAGCTGAAGATATTCTGCAGTTCTTACATCAGACACATGTACTATGAATGACAAAGAAAGACTTATCTTTCAGTGCAACCTATTGGCATGAATTCATGCTTCTGAAGAACTTTGTGTGGTTCAAGTATCCTTTTTAACAGATTACAGGGCAACATCAGGACCTAAACCTGTCTAGGTTTTGACTGACTTTATTAGTAGAGATAAACGTTTGTGAATAAGAATTTCCTTATTATTTTCATTTCAGGAAATCCTTTAATGCTTTAATGGATTGAATACACTGTAAATACTCCCTTTTTTTTAACTGAACTTAAAAATGCTGCACTCGGAGAAATTATTTCAGGCATTTGAATAACTCTTAAAACAGAATAAAATTTAAACAAAGGCAGTAAGTTTACAATATTTGTACATAATAAACTGCAGTAGTTGATTAATATTTGAAACATATAGTAGGTGTACTGTGGCCTTACAATCAAATTCTTAATTCAATAATTAGTTTGCTGTTCATATTAAAGCAAAGCATAGAGTAAATACATGCAGTACTTTGGTTTATTGCAGATTTCTATTTTCCAAGTAATATTTCAAAGACTTTCCATAATTATTTAACCCAGTCAAATGTATCAGTTCAATTTTGCATGGATGTCCATATCTTGTGTCAGTAGATACTATGAGGAAGTGACATAGGTACTATGAGGAAATACTAGGTAATGTGAAGAAATGACGAATTATAGGAAACAGAGGAGGTTTCACAAGATATTAACTTTGAGAGAAGTAAGCTTCTTTTTAGTATTTTTTTAGGATCACTAAAATAGATGAGGAAAAGGAATCTAATTTCACTTGTGGCTATATTTCAAAGTCTTTTCCCATGTTTCTCATGAACAACTGCAACCAGACCTGCCAGAGAAGCCATTAAGCAAATCAAAGTAGTTACTTAAACAGGTCAAAGTGACTACTGCTAACACGAAAGCCAACTTGAGACTGGAAATCTTCATGGAAATAATCAGTTACAAACCCCAGTTTATGAGCTACCTTGTGATTTATATGTCACGTTCCAGCCAAGGAGTGGGAGGTGAGAGGTGAATCAGATTCACTGATTCTCTTGTTTGGAATTAGGTGTATTTTAACACAGAGTCCAAACAAAGTAAAACTGAAGTTATTGTATAGCTGGGCTTAACAACTATCCATTCAATGGCAATTAGCATAAATGAAACTTGGCAAAACCACAAGATTAAGAAAAGAACATGGGGGGGGGGGG
>JANVCC010010406.1:5874293-6022764 GCA_025345505.1 Todiramphus chloris collaris
AGAAAAAAAAAAGAAATTACAGATCACCACTCTGGGTTCCATTGATGTCTCACTGTATTGTTGCAAATCCTGGATTCTTTGGTGGTGGATGTGCACCTATCAATATACCTTTTATACACTTGTGACGTGGGTGGCATCCCCCAGTTTCCATGTGAAGCTAGGGAGGTCCTAATTTACATAGAAAACATAAATATGTGTTAACTAACCACTGTTCTTTCTTACATGTGTGAGAAGGGGAAGGGTAGCACTAACCCTTTCCACCAGCTGAGTCTGGGGTCACAGAGATCCTGTATCTAATTACTGCTAGGTTACGCTCTGACATGGCATGTAGCCAACCTCCTCTCATAGCAAATTTCCTCATCTGCAAGGAGGAAGCATTGGCTTCTGCAGGGGAGCAAGGCCATCCACCTTTAGTTGCAGTCCACACTCCCCTGAAAAAGCATTTCTCCTTCCATTCTGGCCACTGTGTTCCTTTTTGACCACACAAGGTTTAGGGCATTAACACCTTCACAGGGAGTCAGACTCCCACACTTATGCAATACTGTGGCTACAAAAAAATGAAGCATTATGACTTTTGTAGTTATGTAGACTTTTGATAAAGTATCTTTATCTTAGAAGAAAAATAGAATGAAGGAACTAAAAAAGAAAGCTCTCCTTTCTGAGTTTGGAAGTTCTTTTCCATGCAACCTGTACAGGCTCTGAAATAGCTGTCGGTACTTTATTACACATCTACACTTTAGACTGTAAATCCCCTGACTAAGAACAAAAGTACAGTGGTTTTAATGGAACAACATCAGTTTACACCTCCATGAACATGGCCTCATTGCCATCTCTGCTTTTAGCATAGGAAGAACATCTGCCATATTTTCTGATTTACTGGAATAACTCTGCCCTTAACAGACATTCAGGATAATGTCTGAGGAAGTGAGACCTACTGCTCAATGAAAAGGGTAACTGCTATAGATCCCATTAGAGTCAAGGTCAGGATTACTGGATTTCTTTATGGGAAGACAAGATTGTTTCTTCTTTTTACATAATTCACAATGGTGCAAAAGTTCCCAGTTTCACTGTTGCCACAGAGAGAGCGGCTGCAGGAATTGCCCTGGAGGCTGCCATGCAGGTGGGAGGGAAGGCTAAGGCAAACTGGTGTGGGACTGAATTCTCAATAGGCAGGCAGATCCTTGCCAAAATATTATGCTCTTCCTAGTCTATCACAACAAAATCATTACGCAGTACTGGAATACTTTGTGTTTAACAGAAACAGAGATAATAAAGCTAGTGATGATATGAAGGGGAAGAGTGGAAGTCTTATTGCAAGAAGGTTGTTGGTATCAGATGCACAGAAAAACAAACATCAGGGTTATTATATGCCAAAACTATGGAGCATTTGAAGTTCATGAAAACCTTAGCTAAGAAAAAAAAAAAAAAAGCAGATGGGATATGGCAGATTGTTGCAGGATATGTGATCTTTGCATTCTTCAGTGAGACTTAACTAAGAGATGGAAAGACACTTTTCAGCAAAAATTAATGCATAGATGCTGCACAGGAGATAGTAATTTCTGAAAGGCAGAGACTAGGAAGTTGTTGGTGACATAGACAGATTCACCAGTTATTATGAATTTTTACATCAAGAGTACGTAAAATAAATGCTACAGAGACTTTAGTGACCAAACCCAAGTGGCCAAGAAGACAACAGCATCTTGGCCTGCATCAAAAACAGTGTTTCCAGCAGGAGTAGACAAGAGATCGTGCCCCTGTACTCGGCACTAGTGAGGCCACATCTTGAGTACTGTGATCAGTTTTGAGCACTGAAGCATAAAAAATACATTGAAGTCCTGAAGTGAGTTCAGAGAAGGGCAACCAAGGTCATAAAGGGTCTGGAGAAAATGTCTTATGAGGAGCAGCTGAGGGACCTGGAGTTGTTTAGTCTGGAGAAAAGGAGGCTGAGAGGAGACCTCACTGCTCTCTACAACTACCTGAACGGAAGCTGTAATGAGGTGGGTGTTGGTCTCGTCTCTCAGCTAGCTAGTGACAGGATAAGAGGAAATGGTCTTAAGTTGTGCCAGAGGAGGTTTAGGTTGGATATTAGGAAAACATTTTTTACTGAGAGAGTGGTGAGGCATTGAAACAGGCTGTCCAGGGAGGTGGTGGAATCACCATCCCTGGAGGTGTTTAAAAAATGTCTAGATGTGGCACTTCAGGACATAGTTTAGTGTTCCTGATAATATTTAGTAGACAATTAGACTTCATCTTGAAGGTCGTTTCCAACCTTAATGATTCTATGATTCTGTGATTCTATGATTCTATGATTGATTCTATGATTCTATGATTCAAACCCACTAGTTCTACTGCCACAGAAAAACTAATTGCAGGGATAACTGTCAAATTATAAGTATCTTGTAGGGTTTCTGAATGTCCTGAGACCCACACCAGAGCCATAGCCCCATATTCTGGTACTACAGTTTATCAGAGGGAACCTTCCGTAACAGTTGATATACAAAGACTGTGAAAGTACTTTATTATAGAATCATAGAATCATAGAATCAATCATAGGATGGTTTGAGTTGGAAGGGATCTTTAAAGGTCATCTAGTCCAACCTCACTTCTGTGAACAGGGACATTTTCAACTAAAGCAATCTGATCTGGAGAGTTTCCAGGGACGGGGCATCATCCACTTCCCTAGACAATCTCATGTCTGTCAGCCTTTCCTCACAGGAGAGGTGTTCCAGCCCTCTGATCAATTTTGTGGCCCTCATCTTGACCCACTACAACAGGTCCATGTCTTTCCTGTGCTGAAGATGCAAGAACTTGATGTAGTACTCGAGGTGGAGTAGAGGGATGGAATCACTTCCCTCGATCTGCTGGCCATCCTTCTTTTGATGTAGGCCAGCATATGGTTGGTTGCCCTTCTAAGCCATGAGTGCACATTGATAGCTCATGTCCAGCTTTTCATCCACCTGTATTGGCAAGTCTTTCTCTGTAGGGCTGGTCTCAAGCCCATCATCCTTCAGCCTGCATTTATACTGAAGATTTCCCTGACCCATGTCCAGGACCTTGAACTTGTCCTTATTAACTCTCCTGACGTTCACACAGGCCTTCTTCTTGAGCTTGTCCAGGTCTCTTTGCATAACATACCATCCCTCTAGTCTGTCAACCACACCATTCAGCTTGGTGTCATCTGCAAACTCATTAAAGGTACACTCAATCCCACTATGTCATTAATGAAGATATTAAACAGCCCTGGTCCCAGTATGGACTTCTGAGGGACACCATTCATAACCAATCTCCATCTGGATGTTGAGCCATTGATCACTACCTTCTGGATCATCCAACCAATTCTCTCTCCACCAAACAGTCCGCTCTTCAAGTCCATATCCAATTTAGAGAGAAGGGTGTTGTGGAGGACCAACTTAAAGGCCTAACAGAAGTCCAGATAGACAACATCCATAGCTTTTTCCTTGATCACTAATGGAGTCACTTCATCACAGAACGTGACTAGGTTGGTCAGGGAGGGTTTACCCTTGGTGAAGTCATGCTGACTGTGTTATATCAGCTCCTTGGCCTCCATGTGCCTTAGCATACCTTCTAGAAGAATATGTTTACCAGTGATCTTTGTAAGTAGTTCCTGAAGAGGAACAGAGGATTCTTGGCTGTTTGTACTTCAGACACTCCTTTGTGCCCTAAAGATTTTGATGTATTTATGGCTTCGATTGTGTCAGAAACATGTATGTAATGGCTCAGACCATCAAAACTCAGTACGTTGATACAATTACATGTTCGTATTTCCAAGGCTGAGAAAGAAAAATAAGACACTATGAACAACATAGCTAAATGGAAATATTAATGGTCAAGAAAATAAAAAATTAATTAATAAAAAATTAATTAAATGTTCAAAAAAGATATTAAATTAATCTGAGGTTGATAAACAGACTAGGAAAAGATGATAGGCAAACACATGAGAGAAATTTGCAAATTATTTCAGTCACAGCTACAGTGACTCAATATGACCCAACTCTCAAACTTGTTTGCTGTTCTTAGGAACATATGAAAGGTAAGTGAAGCACAGCATTTTTTTTACAGGTCATATGGACCTTCATGTGAAAAAATAGAACAGTTTAATAATATTGACAATATGGCAAAATCAGATACATAGTATGAAGAAAAAATGCGGGAGGGACAAGGAGGAAATATTGGCAACCTGGGGCATTAGGCAAATATAAAATATTTGCAGATCTGTTAAAAAAAGAGTATTGAAAAGAACTTGGAAACACAGTTGCTACTCTGGAAACAATTCTGGGAAACAAAACCCAGACCAGAAGAAGTAAAACTATCTAGAGGTTATAGCAGCCCTAACAACCTGCCTGGGACCATCCCACAGGAATCCTTTAGCAGAAATTATTTTGAGCCTATAATGGCACAATAAGATGGGTTTATTCCACCCTTTTTTGGCATTTACCTGTTGGTTTTGTTTGATTTTTTTATTTTATGCATTCTATTAATCCAAGTGACAGATCCCAGGTAGGACTTACTCTAAACATTCATGTTCAGAACAGACGTTGACATCAGCTTCAGGTACCTGGGAAAACTCTGAAAATGTCTCCGTTCTCTTACAAGGAAGCCATTCCTCCTAGGATCTCCATTATGGTGACAAATGTTCTGCAATTTACAATCAGGAATCTCCTCTGTGCTACCAAAGAAGTTCAAAAAACAAACCCTTTACCTTTCTTTGGTAACTGTTTCTTAAAGAGTCAGTGATGAAAGAGAAACTAAATTTGCATGCTTATTAGTATGCCTAAGGTCTGGTGTTGTCATAGATGTCTTCTGACCTCAGCAAGAAGATCAATGGATTACTCAAAATGGCCAAACACATCAACCTTGTGATCTGTGCATCAAAACCAAGATTTATGAAATGATGTCAGATGTCCTCATCACTCTAAGAGTAATCTTGAGACTTGTTGACAAATTTGGTTGCATAAATCCATGGTATATAATAATGTGAGATGTGGAGTGGTTGTAGACCTGTATAGTAAAGAACATTACTTATTTCTCACCACCCTGTTATACTAAATATGATCTATCAGGTGTTAGCCTTCTCTGTTGTGCCCTTATTTAGAAACTGGAAAGATTTTGGACTGAGCCATGATCAGACAGGAATACTTACATTATTTGAAGAAATACTAATAAATGATAATAGAAAGCCAAAAATTGTTTGCAAACAAATTTCTGGCAGGCAAAAGAATGATCTTATCATCTATAAAACCAGTCTATACATAGATATCTTTTATTTATAGTAATTTTATGACCTTTGACATTCTTGGTAACATTCTTCCAAAGCAAAATGTCCTGCCTGTCTCTTACAGAACACTACTGAACTGCTTCCAACTATGACAGAACTGCACCCTGTATTCCTAAATAATTTTGCAGATTTTGTCTACTGATATACTATTATTTCTATATATGCCAAATGGAGTCATGTTTGCTTAACTGATGGAGCTTTACAGTGCAGTATCACTTGGTTATGTTCCAGTAAAAACTAAGACAGCAGAGAATATGTTCTTGTGTAACTGAGCATTTTATCAGTGGGCATAAGCACACTTAAATTTATATACTTACAGAATTCTATTATAGTAAATTACAATTCTAGCAGACAACCACATGACAATTAAAACATCCCTTTCCTAACGAACGTTAGTTTTTTGGAGGTGTATTAATATTAATATGTTGAACTGTGAAAAATAAGTAATTTCATAGTCTAAAATTTCAGTGTTTGACTCTTTTTACAAGTGCTAAAGGCATTTATATTTTAATTTCATTTTTAACAGTATGAAATAAAAAGTATTTTCGTATAGTTAATCTGAAGTCCCTTTCATAGAGAGCTGTATTTTTTCATGTGTTTTCAGTCTCAGATATATAAAATGACAGCAAGGGGGGGTTTCATCTTAAGTCTGTATTTTTACATTCTATTTTTTATGGAATTTCACTTACTGCTTCTCAGGTTTTCTATTAAAGACAACAATAAACATAAAAATAAAATTGACTATGACTGGCAGCATGTAATAGTATTTTTAAATGTTGAGAAATAAATAGACTCTAATTTTAGATTTTATCCTTATAAGCTTTTCCTTAGTAGAGCAAGTAAATACCCTGGCAGCAGTTATTTTTGACATTGTTCATGTTAGATTCATTGGACTGAAGCTGCAGAATAGAACTATATGTTTAATACATTAAACTAGCTTTAAAAGGAAAACTATTTACACCCCACATCCAAAAAGCAAGATTATTTTTAGTGGAGTGTTCACATTTCATTTTCTTTTCACCATGTATTTCTTCAATGAGAAATGTCTATTTATGTTGACCCAAAGTACTATGTAAGTAGCATGTCATAGTTCTTTGTTATTTTCAGGTGAAGGCAGACAGTACCCTTTAAATTCAAAGTAAAAATATTTTCTAATTTGGCCATGGACAATTTTCATCTTAACTAGCTTTATGATCTGAGAAATTTGAAGGAAACTTTATTACTTTAGCTGAGGGTGAAGTTAGGCCACTATGCTTTCAGGCAAAATTAGCTTTTCTTGGACTCTTTCCTTGGCATGCACATAGACTTCCTAGAGGATATTTCTTACCCAACCTTCTGTTTCCCATTTATATTGCATGGTAAACTTACAAAGTGGCTTAAATGAGTTTCTCTGAAAAAGCAGTAGAAAGACTGTAAAGCACATGGGTAGAGATAGACACTTCTGATGCTTTTGAATATTTGGTTTGGTCATCCATATGGGCAGTCACTTATTCAGAGCAGAAATTAAACACACTCTTTCAGTGGGAGCTCTGTGAGATGGGGGAGGCCAAAATACCTCCTGAGATTTTAGTATAAAGGAAAGTAAGATGAATCAAGATGTGCTGAGGGTGTGGGATAGGGCTTTAGACCTCCTTCTTCTGTCACTCTTACTGTAAATGTCAGAAGTGACCACTCTTGCTCCTGTTCCTCTCCTTGCATGTGCCTGTAAGCCTGAGATCTCAGGAGTGGCGTGTTCTGTGTGTAAAAGTCCACTCACCTTTCTGCATGTTAAATCCTGAGCATGTTCTGGCCTTCTACATTGTGTTCAGCTGTAGCGTGCAGGGAAAGACTCTGACAGCGCAGCCAATATGGTTGTAATCAGAATTCACTTTATTAAGTGCAACAGGCTATATTTATACACAAGACAATACTGATCACGCACCCAGGTCACTTCTAATCGGCCCCACACTCAAACCCAGAGTCTGTTCACGCTCACTTCAAACACTTTTTATTGGCTGGTAATTCTCTTGGTTTTCTTCCTTCAGTGCCCTGTTTTTCTCCTCTTATCCTTCTGTTTTGCCAGGTGCTTCTGCTTTTCTTATCCTTATCTCCTCAAGATCGGGGCAGTGTCGATTGTTTTTCATCCTTGCAGGCTTTAGCATAACTACTTCTAGCTAACAACTATTTCTGTCCTACTCTTATCAATCCCTACATTCAGCTACTGAATTTATTTGAATTGTTGCTGGTAAATATATGTGTGCCTTAAATTAGGTATACAGTCTTGATTTTTATGAATGTATTTTAGCTACATTCCTGCTAGCCAGCTTTCTGTATTTGTTTTCTGTCCTTTTGTAACCTTAGATTTTTATCTTGACATACTGAAACCCTTTTTTTTTTTTTTTTTGAACCAATATTAAAATGAGAAAAACTTTTTTCAGAGCATTTTGAATAATCCCAAATCTTGGGAATGAAGAATAATTCAAACCATTCAATCAAAAAAATATAAATTTCAAATCGAAAATTATAATGTTGAGCTTTCAGTGTCTATGTAATAACAGAACATGTTGTTTTGTATTATTTTAGAGACTAAGATCAGCATCTTCAAAAAGTCATCAATACAATTAAGTGCTGAACTCCTTTGAAGATGTTTTCAAATTTTCAACTTAATTGTGTTTACTCCTGTGGAGTCAATCATCTGAGTACAAGAGAAACATAAATTAGAAGGACCTAAAAATGTGTATTCATGGCTTTAGACAATCTGGAAGTAGTTCAGAGGATTTTATCATCCCTTTCAACCTAGGTTGCTCCTTTTTCTCCATGGAAGTTTTAATGGGTCACAGCTTAATAGCTGTTTCCTTCTTCAACATTATAAAAAAAGGTTTGTCAGCGTTAACGTGCTGACAAACAAGACAATCCAAAGGCATGGAGGGTGGTGATGTGAAATGTGGGGTTTAATGATTTTTATTTTTGTTTTTTTCCCCAACATTTCCAACATTTAATTCTTGATGGAACAGGAGCAGAGAGAGGCCATGGTCTTTCCTCTTAGCTCAGAAAGTGGACTGCTGTTGGACAAAAAAAATCCAGACAAGGAAAACTGTTCAGGAGTTTTCTGGATTTAAACAATACAGTATGTGACTGAAAAATGCTATAAAATATCAACACCAGAAGCTGTCTCACTCATTCCTGAAACAGATTCTTCTCAAAGAGTAATTCATCCTTGTGTTAAGGTGTCATGAAAATTTTAGGCATTATGTCTTAGTTCTTTTATACTTTAGAATCTAAGCTGGTTTATATTATTTTAGAGTATCAAGCTAAGTTCTTTATCATTAGATTGAATGTCTTGGAGTATGAAAATTGTCCCAAGCAGAGATTTTTCTGAAAAGCAAGAGAACTTCCAGGAGCCTCTGAGATGCACAGAAGAATGTTGTGCACAGCATGTAGCTGTGGATTCGGGCAGTAAACTGACAATGTTAATTTATTTTGTGAAAGACATTTTAATGCAAAGCAAAAAAATGCTTTTAGCATTCAACCTGTTACATCTGTAGCTTCTGATTTACTGGAATTTAGATCCTAGTTAAAATGGCCAGAAAAATACAGTGTCATTATTGATTACAAAAGGACAGCTTTTTGTTCAGCTACTTCTTAGGTTAATTGAAATGTCAGAATAGATGTTTGCCTGGATTATAAGTATCATCAGAATCTAAGACTTTACAGTACTGATGGTAGCAAGTATTTTCACCATCTGGGTACTTGCCTATACATGAAGGTAGATTTTTTTTTTTTTTAAAGGGAAAAAAATGCATTTGAATTACTTGAGCAAAAGCCAACAAATTTCATTTTATTTCTTAACAGAATCAGTGAACCAGGGTTTAATGGGCTTGAGCAGTAGAATAGGTCAGTTAACTAAAGACAGGAGGTAAGAGATTTCATCATGCTTAGAGAATTTGTGTGCCTTTAGCCACTGTATTGGCCCCAAAAAAATCTCCTGTGGCAGCAACAAGATATTAATTAGAAGGGTATGGAAGCACACTGGGCAAATGACTCTGTTTAAGTCTTCTCCTCTTAAAAAAGACAGAGATTAGAGACATCTTTATGTGCCAAATTAATTCTGTACAGAACATCCTAAATAATGAAATTTAAATCTGAATTTTCCTAATTTGCAAAGTGAGCCAGTTTAGGACATGATACATTAGAAAACATGCATTGGATCATTGACTTCTGCCTTTCATACCCACATCTGAAAATGCTGAGAAGAGACTAGAAATACACAGTGTATCATTTATGGCATTCTATTTTCAAATGGTCTCACAAGCATAACTATTTTTTTTTTAATTCAACAGATTGCAACAACTGACTGCATTTCTCCCAAAGTGGAAGTTTGCATACCCTTTTGTTATAGGTGAGAGAAAAGGGCAATGATGCTCAATAATTGGTCAGTGACTTGATCAGCCACTGCCAGGTGTGCTGTGAATACATGCAGTACAGTAACTAACATAGATTTCCAGCATATATTTCAGTGGTTTGCTTTTATTATACCTCTTTGCTATTAAAAAGGCTGGTTGTGTAAAAGTCTTCCTTCCTCGAGAAAAAAACTAAACCTCCCCAACCCAGTGACTTGTGAGAAATTTTGGATGATAATTCCTTTAGCAGTGCAGAAAAGCAGGAGAAACTGGTACAGAGATTACTCTTTTTCTTCATTTTCTTCCAGAAAAAGTAAATTTGTGTTCACAATTGTAGGTGAAAAATTATTTCAAACCACTAAAAGGTACAATGAAGATATTAAGAAAACACATTTTGCCTGAATGCTTTCTTTTGTTACTCACATGTCAAACTACTATAGAGAGATAAGAACTTGTGGAATTGATACAGGTGACACCATCAGTATGGCCATGGAGCACAGACTGAATGTGCTCGCTGCAGAGAGAGCAACACAGAAAATTAAATGGGCTACTGAGGGCTTGGATTTGTAAAATTCCATAAGTTTCAGGTCCAGTAGCTTGATATAGTTTGATTTGGTTGTCATTGTTCCAATTCAGTTCACTATCTGGTAACTCCCTAACTCTAATATGAAAAAGATGGATTTAAATATAGTGGTTAGCTTGTGATTTAGCAGATTCAAATTAACAGTGAAGGAACTACAAAAAGGCAGCTGAATGTGTAAACTAAAAGAGGTGAAAGTTAAATTGCACTCATGTGTTAAATAACATAACAGAAAGATTGCATTTCATCTCCAACTGCAGAAAAGCACTTTCTTTTGAAAGTAACATGTCATAAGAAAGATTCACCTACTACAGTAGGATATTAAGTAACTTTGATGATCTCTTTGAAAGTATAGTTGACATCCTCATCCTTGAAATGAAGCCACACTAGGTGTTCAATGACTGTTCAGTTTCTCTTCAACACTGCCTTTGTAGGAGCAGTTTGTATTCATAAAAACTGATATAGGAAAAGCATGGAGTAGGGACACAACAATAACAACAACACTGTAAGTATTTAAACATGACAGGAAGGTTGCTACTTCTTATACCCCTATCACCTTCAATGTACAAAACCAAGAGTATTAAGAAGAAATAACAAAAGTATTTTCACCCTAAACACACTTTTTCCAGGCAAACACAACTGTGGTGAACCACTAGCTATTGCAAAATGAAAATTAAATGTGAGATCGATACTTCTCAAACCCCAGGACATAATAAAAGTACAGGTTTCCTTTAGGGAGCTATGCATATTCAGAGCTCTTTATCCTGTGTTGAGGTTAAAATGTGCTTGGTGATATTTCCTGTGAGACCAGGCAATGCTGTAGAGGGAAAGACTGAAAGAAATAATGACAAATTCATGTGAAAGCTATTACATCCCGCAGGTACCTCTTTTTAGATCCTTTTAATCTTTGCTGTCTACAGAGAAAGTAAAAGTCCCACCACTCTCCTTTCCTCATGCATAGTTTTCCTCACCTTAACCAAAAGCTTTGCTTCTGCAAGCATTTCAGTGTGTGCTTCAGTGGGGGTGTTTATGGACGTGTACTTAACATAAGCAGAGCAGAAACCTAATCTTTGCATATTGCAGTTTGGACATTTTTGTGCTTCTCTCTGTTGGACTCATTTTTTCCCCTTGGAAGAAATCAGCAGCTGGTCCAGACTCACTCTATAAAGGAAATAATACTCCAGGACAATAAACAAGGTGTAGAAAGGAGCAGCAAGGCTCTTGGATGCAAAGGAAAATTGAGGATCTGTCCTTTTCCGAAGTACTTCTGTTTCACTGCAGTATTATTGAAGTAAATAAAAGTTGCTGCAGGATCATGAGTGAGTTAAAGACTAAAAAGGATGTATTTGAAAAGGTTCTCCTGGTTATATTCATGCCTTCTTAGTCACATACCCAATCACTGTTATTTGGGAAAGATCTCTTGCCTTTCTGTTTCCAGTTTCCAGCACACATCAGTGCTCTGATCCCTTTTATATTCATAAATCAGGGAAACAGAAGCAGTGTTAGACAAAGTTGTGTGGTACACTTTTAGTGTCTACTTTGAAAGTCAGGCAACCATAGCTTGGTAATTCCTGCTAATGGCAGTACCTGAGAGGCACACACAGAGGGTTTCTGGGGTGAATAAGCTGTTCTTCAGAAGCAATAACCTCTAAATTGTGCAAATGGTATCCACTGAATTGCCTGCAATCTAGATTCATCCAGTCAAAAAATTTGTCCAATCAGATGCACTGCCCTCAAACTCCTCTTGGTTATCGCACTCCCATGATGTGTGTTAAAAAGGCTAAGCAGTTCATCTTTTTGTAAAAGGTGCTAAAACATTATCTAGCACAAGTGTTAGGCTTAAAAACCCTACAGTTTTCAGCAGAAAATCCTTTTCCTTATTGAAACTGGAACAGCATGGGCTTCTCTGCCATCATGGAAGTACCATATGCCAGTTTTCTATGGAATTTATGTATTATTCTTAAGGTGTGCTCTTTTTCTGTGTTACAAAATAAGTGTGTGTTAAAAGACTGTGCAGACAAAAAATTTAGCAGATCTATTTTCTAGACAAATCTAGTGAAGTCAGTTACGTATCACAGAACTTTGCTTTAAGAGTTTATTTAAAATTTTTGAAAATTCCTCATCATTACCTGCCATTTGTGTGAAATATTGCTTCTGATTTTGTGTCTCACCAAAAATAGAGAATGACTAGTTTAGGTGCAAATTCTACAAGAAAGGTTTTCCACTTGCTATTGCAATTATCCCAAAGCTGTCATATAGATATATTGTCACATGAATATACTAATAGCTGACTAGTATTAAAGGACTAAAACAAGAGAAAAAAATAATTGAAAAAGATTACATCATCTGAAAAACCTATATACAGATTACACTAAGACTGTACATTTCCTTGTGAGGAAGGACTTCTATTCCTCACCCTAGTGCTATTGTGTCTTCTCAAGCAGTCCTTGAATAAAATGGACCTTGAAGTTAGGACATGCCCTAAGTGGAGTTTGCAGGGACAAAATAATTTATGCAGGCTAACAGCCTGACCTAACATCTTCATTATATTTATAGTAACAAACAGGACCTCTAATATTGCAAATGTTATTTAAAATCTGACTCCGATACAGGCTAACATATTTTGATCTGAGCAATCCAAATGCAAAATATTTCATATTCTGAATACTGCACAAATATGTCTACTTCTGCAGTCATTACTAAAGGTCATTAAAACATTTATTGAATTGTACCAGGTATTATAAATTGTACTATAATACTTACATCATCTGTGACAGGTAATTCATTCAACTGATGAATAAAGTTACTAGTTACTAGTTTGCTAGTAACATATAAAAATATTTTGTCAGCTGTTTCAGAATGCTATTTAGAGGACAGCATAGCAGAAAACTATGAAGCTTCACACTGCATTTGTGACACCCTTCCTGCAAGAGTGAAACAAGTCCTCCTTCTGTCTTATTTTGTGTTTTTATGGAGCCACACTGAGAATGAGGTTACAGAACCAAAGAAGTCAGCTTAAAACATGATTTGCATTTCAGTGAGTGACTTTCCACAAAGCACTGTGATGCTGACTACAGTACACAGCAATTCCTGTTAGAAACATATGATATTGTTGCACTGCAAGTAACTTGCGGCTACAGCAATTAAAAATAGTTTACGTGAAATGAGAGTATTGTATTATTTGTAATTGTGCATTGCATACTGCAGTGAAAAGTAGGAACACAGACATCCCTACAATAATATTTTGTTTCTCAGCTGTATTCAAAGAGAGATTTGTTATTAGGCATGCAGGTTTGTACTGTGTTTTTTTAAGAAATGCTCTACCATAGAATTTTAATATCACTGAGATTAATAATGTTGCACATGTGTAACAGTAAGTAGTATTTGTCTTAAATGCCTTGTTTACTTTTGGAAAGCTAAAACAAGTGTCTCAAATCCAAAAAGAGGTGTTGTGGTTTGCTGGAGCACCATAAGGGTTTTTGTGATCTCTGGGATTCAGGGATTTAATATTTTCACATATTATGTTTTTTCCATCTGGCCTCTGTGGTTGTGAAATGTAATCCCCATTCACTACTGCATATTCCTCAAGTCTGCTTACACCTTAGCATGAAGCAGGTCAGAGCTCGAAGCCTTACATAGTCATTTCTCTCTGACAAAACAGCACTACAGAGCTGGTGTTCAAAGAGAAGGTGCATAGCAAAATCTAGGGCAGATATCATTGCTGACCTTCAGGAATTCAAATAGCCTTCAAGAATTTGCTGAGTCTTCCCCAGCTGCAAACTCATACAAGGTAAAGTTGCAGTTCTCTTCTCAATTACCCAAAAGGTAGTATAGAACCTAAAATGCTACAGAAACTTTTTTTAATTTCTCCAACAATCATATGACAAATTTGTGAAGTGGGGACCAAATGTCAGTGACTTCCTGTTACATTGAGGTTTACAATAATTGCAACACCAAAGAGAGGAAAAACTCAGAAGCAGTCTATTGTCTAAGGATATTTCAACTATTCTTGCTTTTTAGAAAGAAAATCACATCATTTACAGACTTGAGGAAGACTCATCTTCCCTGTTGATGCAAATGGGTTGACAGGTTTGATAAACATATGGTAGGAGGAATTTCTGATCTCAATTTGAAATATAAATGAGACTTAATACCCCTAAAGCATAGTCAGTACTGGTCAAGATTAAGAGGGGGATGTCTACAGACTTTCCATTGCATAAAGAGAGTCTACAGTGATGCAGTGTTAGATTATCAACCCATCAATCTTCTTCATAGTTGGTCTTAAATTATTTATTTTGCATATATATTACCTTAAGAGAAAGTCAGACATCTACAAACAGTTCCATCTCCTTGCAGTCACAGCTTACATTTTCTTTTACAAAGAAAACACTTGCACCTTTCTAGTTATTAACAGGTAAATCTGAAAGCTGAGTTCCTGTCTGCATGCAGGCTAAAAACTTTTCTCTCTGGGGAAATCTAGATTAGCCAGCCCCAGATATATACAGGATATGGCCTGGCAAAAATTTATTGATCAGTGATGATGCTGAGGTACTGCTCCCACGGTAATGTACTACAAAAATGTATTACAATGACGTCACACCATCCTAGAAGAGCACAAAACCAACTTTTATGAGTAACTTCAGGATTCAGTCTAAAAGATGTGAAAAGCAAATTCTAAAATACATTACTAGTTTACATTGTCCCACAGTTCACAGGGTTGTAACTAATAAAAAGCCTGCACCCAAAATGCTAATGCATTTATATTGAATGCTAAAAAAAGTGTTAACTTTGCCTCTGGTCACAACAATATTCCTCATGATAGAAAATATAAAATGATAATTGCTCTGCTTTTTGAATCTGGTTAAGTTGTAAATTGTGAGATAGCTGTGCACTTGGAAGCTTCCAAACACAACCATAGTGAACAAATTAATGCTACTTTGGCAATATGTTGGTTATACTGCCTTTTTTTCTTGTAAATTGATGTCTTTCAAACTATTATTTAAAAGTGAGTTGGATTTAGAAATCAAAATACTGAGTGGAGTGAATCAGGAATATAACACTTTTTTTCTCTTTATGATGGGCCACTTATCGAGAGTAAGCCATAGTGCTGCTTTTTTCATTTCAAAACTATTTCTACAAAACCCTCCAAATCCTCCTACCTTAAGGTTTATTCTTTTTCTCTGGAACATATTTTTGGTCAAATTAGTTAATTTACATTAAGTAATACTACTTAATGCATTTTAAAACACATTAATATGACAGAGTCTTGGATGACAACTATTAAAGTGTTCTTATCCAGAGCTAACAAAAATTAAAACACAACTCCTGGAGCAGAGTATTCCTGCTGGCTCATAAATATGGCAAATAGGACACTGCCTTCTCATTGTCTTTGCTGTAGCTTTTCATTCCTCCTTCCTTTGCAGTTTACTGTTGAACACAAATCGTGTGTCCTGGTTTGAGTGAAAACAGAACTAATTCTGTTCAGTAATTTTACTTTTCAGCTCAGTTCTTCTAACTAACTGCACTTTCTGAAGGTAGCAGCCTGTTCTCACAGACAGTGTCTGCTTCTATCGGTGATAACACCTTATGTTTAGAGTTACTACCAAGGATTGGTATGCAGACCAAGGCCACTGCTGGGTCCTGTGTACCGCATTGGGGGGTGCAGGAAGTGAAAGGCTGCACCTTCAGGGAGGAGCGGACAGGACGGGTGACTCTAAACTGACCAGGAGGTATTCCATCCCATATACGCCATATATTTGGTCTAGAGCTGAGGGACCCGAAGGGTCTCTGGGTTCTTCTCTCCCCTCTTGGACTGCTTTGCCAGCTTTTGCTTGGCTTGGCTCGGGTCCTCTCTCGGTTCCTTCCTCGGAGCACCCAAGGAGGACTGCCTTCGATCCAGTCTGCGTGTTCCTGAACCCGGTACCAGAATCCAGCTCCCGAACACATCTCCCGTCTGCTGCGGGGCCCAGTCTGGGACTCCCCCGGAGCCTGCACAACATCAGTGGTGACGGTGATGTAATTACCATCAGGGGGGTTGGGTTCCATACTGGTTTTGTATATATTTGTATATATTCTATTTTTATAATTATTATTTTCCTTTTCATTAAAGCTGTTCTAGTTTCCTTTTCTAATATAAGTCTCTCTCCCTTATTCCCTTTCTCTTCCCCCTTGGGGAGGGAGGGGGGTTAACAGAGAGCGTCTGTTATAGGTTTAAGGGGCTGCCCTGACCCTAAACCACGACATCGTGTCAATGAAGTAAAGCCTCTAGTTCAATATCCCGCTTTGTAGCTCCACTTAGATAAGTAAACTATGTGAAAAGAAAACAAAAATTCTCTTTGCAGAAGTTACAGTCAACACAGCCATTCTCCTTTGGAAAAAGTTTTTCCTTACAGGTCTTTAAGAGTGTCCAAGTCTGTTTTCTATTAGGATTCTTCCACTCTGGAAGCAAAATAATCTTTTTGCACAGGATTCACTGCTGGATCAGACCTCTGCAGAAGGAATGTGTTTTGGAAAGGGTATTGGAAAGATGAATGACTCAATTCTTCCACAGAAATGAGAACTGGAATATAATAGTTATTACTAGTGGCTGTTTCATGGAACACAAGTTTTTGTCTCATGGACCAATGGTATGTATCAGGCTTTTTATGTGGTTTGTTTTGTAGTGGCTAGCACTTTTAGCCTCAAAGAAGACAAAATTTTATTTTAACATGTACTCCTAAAGCTAGGTTACCCAATAGAGAAAACTTTATTAAACATCTCCTGAAATGTTTTGTACAGATCTATTCATTCATCTATGTAGAGCTTCTTCTCCTTCCTGCAGGAAGCAACGTAGTGTAGCAGCCAGTTATTTGGCAACAGACTATTGGCTGCTGGTATTTCAGGTCAAATTAATAGCATACATAAACTATCATCATATTAACTGTATTTTTCTTTGGTATCTGAAGCACTGGCTGCTACTTATGCTGTCTGATAAAACTTTCAGTTTCAGTGAGATTCCTTGTGTTTGGAGACTGTAACAAATCTCTTCTCCATCAATCACTTTTCATACAGAAATTTTAGTAATACTGCTTATAATTCTCATTCCCAAATTAAAAACCAACAAACCAAACAAAAAAAAAAACCCAAAGAAAAAAAGAAACAAACAAACAAAAAACACCAAAACACATTGTAACTCTACGTGAATTCACAAGTCTCTGAAATATAACAATAGCAATAAAATTTTAGTTGACCTTATTTTAATACTTTCACATACCTATTGCCACTCTGTCAACTGATGGTATTTTTATTTCTATAACTAGACTGTGTAACTTAAGCAAAACTCTAAATTTTCTCTAATTATTAATACTGTGTGAGTAAAGTATGTATATATTGATCCTTCTTCCTAAATTAATGAGTAGCTCTCAACATAGTTTTATGCTTAACTTCAGCTCTTTTATAAGACTGAATTTCCAAATACAAGCTACTCTCAATGGAAACCTGATTCATACAGGTATTTAACTTCCACGGGTTCTGAAAGAAATCAAATCAAACTGTTAAACTTCAACATAATACTGTCTTAATTCAGAAAGTTGACTCTGATGATAATTGTACAGACTTTATGGTATCAAGACCTTGTTTCACCTTTTAGTAGTTGGAAGTTACAACAATCTCATGTTATAATATTACAGGTATTATAAAAGCCCATTACAGAATTGGAAAATCAAAACCATTTGGTATTTTTCAGTAGGATTTGCCTTTTTCCTAGAAGAACAGAATTTCTGTGCTTGAGGCATCTCAGTATCAGATAAGTCCATTGACAGGTTCCATCTTTTGAGTGATTCTTCCCATGAAGAGATCTTACAGTTGTTTAATGAATCCTGGCATGAGTCACCTAATTTTATATCAGGATATCAGAAATATAAAATTCACTGTTCAGCTCAGGAATACTTAGGTGGATTTGACTAATAACAGAACAATGCACTTTAGGATTTTCTGAATGGTAGGCATAATATATACATATATATTTCATTTCCTGATAAGTTTTTCTGCTGTAATAAATCCAAATATTTACTTTCAACATTACTAAAAATTCTATCTTCAGCAAGATGTCTAATGCACTTGTTGTTGATGTGGCTTCTTAAGTTTTCTGTAATCTGGTTAATCAGACGGCATCTCTATTGCTCTGTGCTGAGAGACTGCAATGAATCCACAGAAATATTTTAGCACCACTTTTATTTATGATGATATATGACTGCAACTTAGGTAGTCAGAGGTTAATTTTGTAAGTGTGTATGATATTATCCAGAAGTTGAAATAAAAAATTGTAATAAACCTCTAAACTGCTTTGTATAACCTAACTAAATGGTTGATTTAATATCACTTTCATATATGTTCGATAAAAAAAGTAATTATGGATATAATTGCCAAGAGATCAATATTTATCTATGTATGCTTTTTTTCCTGTATTGAGCACCATCAAAAATATTTTTTTAACATATTTTCAAAATCATTCACTAATTTTGTTTACTGTTATGACAGTAAGCAGTAATGAACTGCTATATGGGAAAGAATCCAAAATTAGCGGTGCTTATAACTCTGCTATGGTACAGACTTGACCAAAGAATTAAAAGACAATATGAACACTAGTAAAGACTAATTTCTATCTCTGAATTATCATCAACATTTAGAATTCATAGTAATACAGCTACCTTCCAGTTGCTTCCTGTAATAGCACCTGTTTTCAAGTTTGTCCTTGCTATCACAGTGAAGACAGGTACTAGACTAAGCTATAGATCAATTTTTGAGCCTGTTTTGAAGAGAGAAAAGAGAAGAACCAAATCAGAAGAAATGTCTGATTGTGCTCCACTCCCTCTCTTTCTTCATACTTCTACATGTAGGGGGTGGATGCTGGCTAATGAAATCAAAAAGCTTAAGAGGATGGGTAAGGGTTTGTGATGTAGTGCAGTTTGTTCAGCATATTAGCAGCTCTTCTTCTCAGGAACATATTTTCTGGGAACTCAGATTCTTATCATTCCTATACATCACGGATTTGCCTGATGTTTTTTATTTTTGTCAGTGTTCTTGTTCCTCTAAATCTGACAACATCAAACACATGGTTTGCAGTTGACTGTTTCTTTCTTTGTGAACATTTACTCCAGGTTATTTGTTCCTTCACTCCCGCTGGGGAAAAATGTAGACTAAATTCTCTATTAGCTGAAAGCAGCTCTATTTTACATGTGGTTCCAGAGAAGCTGAAAAGTCCTGTATTTCCCTAGAGCTCACATCACAGATGTTCTAGTTCAACTTTGGTTTATTTTCTCAAGGCAAATCCTTTCTGAGTCATTTGTTTACAAATAAATTATCCATGTCTCTGAAACCACAGATAACTGTGGCTAACTTGTTTGAACACTTTGTGCTAAACCCAAATGGAACTGAATTTAACATGACTGTGATGGACAAGCTACAGATTTATGGTGAAACAAACAAAAAAAAAATGTTGATGCATCACCCCTTATTTTGACAATGAAAACTTTGAAGAATTTCTCACAATGTTTGGCATTTATTAAAGCCAGGTAATGTATTTTATCTGGAATATAAATTCATTCATATTTGGTAAAAAGAAACTACTCAAAGTTCATTTATTCTCTCTAGTAGAAGGCAGAAGACTTACAGACGTTCCAGACAGGAAACAATTCACTTACCTCCTTTTACAAAGACGTATTTCTCTTATCTGCATTCATCTGCTTTAACTGCAGGTCTCTTTTGCATTTCTAGACCTTCCAGATTCCTTAACAAGGAAGATATGGCTCATAAATTACCCTTATTGAAAGGAACAGCTGAGTGTCAAGCTGCTGGATTGCGAACGCTGGTGGGATCAACTGGCAAGAGTCATGTCAAGTGCATGAGGGTGGTGAAATAGCACATTTACATAGAGGAGACAAACTAAAGTTATGCCATCAACCTCAATTCTGTCAGTTTCCAGCCTCTAAGCATTTTGCTTTGCAACATCATGTTCTCTTTAACAGCGTTTTGTGTGTTGCTTCCTGTTTCTCTTTTACAAAGAAAACTGAAAAAAAATGCTAGAAATTTTATGAAAATTTTATGATCATATTGAAAGCCATCTGTTATATATCTCTGCCTGCCAGTTGAGCTGCTACCATAAGTGAGATCAGTGGCAGGTTATTCTCTGCCACTGAAGAAGCAAACACTTTCCTCACAGATTTCACTGGAGGGACCTAGGACTCCTCAATATCTGAGTTTGCTCCTGACAGTCTGTTGCCATTTTCTTCCTGCTCCAGCATGTTGTTCCATTTGCTTCCTGAGCCTGGTGTCCTCCTCATATCCAGCTTCTTCTTGAAAAAAACAACCCACATTCTGTAATAGTCAGACTCTTGTCTGTCTTTCTTTATGTTTCTCCTACCACTGTTTTACCTGCTTCCATTCTGTCTCTGCCCAGTCTATACCTCCTCTACTCTTCTCCTCCACTTCTTTTCTTTTGCCTTACTCTGGTATATCCCATGCCTTGCTCCTCCTTGCATTGCTTATCGCAGCTCCTTTTTTACAGTCTTCTATTACCCCTCGTGCCTTTGGAGACAGCACTGGGGTGAGTCACCCTGTTTCTCTTAGCTTGGTGCTTAGGGACATAGTTTAATGGCTGACTTGGCAGTGCTACATTTATAGTTGAACTCAATGATCTTAAGGGTCTTCTCCAACCTAAACTATTTTATGAACCTGTTCTAGGATTCTGGTTCTTCCTATGTCAGCTTCCAGCATGGGCAGTCTCTAGGACCCCACCTTCACATTGCACTGTCAGTGCTATCTCCTTAGACAGGCACTGGTATTTCAACAGAAAAAGGATTCCAGTTTCTCTTTAGTAGTGCTTTGTGCTGTAGTTTTCCCTGAATAAAAATAATTGTCCCACAGCAGATAATCATATTTCAATAGAAGTTGTTGGCATTTTTTTCCATATAGTTTAAAGAAGTCTTCTAGCAAGGTATCTTGGACAAAGTTGATAAGGAAAGGTAGTACCTGGAGGACGTATATGGTGGGTCATTTGGACACCTTGTGTTAGGAAATTACAGATTCATATCTTCCTAAGTGAGGTGTATAGTGCCTTTTATATGCATGCAGCAATGTAAAGCTACAGATTACCAATTGATCTCACATGTTTGTTTATCTAGATATATATCTATTTTATTATGTATTTATTAAGGTAACTGAGCTATGAGTAAGTTCAGAATGTTTGGACTGGTTCTGAACGCTTTGTAAGAGCAGATGCATTTCTGTGGTCTCCTGTACAGCTTCAATAATGAAACAGAAAGCAAACAATGGAAAAAGAACATCTCAGTGAAAACTTTCAAGACAACAGACTTTACTGAACATAACAAACTTAACATACTGTAACATAAGCTGCCAGACTTTACTGATCAAATTTTACTGGACATAATAAAATTGTACCACATATCTCAGGCAAATAAGTACATCTCCGTGGTTGGACAATATCAAGTTTGCTGTTGTAAACAAGACCTGGTCTCCTTGAGGCTGCTTCTATAGGCCTAAAAGAGAAACTAAGTCTATTCTTTACTTCCAGGATTGTTTGTGTAGTACCATTTATAAAACACACTGTAGTGGAGACATGTAGAAAACCCATCTGACACTGAAGAGTGAGCAGTGGCTAGTTTCAGAATCCCGTGGAGTAAATGAGAGTGACCATGCAACTGTGTGTATGTTTGTATATTTGTCTGTTAGATAAATTTTAAACTACAGAAATACTTACCAGAGTATGAATTGTTAGAGCACATATACTGATAGTGTTTTCTATAATACTTTTCATTAACATCAATGCATTCAGAATCAAATAAAAAAGCATTAAATTCATCATCAAAACTCTACTGATGTATTTTGGTCCTGACCTGAATTTTGTTTTTTTTTCCTCCCCTTTAAATTACTAGCCTCTCTTTTCATGCAACAGTTTCACATGCCAACTCATAACAATAGCAGCGCTGATTCTGAGGGGACAAAAATGCAAGTTGAATAACTAAAACAAATGACATTTTTGCATAAAGCAAGACAGTGCTTATTGTATTACCATGTCATTTCTTTGTTGCCTGATGAAAAGACAGTGATTAGTAGTAAATACTTCCTGAACATTAATATTTTTATCTGCTAGCTTCCACCATTACTCTTTTCAACATTCACTTAAAAGTGAGTTCACATAACTCATCTGGTCAGCCACAAAGTGCAAATAACAAAAGGGTCAGACTTTTTCAAACAATAGAAGTGCTGAGGACTTTCAACATGATGAGAAAATACCTACAAATAGCACATCTTTTACTCTGTATATATACATTTGTGCAGATCTATACACAGGGCATTTTTTTTTTAATTTTGGAAAACAAGTCAGCTCCATACTCCTCTTCAAATAAAGTATTCTGTTCAGAAAAGGTCTTGGAGAATCAAGTGTCTCTCTCATGCAAATTGTAGATATTCTAACAAAAAATAAGTTTAGCCAGACTGTCGCTTTACATTTTAACACAGATCTAGAAGGATTATATATTATATATATTATATAAAGCATAAAATATTAAAAGATTAAATAAGTCTTCCATCCTTGAATTTAATGCATCAACATTCTGGTGGAAGGGTGTCGGAGAGAAGTGCACTATCCTGCAGTGCTGTCCACTGGGAATGGGTACTGGCTGATATCTGCAGCAGGATGGGACCTGCCCTCAGCTCCTCCAGCTCTGAGCTGCCCTGGGACCCAGCAGCCAAACCCACAGCAAGGGAGATATCCTTAGGCCCTGACCAAGGTACATGAAAGCTAGGATGAAATGTTCAAATGTTGCTAGGCTTGAATGTCAGTTTGTATTAATGGGAAAACATTTATTTAAATGACTTACTAAAGCTTGGAAGCCTAAATGCTTTTAATATACATGTTTATAAGCCTATGACAAAATATTTTCTTAAACTACATAGAACTGTTTTGACTTTTTTTTTTTCAATATTTGAAGCTATGAAAGATTTACACAACCAGCAAGTGAACTTCTCTCTGCTGACTTCCATAGACTTTCTATTATATACTTTTAATTTTACATGGCCTTGCTACTTTCAGCAAAAATGGTGTTGTAGTTGAGTGGAAACAATTCTACTAATCAGAGTAATTTCTAATATTTTAATTTGGTAGAAAATTTTTAAAACCTTGGTGATAATTGGATAAAATGTTATCAAATTCTGCTTAGTAAAAGCAATTAAGTAGTTACAATGTTTATTAGTTTAGACCTGAGAGTTATTTCAGATGCACTGTGAAGCAATTTGGAAGCAAGATGTACTGCTGTAAAGCTTATTAGATTTAGAACAGAGTTAGATAGCTTTATTAGAACAGAAAGTCAGGCTAAAACAGTGAATTGCTGATCTGCACCTGTAAAATGTGTAAGGAGAGGTCAGAATGATCACTTTTTGTATGCATATAACTCTATCTGCAGACTACTGGATGTTGAAACATCATTAAAATTTTGGTTTTATGATAGGTGTCAGATAAGCCACATTAAAAAAAAAAAAAAAAAAGAAAGAATAAATTCTTAATATATGGAATATATGAAAGTAAATGCTAATTCAATTCATGAATTTTCTATTTAAGTAAATGAAACTCAACTATATATCAGACTGGTGACTTCACTTTTACACTTTCAATCCTCCTCATTTCTTTCCAATTGCTATGTGTCCTATTTCCCTGACCTACAGCAAAGTTGCATTTGTTTTTCATTAGAATGTCTTGAACAGTCAGATGAAAATTGTAGATATTTACTGATAATTGTGACTGTTTTGGGGGATGTGTGGTTGGAAAACTGCAAGCTGGAAAAGGACCTGTGGTTACTGATTTATAGTCTACTAAATATGAGTCAGCAGTGAGTGCAGGTGGCCAAGAAGGCCAATGGCATCCTGGCTTGTATTAGAAAAACTGTGGCCACAGGAATAGAGAGGTGACCATCCCCCTGTACTCAGCACTGGTGAGACCACATCTTGAATACTGCATTCAGTTCTGAGCCCCTCACTATAAGAAGGACAAAGAAGTTCTGGAGCGTGTCCAGAAAAGGGCAACGAGGCTGGTGAAGGGCCTGGAGCACAAGCCCTGTGAGGAGCAGCTGAGGAAGCAGGAGTTGTTTAGTCTGGAGAAGAGGAGGCTGAGGGGAGACCTTATCACTCTCTATAACTACCTGAAAGGAAGTTGGACCAAGGAGGGGGACAGCCTCTTCCTGATGATGTGTGACAGGGCCAGAGGGAATGGATGCAGGTTGTGCCAGGGGAGGTTTATACTGGATATTAGAAAACATTTCACTGAAAGGGTCATCAAACATTGGAATGGTCTGCCCAGGGCAGTGGTGGAGTCACCATCCCTGAAGACATTTAAATGGTATGTGGACATGTTGCTTAGGGACATGGTTTAGTAGTGAGCTTGCAGTGCTGGGTCAAAGGTTGGACTGGATGATCTTGATGGTCTTTTCCAATGAAAGACATTCTGTGATTCTGTTTTGAGTATGCTGAAGACCTCCCAGAGCTTGTAAAAGCTTGCAAAACATTTCAACGGGTTAACTGTAACAAGAATTTATTAGTTTATATCAACTAGTACTGGTGAGGTAAAAACCCCAATTATGTGCACAATCTCACATAATGGATGGTCAGAAATTCGTGCGGTGGGTGAGGAAGAAAGCAATGGCCCACTCTCACTCATTCAGTATCTGTGCATGACTGTCTGTGCACACATTCTTTTGTACATGCACTGCTACTCTCTTGAGGCTGTACAGCTGGTTATTAATGTTTTACTTACCATATCCTTTAAAATTCTTGGATCACAGAATAAATTTGCAAGAAAAGTGGACAGACTGGAGAAGATGTGAACTTGGTAAAATTTGTCAAGGTACAAATACCAGACTTCAGTTTTGTGGAAACCCTAACCTTGCAAATAGTTTTAATTTCTCAGAGGTCAAAGTAACACTAACATCTTCCAAATAATCAGAGGTGACATTCTGCTGAAGACTATAAGCATTTCAGGTGCCTATGATTCTCTCATTTATAATTCTTTCCCATGATCATATTCTCCAGGTCTACTGTACTGCTGAAATCTGTACTTGCACAATTTGCAGGGGATTTATAATTATGTTTTTAAACTAAACCAGGTTTTGGGGTCTGCTTTTAAAAAAACAAACCCAAAGTAGAGTACCTTCCTATAGGCTTGTGCTTTTCCTTTCCTTAACCATATCTGTATCTCCTTGATAATTTTCATTCTTTCTATATATCTGGTACAACCTCAACACATAAGACATAGGAAGCTAGAAGAGCTGCCAAAGAGAGTGGTAACAGCTGAGTTCTGCCTGCTTCCCTCTTGGCAGGGGGGTAGTAATTTCAGTTCCTTTCCCCTGATCTGAATGACAGGATCAGACATCTCAGGAAGCAACTATTTTAATGCTAGTATTATCTAAGAACGTAGTATCTTAATGAGGAGATGAAATGGAAATAGTGGTGGACTTTTCATGCATGTAGTGAAATTTGCTAAGCCAACCATTGAGTAACATGGTCTCAGCTTTTAGGATTCTGACTATGTCTGGCAAAATGTCTTAGATGTCCTGAGAAAAACCTCACCTCTCAAAGTCAGGAGTTTTTACCTGACTTCAGTACATAACTTCCTCCTGTTCCAATGTTGTCCATGGAGTTCACTTCCTTCTTGCAGCCCTAGAGGAGCTATTCTTCTGTGCTCATTCTGCTTCAGAAGATTATAGTCAGGGTTTCACCTCCAATCCCTTATCACAGCAGCCCACCTTTCATGTAGTCATGACCCTACCAGCACCAGCTGTTTCATCACAGAGAGCTCCAAAAAATTTTAGGTAGAACTTTAATTCCTGTTCTACCACAATGAAGTCTATAAGAAAAACTAAGACACACAAGGATGCCATGAAATTTCTAACTGATACCAACAGCATTTTCTCACATAGGTTTGTAAATAATCTTTGTATTTAAATTATCCATAATACCTAGAAGTAATGTTTCTTTTTTTTTAAGAAGTTAGGAGGAAATTAATGAACTACAGCACCTGGTTAAGGTTGAGTGAATTATCTGAGGGCTTCTTGTGCTCCTGCAGAACATCAGATTCATCAGAACTCCAGGAATCAATAAGTTGGAATTTTAGACTTCCCAACCCACCTCAAATCTCAAAGTCAGTTCCGTAAAGCTAAACTTAGCACAGTAAACACAGCCAAATTACTTACAGATACAGGCATTCCTACTTTCAATTCCCGGCTCAGATAGGGTCAAAGTTAAGGGAACATATATGTTCTTAACTCTTCATTTTCAAGTCTTGATTTATGCTTAAATCTCTGTTCTGGAAGGGACACATCACTGTCAAACCTTACTTCATTAATTATGTTTTGCCAGTGAGTTGTCACGTCATAAATCTCCAGTTCACTGAAAACTGAAATCAGGGACATGGAGAAATAAATTTAAATAATAACACTATAAACAGCTAGGGACATTATATAAACTGGATTATTGTGGTGGTTTGACCTTGGCTGGATGCCAGGTGCCCACCAAGCAGCTCTTCTGCAGGAACAATTGTGTTTTCTCTCTCTTATTTTAAGCCAGTTAAAGTGTATAGCTGTATTTAATTCAAACCTCAGGATGTGACTTTGAAGTATAATTTCTTTTTCATTTCAGAACTGCTTATCATTTATAATGTGTAATTCCACACCTCAGTTACAAAATATTTTTGTCTAAATATCTGGTTACAGAACTTACTTGAAGCTCGTTCCCATAGAAACAATTGAGGGAGAATCATGGTTTTAACCCAAATGTCTTTTTATTTTCATTTAAGAGATATCATCGACTCTACTGATTGTTGCCTGCAGCTGGAGAAATTTCATTATTGTATTCTCTGGTCTGTGGCCCTGCATGTCCGCTGTGGCACCACAACAGCAGTGTAATAGTAGTAACCACCCTAACAGAGCACCCCAGTGAGGCTTACAGAAAACTGAAGGACTGCAGATAGGGATCAGTGGAACTTGTTTGATAGATAATCTTCATGCTGACTCCCTGCAAAGTCACACTGGTAGAATCAACATCAAAAGTTTAAGCATTTTGAAATGGCTGAATTGGGAATTGTGCTTTTTATCTGCCAGGTTAGGCTCAGTAGTAAGCATCCCCTTGCATCGCTGACTCTGGCACACACTCTAACTTCTCTTACGTTCCTGATTTCGAAAAGTATCCTGTTGCAATCTCCTGTTTCTCAATCTGCACATAACAGCAATTCTGTATACTTTTCTTTTAAAACAAAGAAATAAAAACCCCAAACAAGCACCTAAGTTATTTTGACAGCCTATTGTTATTCCTGCATTCTCACAGTTTTCCAAAGAGTTAACCAAGTGGTGCTACTTGGAATACCACCATGTGCCCACCCTGTGCACATCCCTACAATCATCCCACGAACACCTATTCTCTACCACCTCATGGATACCACTTTTCCCATTAGCAAGAGATACATACCTGTCAAGATTTCTGAAGTGTTTCTGGTAGTTGTAAGCCATCGGTGTCTTCCTTCCACCAGAGACAGAGTCCTCATCTGCTTGATCCAGGCTAAGATGTTAGTTTTTCACTGCCTATGCAGCAAATACCCTTTGTCTCTTCACCTCCTTCTTTTAAAACCTCTACTTTTGCAAATCTGTGTAACATTTACTTCCCTATCACATAGATGTGCATCATTTTTGTGCCTGAGACAATAACTTTCTCTGCTGGCTAGCTGCAACTCTTTTAGGACAGAGACTTTTCCTTCATGAATGATCAATTGAAAATTACATATATTTTTATGGTAGTCAGTAAATAATTATCGAAAAAGCTGCACCAGACTACTAAAGTCTCATGCACATTATTCTTGAAAAAAAAGGCAATAATATATTCCATAAACTCAGTGTCATGTTTTTTTCCTATTGTGTTGCATATGCAAAGGTCTTCTGTAACTTCCCAATGTTGCTAAAGTTGTGACATACATTCTGCTATAGATTCTACTGCCAAGGGTAGTGCTGGTGAAAACCATCACCTGAGGAACCAGTGGCAGCAGCTTCACTGCCTGATAAACAGTTATGACTTGGTACATGCCACTGGTAAGTATCATTTAAATGCTGTAAGAGAGTTTTCACAATGAAGGATTATTTTTAGTATAAAAGATGTCCTGGAGTACCTGTCTTGCTACTGACTAGATGCCTGGTTTCTTTGATCTATTGAAAAACAATGCCTGCATTCTCCTCTGCTAGAGAAATACATAAAGTTTTCAAAAATTATTTCTTTCTATTCTTTTAATTCCATTAAGTGAGAAGAAATTACTCATTATCAGTTAGACAACCTGAGAAGATAAATATAGGAAAAGATTCACTTTTTAATCATGCTAGCTGTTTGCAGAATGATGTCTCCAATCTTCAAATAGGTTCTTACTTTCACACTTCTACGCAATGAAATTTTAGTGGTTTTACCTGTGAGATCTGAATTCACAGCCAGAGCACTGTCCATTCTCCAGCATGTTTGATGTACACCTTAGGGACAGTAAATCTTAATCTTGTTGGTTGAATTAACCTATTGCCCCAAACTTCTGACTTTTTGCACTGGATCATTACTTACATAGCTCATTTGGAGATCAAATATATTTTCTGCATTTGGCCCACTATTGATCTTGGTATGGGTGAGGGTTAGAGCAAAAGTTATCTTCTAAGTCAAAGAAAAACTCCTGCTAACATGGAAGAGCCTCAAGTGGTTAAACCCTACTGTATCCTGACCCTGGAGAGATGCACAGGTGAATTTACCAGCCTTGCTTCAAGACCAGCCTTAGTAGCACACAACAGACACATGTAGACATGACATGCAGAACTACTAAATTAAACTAAGATGCCCTAGGTCTATAAAAGAGCTGCAGAAGCTAGGTTGTCAAATATTATAGAATAATTATAGAATCACCTAGGTTGGAAAAGACCTTCAAGATCATCATGACCAAACATTAACCCTACTCTTCCAAGTCCATCACTAAGCCATATCCCCAGGCAACGGTTATAAACTGTTCAAAAATGAAAGCCAGTATTTCTGTTCCATAGTACATAGCACAACATGCAGACATTCTTTTTCATCCTTGGTGAAAACCCCCAGGAAAGCCTACATCCTGCTATGGTAGAATAGCAATTGTACCATACTAATGTGGATTTACAGTCAAATTCTTTCTTAGAAGTATATTTGTCCTCCTCTGTGCTAACTCAAACGCTGTGTTCAACAAGGGGACTTGATACTGCCTCTGTTTACACTAATTCAAAACTTTGTTTCCCCCAGCTGCTTCAGATTAAATAAATTTGATTTTCAGTAACTAAATTAATTCAAAAAGCATTTGCATGAATAGAAAGAGATTCAGAATGTTGTACAACAAGTCCTTCTCTGGACCTAAAAAGGCAGATGCATGAAACTGTTTCAGCGCTCCTGATCACTAAAATAGCTTCCTGCTGAGCATTGTACCAAGCAACCTCTCTACCAAGCTTCTGCAACATGAAGGGGTGCTATCTGAACCATTGATCACTGTCTGTGTTTAGCCTGTATCTGGAGATAAACCATAGTAGTTTCTGGATCATTCAATGATCCTTCCCCAGTAAAGAAAGGGGCATAGGGAGAAGACTCCCAGGTTGAAATGAAAACAGATTTAATGAAACAGCCAAACTAACACCAATGCTAATATAAAGTAAACAAAGTTATACTCAGCCCAGCAAATATACAGCAGTCACAATAAACAGGTAGTCAGCCCTCAAGATCAGTAAGAGGATTAGGAAACCCTCTTAGCCTCAGTAAACTTCTCCCTTTATACTGAGCATGATGTTTATGGTGCAGGATACAGCTATAGCCAGCTCTGTTCAGCTGCCTGGACTGACTCCAAGCTGCTAATGTCTTGCAGACCATGGCAGGCCTATGATTCTGTCCCCACAAAACCAGGACAATCACCCAGCACAAACTTTTCATTCTGAGGTCTCTGCCTCTTCCTAAGCTGTATAGGTACCTTCATTTAATAGGCCAAGAGGTGGGTTTTGTGTTTGGCTTACAAGAAATAGTCCTTTCAAACAACTCCTTTACTGACAGAGGAAGCCAGATAATTTTTAATTGTCCCTAAATAGATATTTGTACTCTATCCCATATAAAATCTAATGGATTGCAGAAAGACACAAGACATCTCTACTTGTGCCCCCAGATGACTGGAAGTCATGCAGATATGACTGACTCAGAGCCCAGGCTAATAGACTCTACTTCTTGGAAAAGGGATTACATCAGCACCAAACTAACCAGGCTCCCACAGATTTCCAGCAACTGGATTCATGTCCAGTAAGTTTCCATTTACCTACAAAGGGTTGTGTGCATTGTGAGTTGAGCAGTAATAGTCCAATAGTTTTTTTTTTTTCACTTCTAAATATTATTTGATTATCCATAAAAAATCCTGCTACTTACATCCATGTGTCTATTTTAATAGTTTTTCTTATGAAATAAGGTAAGCAAACAAAAACAAATTCAGAAGTCAAAAGTATAAGAATTTTCTTTTGTAAAGATACCTTTGTTTGGAGGGTAAGAAAAGGTATAGAATGAATAGAAAATTGCTTTGAAGAACCTGCCTGGTCATTCTGTAGAATTTGAGACAGTTGCAGGCAGAAATCATAAAGCTCTTAAAACTGACAAGCCTATTTCAGACATTAGCTTCTCTGCATTTACAGTGAGTTCTGCAAGCAATGCTGACAACTGGCCTATTACAAAGTAAAATCTCTCAGCATGCTGATACAAAAAGCAATAAGCTTTTCTGTGCAAATTTTAGCCTCTAGTACAGAGATCAGATATTACAGATCAGCAGAATTATTTGCTTGACAAATGTTTGGTGGGAAAACTGAGAATAGAAACAGGCAGAGGAACATTACATTCCTATTATCTCATTTATAAAGCAAGAATAAGCTTGGAAAAATCAATTATTATCCTGATAATCCTTTTATTTACACCAGCATAACTCTGTTAACTTCAGGGAATAGGATTCTGCTTTACAGCTGTCACTCTCATGACTTCTTAAAATTTCAAGTGCAGCCCAAGGTCACTACGTACTTCAGCTAACATAGCTGTGCCAGTCCAAGGAACAGTCCCAGACAGATTTATAGTAGGTCATAGTGTTGACAGGGTTATGCAAGCTGTTAAAGTAGTAATGGACTTCCCTTTATTAGAGCTGAGAGTGGATGTTTTACTCATACATATAATGTACGGCCTTCACACTGTAGCTGCCTCTGAGTACAAGTGTTTTATCTCTACAAACAGAAATCGTTTTCATACAAACTAGCATTCCATAAAGTTTACCTGTAATGTGAAAATGGATCAGTTTGATAATATAGACCATTATGCATCTAGAAGAACATTTTGTTTGCAAAGTTAAATGTGGGAATCCTCTTTCTGCAAAGAAAGTATGCAGCTGATGAAAAGGAAATTTTGATCAGCATGCAGTACCAGAATGTTAGAAGATGCATTGTTGTTATTTCTGGATGAGCTTTTTCAAAGTGCTCTGATGGTCTGTTTTTGTCACAGAGGCACCCACAAAACAGACAGCAGCAGCTACCTAAAAATGGGCGTTAATTGCAACCAAAGTTTCCCAGCACTCCTGACCAAATACCAGTTTGAAAGTCTGTTGGGAATATAGCTACTACACAACTAACTCCTAAACCTTAAGGAAAGATGAACAAAAATGGGCACACACCCATCAAGGGGAAACCTTCCACACAAAACTGCCCAAAGGTATCACTCACCCTAAAGAGGGGTGTGAGGCTCATTCAGTCCACAGAGACTCCCTCAAGCAATGGAAGTATCCTTGGACAGCATGTCCAAGGGGAGAGACCGACGGCTAGACCTGCTGCTCTGTGAAGAAACAAGTCATCTGGCTTTTAAGCAGGTCCCCATTTATATCCTAGTCAAGGGTGCACTGTGGTCATTCTAAGCTTAAGGGACAAGCCCAGACAAAACCAGCTAAGGGTCTAGACCCTGAGGCAGCATGTGAGGTGAAATATAACAGGCTCCAACCTGCTGTGGCACACCTTGTTTTTGCCCTGTTTTCTCTGTCACTTGCCACAGTTTTGTATCCCAGTGAAATCTGTGTATGTCTGAGTTCTTCCGAAAACATCACTGTTCTAGAAGACCTAGAAATCCTAAATGTAAATCATATCTGCTTCAAGGGGTTTATGTACCGTACAGGAAGACTAAAGTGAATTTTCACTTCCACTGACTTTTGCAGAGAGATAGAAGTACCATTTCTAACCTATCTAAATTATTTGTAGATGGTTTATTTAGGAAATTGCATTTCATTATATGGTATCGTCCCACATTGATGTTGAAATATATGTTGAAAAGGAGGATCTTTAAAAAACAAAAGGGAGTTGGCAGCAAAATACTGTCTTTGAGGAGATACTGACTTTGCAACCTGATCCAAAAGACTGGAGTCCACCATTCCCTATGTGCCACTGACCCATCCATTTTGACATGTTCTATATCATATAAGGAAACAACTGTGGGGTTTTCTTTACCTCTAGGAGATCAGGAGTTTAAATTGAGGCTATGGTGTCAGACCATTATATGACAAGAAGAGATGGAAACCTGCTGCTTGAGAGGGTTTGCAGCCATTTTAATAGTTACATTTGAAATAACATTAAGACTGTTGCATTAAAGGTGAAATAAAATGTATTTATAAGTAAGAAAATTGGCATATAATATATGGAGGATTTTTATTCTGTAGCAGTAGATAAATGATTTCTCAGTATTCCCAACATTGAGTGGGGGGGTGTTAAAGTGTCAGAATTCACAGCACAAGAGCAATTGGAGTTGTGACTGAGTTTCTTAACTGTGGAACATTTACAACTTCATATATCTACCCAGCTGTTTTTCTCATCTGCTTTGCATGTTGCTCCTTGAAGCAATATTTGATTGAAAAAAGTCTGAACTACTGAGATTTTTATGGAAAAAGTAGCTTGCTTTTGACATACACCCTGTCTTGATAAGAAAAGAGATCTAATGAATGGGACAATACTGACAGTTGTACATGGGCAAATTAATACACAAAACCTATTTGAAATGTAAGAAGACTAATTTGTATCTGGAAAGGATTAATAGGAGCTACATTATCTGTAGGTTACTCTGTTTTCTTCTCTCTCTGTGGCTTTTCTCCAAAGACACTAAAGTTAAATGCCACCTCTAACTTGGAAATGGAAATATATGGACCATCTGGCGCATGGTTTTTCATCTGGTGCTTAAGCTTTTTAGTCTTAAAAGATGACAGGAAAATATAAATGAAAACCTTAACTGTCAGGTAGCATAATTTGAAAACATGTGCGTTCTTTCTGCCATTGAAAGCCATGTTTCTTTTCCTATAAAACAAATCCAGTAAAATGTGTGCTAATGGACAAATATATCTGAGAAAAAACAATTTCCTTTAATTTCAATATTGCAGAATATGGAACAAATCTTGATAACTTGGAACTCAGCAGTATAAACTATGTATCATTACTGTACTGTGACATTTCACATGTCATCTCTTAAAGTTTAAATTCATTTTCATGAAGTGGCTCTTTTTCCTTGTTTTCATAAAACTGCTGTTACACTATTGAAATATTACTCTGCTGCATAACACCTTGCTTTTTGTGTCCTTGGGCCCAGCTCTGTGCCACTTAACCCCATGAGGTATGATTTGATATATCAGGATAATCACATTTTGTTTGCTTAAGTAGGCGTACCTTTTTGGGTGTACAGGGCAGAAGACTGTCTGTCAGGGTGTTTGTTTGTTTGTTTGTTTGTTTGTGGGGTTTTTTTCATATCTTATGTGAAAGGATTGAGATTTGTCAAGAAAAATCTATTTTCATGCTTTTCATCACACTTCCTCTCAGAGCTTCATAAAAGAAATCACTAAGTCTGTGGTTTGAAATTCTTTAGGGTATTTTTTTATGTTCTTTCCACCTCCTTGCTGCCCCCTCATCTAAGCAAGTTTGGCTGCTTGCATTACTTCACATTGAACCAGGCTGTGGAGCTAGTGTAACCTGAAATTACCTTTTCTGGCTATCTTGCCATTATGTAGAATCAGTGCCTTAGCCTCGTTCTTCCTGTTGCTCAGCAGGCACTTAAACAACTTGCCACCAAAACAAATGTACTTTTAAACATTTATGTAGATTTTTTACTATTTCAAATATACAGCCTTCTTCTATCACTCTATTTGACAGCACTCAAGCTGGAGATTCATTTCAATGGTCCTTTCCATGTCTGACAATCTCTTGACCTTGGAATGGTGCTGTGGAGAAAAAGGAATAAAGAGCAAAGATAGGACTGGCTGATCATTCTTGCCAATGCAAAAAGACTCAGGAATACATTCTCTAGGAATTCACTCAGAACCAGTGTTGTCACTCAGGTTGTTATGTCCTGCTATACATTCAAGAAGTGTATGCTTCTTCCTAGAGCTCAGTAAACTGGACACACACAGATGGAGGTGGGCTTTTTCCATCCAGAAGTGTTGGGCTTCAAATAGTCCACTGAACTCACCTAAAGTTCTTCAGCAAGACCCAAAAACAAGGTCCTTGGTTTGTTTCATCACATGTTCAATCTTTCTTTGACACTGTAATCTTATCCTCTTATCATCTTACTGTTATTGTATTCCTCTTATTTATTTAGCAGTTCCAGTGAGCTGTGAAATTTATGCTTATGATTCTTAGGTACCATTTCTATTAAAAAAGGAGACGCATATTGTGCAAAAGAAATGTTTGGAAAAGCTTAAAGGAAGCTCACTGACGAAGAATACTCAAGTAGGAAAGAGAGTCAACATGGTTTTGTCCTTTCATACTATGGCAAGTGCATCCTCCCCAAGAGACAAAACAGACAAAGCAAGCAGGGCATGTGGGAACAGTTTGGCTTCTTGGCCAGAGCAGTTTGATGCCTCAGCCATGAAGCTGCACCTCACAGTGTTTAATCGGTGCCTAAGGGTCTGGACCCCTTAGTAAACAGGCTCAGGGTCTGAGCTTGTCTGGGCTTTTTATGAGCTCATCCCCTCAACCAATCAGGACGACCACAGTGCACCCTTGACTAGCATATAAATGGGGACCTGCTCAAAAGCCAGATGACTTGGTTCTTCACAGAGCAGCAGGTCTGGCAGTTGGACTCTCCCCTTGGACATGCCATCCAACGATACTTCCGTGGATTGAGTGAGCCTCGCCTCCCTCTTTGGGTGAGTGGTATCTCAAGCACTCTGGTGTGGAAGGTTTCCCCTTGATGAATGTGTTCCCACTTTGGTTCATCTTTCCTTAAGGTTTAGGAATTAGCTGTGTAGTAGTTAATTCTCAACAGACATCTGAACTGGTATTTGTTCAGAAGGAGTGCTGGACAACTTTGGTTGCAGCAAATCCCCATTTTGGATAGCTGCTGCTGTTTGCTTTATGCATGCCTCTGTGACATATAGAAACAAGGATTCAACTGAGTTGCATTTGTTCTTTCTTTCGGATATATTTCTTCAAGCATTTTTCATTGCTCATAAATCTAGAAAATCAATAAAAAGGAAATTTTCTTTTGGATTGTGCGAGCACATTAGTGAATTTTGGGGAAAGTCTGAGATATTCAGAGAAGGCTCAGAATTATTATCCACTGGAGCTATTGGAACCAAGGGAAAGGCAAATCCTTAAGTTTGCAAGATAATGCTGAGATTGTATCTCCTATAGGTTCTAAATCTGATTGGATTAATGACTTTGTTCATCTATGTAGTATCAGCCTGTTAGACACAGAATGTGCACTTCTAAAAGTTCAGTGTGCAAATCAGAGAACGTTTCACAGCTTCCTTTAGTATTAGTCTCAGAGCAAGACGTACTGGGTCTGGCTGAGCTGCTTTTCCCCACCCAGCCCTAACGCTGCAGCACTGGGAGCTGGAGGGTGTTGATAACACACCCGTGTTATGACTGCCAGTGCTCACACGGCACCAGAGGATGGGGGGGCAAGATGGGGAGGGGATATAGCCAACCTGAGCTGACCAGTGGGATATTCCATACCATGTGACATCAGCTCAACTATAAAGGGAGAGGGCAAGAGGAGGATGGGGGAGCATTTAACTTTGTCCTCCAGGCAGCTGCTATGTGTTCTGGAGCCCTACTTCCTGGACTCGGCCTGACATCGCCTGTGGATGGGAAGTGGAGAATAATAACTTTATCTATCATAACCCACAGCTCTTTGCATCTTATTCTCTCCCTGCGTGCCATGCTGACGGGGTTTGGGGGGAGTGATAGAAGGGCTTGGTGGGCACCTGGTGCCCAGACAGGGTAAACCGACCACACAAAATTAATGCTTTTTTGAGAAAAACATATTTAGATTTCTCTCTTGGGCTGATTTTTTTTGTTTGTTGTTCCAAAACACACATTACAGGTCAATTTAAAAAAAAAAAAAAAAAAAATCAGCAAAACAAAGTTGAATTTTTTTCCAAATAGAAAGAAACACTTTATTTAACATGAGGTGGTTCACTTGGATTTTGAACAGCATGTTAAAGGGCATTTGAAGGCATTAAAATCTTGCCTCAAATTAGAAAAATTTAATGTTTTATATGGAAAGAATACTTTCCAGACTTCATAATTTTTATTCCTTGCAGTGCTGTTTTTTTCCCCAAAACAATTCAAAGACAGATCATTATTTTTCAAAGGATTCTATTGCTGCCAAGCTATAATTTTTAATGAAAATTTTTGATTAATATCTTTGCTATGGATTTTCTAATGGACACATTTTCATATATATGAAGTGTATAACAAGTTATATAACAAACTATGGTATGAATAATATTTGTAACATACTTTACATGTGTTACAGAGTTAAAAAATAAAATATTAATGCATTATTATCAGCTTTATAAACTGGTTTGTGATTTAATTTTGTCTGAAACACCTCTTCCAAACCTCTCTTTAAAGCACTTAACTGCCTACAATTCCAGCTCCCTGCTCAGACCAAGATCAGTTAGGCCAGGTTACTCAAAGTCTGAGACCTGATTATCTCGAAGTAGAATCCACAGCCTCCTAAGGCAACTTCAGAGCTGTCACTAAAGTTCATCTCCTCCAGCTCAACTTCATGTTGACCCAAACTTGGCTAGCTTGAGCTTCTGGATTCAGTGGAGGAAGAAGCCCTTTGACATTTCTAGTTGTTATTGAAAATGTTCTGCACCAAGGTCTTCCAACAAGGAAAGGCTCAGCATTATGACACCATATACTTAGACATCAACATAATTATGAAATATGTTATTCCAACTCAATTCTAAAGCTCAGATGCTCACCTGCTATGATCCCTTTCTTTTCCTGATTTGTGCTGATTTATCCTTGCAAGGAAGGGATGATTCCTAATTTACACAATATCTATATTGTAATGACTTCCTATGATTATTACCTTTTCATGATCCTCATATAATCTCTAGATAATAGAATCATAGGATTTTAGAATTGTTTTTTTGGAAGATATCTTTAAAATTGTTGAGTCCAACCATTAACCCAGCACTGCCAAGACCACCACTAAACGATGTCACAAAACACCACATCTACACACCTTTTAAATATCTCCAGGAATGAGGACTCACTGGGCAGCCTCTTCCAATGCCTGGCAAACCTTTTGGTGAAGAAATTTTTCCTAATATCTAACCTAAACCTCTCCTGGAGCAACTTGAGGCCTTTCTCTCTTGTTACTTGAGAGAAGAGATAGATACCTACCTCACTAACACCTTCTTTCAGGTAGTTCTAGAGAGTCACCCTTGAGACTGCTTTTCTCCAGGCTAAACAACCCCAGTTCTTTCAGCAGCTCCTCATAAGACTTATGCTCTAGACTCTTCATCAGCTTTACTGCCCTTCTTTGGACACCCTCCAGCACCTCAATGTCTTTCTTCTAGTGAGTAGCCCAAAACTGAACACAGTATTCAAGGTGCAGACTCACTAATGCCAAATGGGGCTTGAAACTGAAGGACTCAGGGGGCAGGACCCAAGATGACAGTATTCATTCCATCACATCCATCTAGGGAAGAAGCCATGCCAAATAGAGAAGCAACAAATGTTCCTTAGCTGCCTCCCAAGATCACAGCCAGAAAGCCAACAACCTCAAGGGATGTATATGACTATGGTGGATCCTCTTTCAACCCTCCAGGGAAACCTTCTTGCTTGACTAAGGCTCTGAAATGCCTGTATGGCAGTGCAAGCAGGAAGAACTAGAGATCTGTGTGCAGTCACAGGCCATGATCTCATTGCTGTTACAAAGACACAGTGGGATGGCTCACATGACTGGAATGCTGTCATGGATAGTTTTTATGCAATTTTTTGGAAAGACAGACCAGCAAGGTTCAGTGGTGGAGCTGCTCTTTATGTGAGCGAGCAACTGGAATGTATCAAGCTCTTGTCTCATCCCACTCAGTGGACAACGAGGGAGGTGAATCTTTGTGATCCCCTGAAAGAGGCTGTCCCTGCACAGCAGGGCAGCCAGGGAGGCAGAGTCACAAGAGTGACTCCAAGGAACAATAACAAAACAATTTATTAGTTCTCCCTAATAGAACAATCAAGAAACAGTATGGATAAAAGTGTTAATTTTTGTAGATTATTATTTTATGGCGCAACTAAATTTTGAGGAAGAGGAGGAAAGAGTTATTGGTAAAGAGAGAAAGAGAGGGGGACTGAGGGAGTGAGTAGGAGAGAGAAAAATAAAGAGAAAAGGTTATCACCACCTGTGGATTCAGCGACTTCTCACTGGATCAGTCCAAGTCTTTAGTTCTTCGGTGGTAGGTGCATGCTGATCAATATTTTTCTGTCCCTTTTATACCCTTGAGGTATCTGGGTGGCATTCCTAATTTCCACAGGAAGTGGTGTTGATTTGTATGAGCCCTATGAGCTAGAAGTAGTGTGGCACCTGCCAGCCACCTCCCCCATGGTGCAGTCAGCAGGAGCACTTATCTAAAGAAAAGACAGAGTCCCACCTAGGCAGAACTTATCTCTTCCTTTTGTTACAGCACGTCTGCAAGGAACCAAAAGGGGAGGCACAGAGACATTAAAAGTAATCAACATGTCTTCCCTCCAGCCAGGTCTTTCCAGACCTTATCACCACACCAGGTTTGAAACACACAGTAGCTAGTCTTTTACAACTCTACCAAGACTCAATGAAGAACATCACCAACTAAGAACATTTTGAGAGTTTATGGTTAAGAATTGAGGTGAAGGATAGTATGGGTGATGTTGTTGGTGTTTACTGCCTAATCAGAAAGAGGAAGTCAATGAGGCTGTCTACAGGCAGATAGTCCCATGATCCCAGGCCTTGGTGCTCATGGGGGCCTTCAATCACAATGCTATTTGCTGGAAAGGCAACACAGCAAGGCGTACACAGTCCAGGAGGTTCCTGCAACGCATTGGTGATAACTTTCTGACACCGGTGATGGAGGAGCCAGTGATGAGAGGTGTGCTGGTGGACCCTTTACTAAAGAATAAAGAAGGTCTGCTTGGTGATTCTCTACACTGGTGAGGCCACATCTAGAATACTGTGTCCAGTTCTGGGCTCCCCAGTTCAAGAGTGACAGTAAGCTACTGGACAAAGTCCAATGGAGGACTACAAATATGATGAAAGCATTTAATTATTATCAAGGATACATTAACTGAATCCATGTCTCTATGCTCTTTCATGTTGCATTTATGTCCAAGAATAACCAAGAAAGAAAGAAAGAAAGAAAGAAAGAAAGAAAGAAAGAAAGAAAGAAAGAAAGAAAGAAAGAAAGGAAGGAAGGAAGGAAGGACACAAGATCTCAGAATCCTTTTTCTATTCTAAAAATGGATTCATTCAATTCCATAATGTCACCTACCAACATTGCAAAGCAGAAAATTAGTATAAGAGGTCTAGGTCTTACAAGTCATGAAGCTGACAAAAAGCTTTATTTTCTGTCCTGATTGCACATAACTTACTTCAAATTGCTAGTTAAATTTCTTCAGAACTGGTCCTTAATATTTAAATTTCTTCTACTTCAACATTGATTAAAGACACAGAAGAGATCCTCTGAAAGTCTTAGGAACAATACACAGGAATGAAGGAGCAAATATTTATTATTCATCTCAGTAGCTTACTGCTTTCCTAATCTATAGCTAATGTTTCAAGAGGATACTTAAGTCTGACCAAAATGCACTAAAAATAAGACCCATGGCTTTGCAAGCACTTAGAAGCAAAAATATGATTTAATTTCTATTCAGCTGCTCTCTAACACATTCCCTGAGTTTTGAGGGAGAAATTTAAAAGTTAATGACCTCTATGGAGAATAAGGAACCAATGGAAAAGGTGGTGTGCTTTTTCACTAAACAATGCATTAATACATTTTTCCAGTTCTCAGATTCCTTTTATATACTTATCTATTTCAAGTCTGCTCATTTTTCTGATGTCACATGAATGATGATTTCAAATGAAAAATTGAAGATATTCTGGTATGGTAAATATATCCTCTTATGATTTGTATTCTTAACACATACTAAATCAAATGACATTTTGTTCAGCCATTTTTTATTGCCTAAGGTAACCACAAATGGATAATCTGGAAAACTAATTTGATTTTTGTGGCATTCTCTTTCAGGAAGCTGAAACTAGAAGTTGTTTCATCGTAGATATAAAAAGCACGAATGAGTAAAAGACAAGTCAGCTTGTACAAGTTTATAGCTGACCTTCTTCAAAGGTTCAAATCTGAACTTCAGTGTCTTTTTTCTTACTACATTAACATTTGATTGGGTGGTTTTGGTGAGGGAGGAGTCAGATAATAGCTACAGCAGCTCTAAAATTAAACCCTGTGTGGAGTCATATATTGGACGAGCAGCACCACTGGGGCAGTGAAAGAAACTTCTTTTGCATGAGGGTTGATTTAAAAATAGGAATCCTTCAAGAAATGTCCTCTTATTGGGATTGTTCAGTCCAGAAAAGAGAAATCTCTGGGGAGAGCTTATTGTGGCCTTCCAGTATCTGAAGAGGGCCTACAGGAAAGCTGGGGAGGGACTTTTTAGGCTGTCAGGCAGTGATAGGACTAGAGGGAAGGGATTAAAACTAGAGATAGGTCGATTCAGGTTAGACATTAGGAGGAATTTCCTCACCATGAGGGGGGTGAGACACTGGAACAGGTTGCCCAGAGAGGTGGTGGAAGCCCCATCCTTGGAAGTTTTTAAGACCAGGCTGGATGGGTCTCTGAGCAACCTGCTCTAGTGGGAGGTGTCCCTGCTCATGGCAGGAGGGTTGGAACTAGGTGATCTTTAAGGTCCCTTCCAACCCTGACATTTCTATGTTTCTGTGATTGGTTGACAGATGTTCACTGGTTAAAAAACTGTCTGGATGGTCAGGCCCTAAGAGTGGTGGTGAATGGCATTAGCTCTAGTTGGTGGCCAGTCACAAGTGGTGTTCCCCAGGACTCAGTACGGGGGCCAGTTTTGTTTAATATCTTTATCAGTGATCTGGATAAGAGTTTTGAGGGAACCCTCAGTAAATTTAAGCTTGCAGATGGCACCATGCGTGTGGGAGTGATGTAGATATTCTTGAGGGTAGGGAGGCTCTACCAAGAGATCTGGACAGTCTGGATCAATGGGCTGAGGCCAATTTTATGAGGTTCAACAAGGCCAAGATTTGGATTCTGCACTCGGGTCTCAACAATCCCATGCAATGCTACAGTCTTGGGTAAGAGTGGGTGGAAAGCAGCCTGATGGAAAAGGACCGGGGGGTGTTGAATGACAGCTGGCCTAATATGAGCCATCAGTGTGCCCAGGTGTACAGGAAGGACAACAGCATCCTGTTCTGAATCAGGAATAGGCCATGTGCCAGATCCTGCACTTGGGTCACAACAACCCCTTGCAATGGTACATGCTTGGGGAGGAGTGTCTTGGAAAAAAGAACCTGTGGGGTTTGGTCAACAGCAAGCCAAATATGAGCCAGCAGTGTGCCTAGGTGTCCAAGAAGTCCAATGGCATCCTTGCTAGTAACAACATTTGTGTGTCCAGCAGGACTAGGGAAGAAGGTGTTGGTCTCTTCTTTCAAGTAACAAGAGACAGTCCAGGAGGAAAAGTTCTCAAGTTGCTCAAGGGGCGATTTAGGTTAGATATTAGGAAAAACTTCTTCACCAAAAGGTTTGTTAGGCATTGGAAGCGGCTGCCCAGGGAAGTGATGGAGTCCTCATTCCTGGAGCTATTTAAAAGGTGTGTAGATGTGGTGTTTTGTGACATAGTTTAGTGGTGGTCTTGGCAGTGCTGGGTTAATGGTTGGACTCAACAATTTTAAAGGTATCTTCCAATCTAAAAATTGTATGATTCTATGATTCTATAAAACATGAAGATTTTGACCATTTCCATTGTACAGACACCTTTGTAAAGGAGTTACAATGCAGATTTCAATGATTCTGTTTTCTATTTCCCTTTGTTATCCAGGAGAGACTGAACCAATCTTAGTTTGAGTTTGGTGTTCAAGACAGAAAAACATTTGAAAGAATGTGAAATTTAGTAATATAGTGTCCCCATGGGTTTTAATTTGAGGAAAATTCTATAGGAGAAGATAAATACGACCCTCCTGCAACAAATACTGTCAGAATTGTGTGTAAAGGCTCTAAGAAATAAGAAATTTTTAATTAAACCTTTGCTCCTTTCAGACAGAGGAAGGATTTGCACTATAACCATCCCATGCCAGGTGATTGCTTCAACCTCCTCCTCTTCTTCCTCCTTCTCCCAAGGTTTACCATTGAAACATATGCTATCTACTGATAAGTGCTGACACTGAAAAATCCACTTATGTGAAATCTAGCTGCTATCAAAACCAGCTACATAATGAAAAGGAATTTAGAAAACTATGTCTTGGGTGTTTCAGTTTTAAGACAATGACTGAAAATAGCTGTCTGAGTTACAGTAACAATATTTGTGTGTCTAAATTCTTAAAAAAAATTGGATATTCCAAACATGTATCAGTAATTTTCTGTCTTGTAGCAATAATAAGAGAACTGAAAGCAGAATACTACATTCAGAGAGATTAATATAAGCTAATGGTCACCTGGTAAGGGTGAATTGTGCAGTTTAATCCAGAATATAGGATACCCATCTCTATATGAACCTCCTATATGAAATAAGGAAACAGTTCCATGAATTGGTCACTACACTGATGCAACTGCCTGAAAGCAGGAACACATTCTATGTGTGGCAGTCTTACTTGATTCACAGAAGAAACTGTGAAGCTTATGAAATTAAATTATCAACAGCCATATTAGAAAGATCTCATCACTGATGTACTGCAAAAGCTAGAACTGAGAGTACTGATTCAGAGTACTGTAATCACACATATTAGACGTTAAGCTGGAGCCAATGAAGAAGCTGTGAATTTAACCACGGCCTCTACAGGGAAGCCAGAAGCCAGATGTTGCTATCTGAACACTGTACACTGAGTCACAAATATGAGTCAAAACTGTGGGGCAGTAGCAAAGACAGCAGAGCCAGCACACATGATTCTATTTGGACAAAGAATCCCTTGATGCAATCAGGTAACCCAAGTGTTGCCAGAATTCATGAGTAAGCACAAAGTAATAGCTTTTCAGCAAAGCAAGATCAGGCTTCTAATTATAAGGCTGGAAGCTACAAATTATTACTTCATCATTTTGGTAATAACAGACTCATTTAAGTCCAGCAGCTAGACTGAGGCGCATCCCAGGCATTACTCTGGAGATATGACCTATGTAGCAGCCATTGACTCCTGCAAGCTGCACTCAAATTTGAACAACAACCTAGGCTGTAAATTCTCCTCACTATTTGTGAGTAGCATTCAATGCACTAGCCCAGAATATGGAAATTTAAGATGTAATATTATGGTGTCTTGTGTTTCTGGGGGAAGAGACAACCTCTTCCTTTTTGACAAGGGACATAAAGATTAAACTGAAGCCTACAAGCAGGCTGAAGAAAACCTGTGCGACATTGTTAACTTATACAGTAGAAGCTCAATAATATCAACTCTGGATCCAATTGAAAAACATAACAAACAAACAAATAAATCAAAAACCAACCAACCAAAAAAAACCCAGACACAAACCCCAAAGCTGTAACCCAGCATTCAAAATTTGTCCCAGATCAAAGAACATATTTATTAAAACACAGTCACACAACAGCTGGATTTTTATCCTATATTCAAATCAATAAAGAAACTCTCTGAAAGTTGGAAGCATGCCAAAATTTTTTATTTGTAAATTAATTCAGTTAAGAATTTACATAATCTAACTCTAAAGTAAATTATTACAGACTGTGGTCTACAACCTGTTCCAGCATTAGAATTAGAAATACAAAGAATTGTAAAAACATTGACAGATATCAAAGACTATCAATAACAGCAGATAAAGTTAATGCTTTACAGATCAGACTCCTGCTTCCAGCAGTCCTCAAGAAACTAGATAAGAAGCCTTCATTAGTACTGCATGCAGTTCCCAGTAGGGCTTGCTTTCTTGTCAGGAAATTTTGCTAAAATTCAGTGTTGGGGAAGGTGAGGGAAAAGTGGAGGAAAGGAAATTAACCTGGCCAACTCACAAAGTGCAAACCATGTGCTTCATGTAGACATTTCTGTTTGCAAGTATAAAAGCTTCTTCTCTTCTTCCAGGGAAAAATACAGAATGCTTAAATTCAGGTACTGAGAAACTAAAGGGAACACAGTTTAAACAGGACATGTTACCATCATCGTGGGAGTCTGCAAATGTGGTTCCCAAACTGCTTTCTGTCACTATTGTTTTGCATCCCTTTCATTCCTTACACAGCTTTCTAGTCATAATTACTCTCTAGTTTTTTTCTGTCCTAAACAGTTTCCTTCTTAGCAGCACATATTTCCACTATAGAATTAGGAGTGACCACTCTCTATTCCAGGATGCTTTCCAGTGGTTTCAGTTGCCTTTTCTAGCCCAACAGACAGCCTCCTCTTTAACCCACAGTCAAAATTGCCCTCTATGTCCAGGTAACCATTGTTTATCTAGTACACTGATGGTTCTCTTGATTTTACTGAATTGTCTCTAAAGTTTTAACTGATGCAGGTTATCTCCCTAAGGTTTTTATAAGGAAGGTCAATTTTCTTAGAGTTTAGTTTATTGTTTTGCAATAACATTTCTCAATGCTAGAAGAGAAGCTAAAAGTTTATAAATTTACAAGAAAAATTAAACCAGCTGTGCTTGGTATGCTGTGTCATACATATGATTTATTATTCGTATTAGAGTATGTGAAGTTGATTAAGTGTGTGTGACAATCACATTACTGCAAGGACTGAAGATTGGTTTTAATTTTCAAAAATACAAACTCCTTTAAACTGACTTTAAACATCCATGTTTACTTTCAGAAGAGTTCTGATCATACTTCAAACTTAGTTTGAGGATGAGAAGGAAAATGGAAATATCATTTCCAAAGGTCAGATTTTTTTCGTGTGGTTCCTTAGAAGTAATAGAAGCAATAAATTGAGAAATTCAGTAAATTCTACCTCAGAGTAGAAAATAACCTCTCTAAGTTGCAACATAACTCTGGTACAATGAAAATGTCTCCTACCAGAACCAGAACTTTTATTCTTTTCGAGATCATTCCAGCATAGTCAAGAACAGACTGGATTGCAGCATCAGTGGCAATTACCACTCTAAAGACTTAATTCTGCTTGTCAGAGCTACCTGGGATGATTCAATTGAAACAGTTCTTTCACTGGTCATGCTTCCATGTATTTTTCTTTTCAGAAGTATTTATATTTAATAATATATAAAGAAAACCCAGAAAATACCTAGTAAAGAGAGAGCTCCAAAGGCAAGATCTAGTACACAATATAGCTGCATATCTTATTCTAGAATTTGAAGACAGGGGAGAGAAACACCAGCAGTGAACCAAGAAAGACTGGACATGGGTCTTTGCCTAGTTTTATAGCAGTACATAAATCCCCAAATAAGTAACTGCATAGTCTGTATCAGATCAGACATGGATGAAATTTGATTTGACAACCCCACAGATGTGAGCAGACATCTAGCCTCTTCCTCCTGTCCCCAGCTATAGCATGTAGAACAACTACTCACAGACATTACACTGATTTATAAAGAAAGAAAGCATCTTTTGCTTTTTATAGAGGGGGGAAAGCAGATCAAGTGGATTAAAAGAGATTTACTTACAGTCACAAAAAAAATAGCTAGACTTAGGCCCCAGTCCTCTGTTACAGCACTATGAAAAACTCAGTTCCTAAAGTCTTTGTAAGCTCTTGCCATCAAAAGCTGGCAGAGAGGAAAGGAAACTGTGTTCAAACTGAGACTTATCTGAAATTAGGACAAAGCAAATGTATAGAACTCCACTGTCACCAAAGAAGTATTCACCCTATAGCTCCAAAACAATCAGCTCTCCACTTCTGTAAAGCACCTACATGCAATGATTCAGGCAGCAGGTCAGCTGCCAGTAACATACAGGTGACAGTTCCCATCTGCCACAGTCATAACTCTACTATCCCTGTGGAGAGGATTAGATCAGGAGAGAAGGGCAGCTGTTTCAACCTGAACCTACACAGGACAGGGCTGATACTAGAAGGTAGATACCAGAAGGCTATAAAAAGTTTGAACCCATGACACAGTCTTCTTTGCTGTGAGATATAACCCTTTGCTGTTTGAATCAGATGATCAGGAATAATATGGATTCAGAGAATCTAGTAAACAGAACACCTAGGTATTGTAGGAGCATTTTATATCCATTAAAATAGGAATGGAAGGAGGAGGGGGAACTATGATTGAACTCTATTAAATGAAAATATCTTTGAAAAATCTCTATCTTTGTGATTTTTTTTGATAATGTACCCTCCAACTGCCTTAAAGGCATCACTTGCAGAAATGTTGCAAGCTCACTGAAGTCTCAGATGACCAGGCTTCACAGGATTCAGAGTTGGATTTGCTCCAAATTTATTTTAAAAAGGGCTTCTACAACTCTGTATAAATTTGATTACTTCATTAACATGCTCAAGCCTCATATAATTTTGACACATGACAGCATTTTCATTATACCATCTTTACACCTCATTGTAACCAATAAATGAATGTTGACACATTGACATTTACGAGGCAGTCAGATGCCTGCAAAAATTGTAGGTCTCCATGATGACGTGTAACAATATGACTAAAATGAACCTCAGAGAAAACTAAATTTATTATTCTATTTTCATTTAACATTTCCTCTGAAAAGCAATGCACTGACAGTATCTTCCAGTGTCAGATGGTATTGCTTCTACTTCTTGGTACAGAAAATTAAATAAGGTAATAAGTAAGGTTAAACACAATTTAGTACATATTAATCTAGAATTAATTCCAACTTTTTTTTCAAATAATTTTTACAATAATAAACTTAGGGCCTCTATATTTGCATAGGAAAGATGTCTTTTCAATCCTTGAAAAACATAAAGCTATCTAATACTGCATGGTTGGACGAATATACATGACAGAGACATAACATAGCTCCACTTCTGCATTATTTGAGCAGTAAGGCTGCAGTGACTCTAGGCAATTTTAATAACTTCACTGGGTTTTCACAGGGCCATTCATATAGTCACTCATGGAAAAATGAAGTCTGACAAGCGGGGGTTGTTTATACTGGTCTACAATTATTTTAAGTTCATTGATTTCAGCAGAGTTACTCCTGATTTATACTAGTTCTGTTTAGCGAGGAATCAGTCTTCATAAGTTTCCCGCAAGTGTATCTTTTTCAACAAGTTCAATAAATCTCTGTTACTGCAAAAACACAGTAGAGTTACTAGAGTAAGTCAGATCTTGTTACCAATTACAGAGAAAACTGAAATGTACTATCTTAATTTTTGAATTACTTCTTTGGATGAAGCAATCAAATTATATGAACCTGACTTGATGTCTGCAGTAGACGATTAATTTTAATTAAGTACCTCAGTCTTGGTTTAAATATGTATTGGAAAATACATCAAAAATTTTATGTGAAATTTATGTGAAAAATGTTATCTGAATCACCATTACCAAAAAAATTAAACACAAATCCTTGTGATAAAAGAAATCCTCTTTAATCTGAAAAGTGACTGGAAGACAGTTCTTTAAAGAAAGCGGGTACCTCTTGCCTCTCCTCAAGATGATCTCTTGTTCCATTATGCAGTTGAGCATGAACTTGTGTAAATTTAGTTAAAAATACACCTTCATAACATCATTACTGTTCACCCACACAGTAGGTTTTTAAGTATTTTACAATTTTTAATGTAGGTGAGGAAATGAAAGCTTTCCACAGCTCAAATTCCAAGGATAACTATAGACCAGCTTGTGAAACTATCTACATGGTGGTCCGCATCTTTTGGCAAGTACTCATAGATTTGGGTTTTCTCTAGGATATACACACTGTAAAACCACAACACCAGCATCCCATCAGTATAGCTAGGATGATAATTAACCAGCAGCTCTTTCTGGGAGGGATTCCACTGCTCCAATGGACATTGTCTGTCAACAACAGGATGCTATCACTTTCTAATGTTCTTGGAACTGAACTGGATATCAGATAACCTAGGTCTCTTCCATTTCTTTCTAGCACTACCCTAGGCAAGGTGGCCTGAACTCCTTGGTGAACTCTGAACAATCGCACCTGCCAATATGAAAGAAAGCATGAATTGCTTGAGTGACTTTTTCATAATTTGGTGATAAACAGGACCAGGGTTTTGGTGGGTCTGCCTCTAGACCTTTTAAGTAAACAGAACAAAGCCTCTCTGGACAGCCAAGAGGCACACCTCCAAGCCAGGTGAGCTAAGCATGTTGTTCTAGAAGCACAGTGAGAGATCAGGGCAAGGGCATGATAGCCTACTTAAACAGAGAGGTGGTGAAGATTTTGTGCAGCAGAACTGTATTACTGTTGGATAGTAATGGCAGCTTTATACATATCTAAGAGACCATGCACATAAAATGTTTCAGTCAATTGTCTATCCATCGTGATCTCTCCATCATGTTAGACAGTATCTGCTTTCTTATCTGGTTGGAAAGGACACCTTTGTGCCAACTTTTGACATTCAAGCCAGAGAGCAAAAATTATCATGAACCTTGTAATTTCTGGGTACTTCTACGGTAGAAGATGAGGCTGCAGAATGTGTGCGGTCTCCTCGATGTTAAAAATTTTCTTAATATTGCAGAGAAAGATTACCATGTGCTACACCAGATCATGAAGAAATTCATCCAGAGGGAGGATGCTTAAGCAGATTGAATTTGTTCAGTATCAAACGCTCCAGAGTAATTATGAGTATTGGGAAGCGTGTCACCAGGGTCTTTTAGCTGAGGAAAAAAGTAGTGAAAGAAGTAGCTGGAAATCCTATCAGGAAATAGAAATGAGCTTGCAAGTGAACTGCATAGCCTAAACTGGGGCAATACACTCCTCTGGTCACAGTACAGGTCCAACAATGCAATCACAAGCTCTTTTGCTCTGACACGGAAGATAGTTGTCTTGTCTTCCATAAGATCTGAATCAAAATAAATTTGGAAAACAGAAGAGCCTTTTGGTGTGAGCCTGGCAGTGGTGGAAGAAAAGACAGGTGAGGCTGCAATTCTCCCCTTCAGATATTTTGTTTTCTTCTTTTTAGATTTGTGGAAATATGGGAATATCCTGATAACATTTCATACAGATTATGATAATGCAAATTTTTAACAGGTTTTTGCTCAAATAGCCCGAAGTCTGAATACATCCTCTGCAACTGGATGGTGAAAGGGAAGTGTTCTCATTTTGGTTTACAGCTGAAATACAAACAGTTATAGTTGCTGCAGGGAACTCTTTCTCATTTACCCTAAGAGTAAAAAGCAGAATGTACTTGTGGCTTTAGCTTTTCTTAATAACGTACCAAAGATGCTTGAGGATGATATAGTGTGAAAGGGCTCTGAATATATGTCTAAGTACAGTATAAAAATATCTGCTATTGCTTAAAAGGTCTCTCTCAGGCAAACCCCAGCTTTACATCAGTTGCTTGCCTTGTTATTACAGCCTCTGCAGCATTCTCCTTTGGAGACTTCTGGACTTCTTTTGGTAAACTACTTTGAATAGACAGTTCTCTGCCCACCTGTGTGGTCCTGCTATTGTCAAAAGCAGAGAAGGACCCTGAGGCATCCTTGGCCCAAGCAAGCAGGCAGGGGATTAACAGTCTGAAAACAGTTGAAATTACCAGCTTCAAACAATGCATATTCCCCCCAGCAATGTGACTGTCCTTCAGTCTCCCAGTGTGCTGAAGCCATTGGCCCGTCAGGCTGCCAGCAGCCTGGCAGGCACTGGCCTGCAACAGATAACAGAACTGGGAAAAATGCAAGGAGCATTGGAAACATCTTGTATTAATATTTCTAAAATCTTCTCTTGGGCTTATAGAAAATGAAGATTTGGTTCCATTAATAAGCAGAGTATTAAAAAAAAATAAATAAAAAAAATTTGCAATATCATAAAGTTCTACAAACTTGAAATACCATTTTCAGGCAGCTCTGTCTGCAACAACATGATTTCACATAGCCAAAGGTGGGTTTCCTTCAGTTTATAGGTCAACATTCACAGGTTCTGTGTTCAAGTAAATGCATATATAATCACTAAAGTATCTGTATTTTAAGCTTGGACCTCATGGTCTGAAAATACCAGTTTAGAGAGAATTTCATGTAAAAGAAATTTGTTGTTACAAAATGATGAAAATCATGTCTTTCTAGTGGAGAGTAGAATAAACAAAATGGAGGTTGAATGCCATAGCAGATCACATTACTACGACAATTAAGTCATGTTGCAGAAGACAGTGTTAACTACTGTACGACATTAAGTGGCATTGATGTGGAATTTGAACACAAAGCAGAAAAAATTGTTTGTAGTATAACACAGAATAGTAATTTATCTTATTCCATGAAAGATTACATTGGCTGTTGTCTACAGTCTCAGAAAAGGGATTAAGTACTGCATCAAGGCTGGGTAATAACTTTCACTGTTGTTCCTCTGACTTGATGACTGCATCAACCAGTGCCTAGAGGCTGAAAGCAGCAGGTACTGCCTGTCAGTCACCAGAGTTTAGCCCAGCTTGAGCTCCCAAATAACTGCACTTTAGCCATTGTATTTCTTCTACCCCTTCAAAAACATCTCCAAATGTTTCAAAATCAGAACATGCTTTCTGCAGCAGTCAAGTCTATTATTAAGGCATGTTTAATTTCCTGATTAAAATATGTATAAACCATGGGGATTTCGATTAGAAAAAGAATAAGAGTTTTTCTTTCTTTTTCTTTGAATTGGATAAATAGCTTCAGGTAATAGAAGTTGAGAGCTAAGGCAAAAGTAATGTTGATGGGTTTTATAAAATTGAGGTAATAGTTTTCTATTTACCTGTCACTCTTCCCTGTGGGAATAAGGGTCATACTGGCCACTTTCAGTGTACAACATGTTTTCCTGTGTGGAATAAGCCTTTGGAATTTTTCTTTTTTTTTTTCATAAAGTTTGAAAGTACTTGCTTATGCAATGAGTTATGGAGTAGCTAAACCCATGTGCTTCTGTTCTTGTGGAGTGCTCCTGGCACAGACAGTCCTTCTGAAGCTTCACCCCAGATACACACCTAGAGATTAGTGCCAGGAATGTACGTGGTGATTCCAAATGTTTTGAAAATTAAAGTGCTGAAGTTTCACTGTTGATGAACCCTCAGTAAGTGAGATTTGAGTAGTGAGGACGATTTTTCAGATGAACTGTCAAGCCCAGGGATAGAAGTTGGAATGGGAGGGAGGTGGTAGAGAAGACAGAAGGTTCCCAGCAGAATGAGCATTAAAGATCTTTCAGTTGACCACAATCCATTTATGAAAGAACCAATCTGCACCCAAGCCATTTAAATTAACAAAAAACAAAATATGGTTGGTTGTTTAATTCTTACATTTTCATGCAAAAATCTATATATCATCATGGTGCATGAGACTGAACGCTCTCTGATTTCAGGCTTCAAATTCAAGTATCCCAGAATGAGTCTGTGCCAGAAAAAGGGTTACAACAAATTTTGTGGTCCTGAGGCCAAATAGCATGGCCAGATTGGACTAGGACTGCTGCATGTTCTGCCCCCCTGACTCCAAATGGCAGGGTCCAAACTGTCTTCTAGGAATAACCCCTGGCACATTCTGTTGCTCAGACAGAGCTTAGGCTATGTCTGGGAGAACTGGCACTACAGTAGCCTCAGTGACTTTGTTGCAGGGAAATAACAGGCTGATGCTCAAACCCTTGCCCTTTTCCTGTTTTCTTAGTATTATGACATACCTACCTACATATTTATATTTGTAAATGCATGTATATATCTATACACATCATGTATTGTGTATATACTAGAGTCTTCATGCTACAGTACTTAATGAATGCCATCAAATGCTTTGCCTCCCTTTCACGCTCGCAGAAGTTGTTCTGGTTTTATTCAGTACGTTTTGGCTCTGCATTGTAAGAGTGAAATGCCAGTTTGTGAGTAGTGGCAGCATGGCATACAAATCCACACAGGAAAATTGAACATGTATATTCAGTATTAATGTACAGAAAAATAGAGAGCTCAAACTATTCAGAAAGTCTGTGAAATCTCCAGGTAGGAGGATAGTCCTGATGATGCTTTGAGGTCCTTTCTTGACCTCTTTGCTGTGACCTAGAGAGAAAATGTAAGAAAGCAGTATCTGATCTCAAAGTTATCAGTCACTGAGGTTCAGTCATAAGTCCCTGCAAAAAAACTTACTGCTTTGAAAATATGCTTCTATCACTGCTGGGGAACCATCACAGAAAAGTAATGTTTTATTCCCTTTATAAATACATCCTTTATAGTAAAGTGGCAAATGCCTTTTGCTTTGGGAGTGCTTGCAAGAATCAATTCCCAATTAAATACAAAGGCTTTTCTTTCTGTCATTCTAAACGGTTAACAGAAATTTGCAAAGATTGCTGACATTATTTCAAAATGACAGTAATACATCTATATCATATGGGAGTTACTATTATTAATACTGAATCTTCCTACATAAGAGAAGTTTAAAAATTATCACTATTTTTATCTTCATTACATATGGCTGTAAGATGGTTAACTAAACCTATAGAAGCTATGATAGGAATATCATAATATAAACTAAACTAAATGAGTTTGGTTTGATGAATGTATACTTATTCAGTTTTGAGAGACTGAGTCTAGGAATACAATCTGCTTCTCTTTGTGCCAGGTCAAACTGGTGAACAAAATGATGAAGTAGAGCCAATTTTGCACACATATCCAATCATGTTGTTCAGGGTCATATCCAGATGAGTTCTGGATACCTCAAAGAATAACCAATATTTGAAAAGTTAGGGAACAACAAGGAATTTTTCACAATTTTTCTGTTGTTGGCCAATAGTCATGTTGTCCTTCCAGCTGAAAATCCTGTCATGTCCAATCTCTTACGCTGCCTTTATGACTTCTCCTTTCCCAACAGCTGAAGCACTAGGCTTTATATTTCTGTTGTCTGCATTATCTTGAGGTTTGTCTTTGGTAGTCATCAAGTAGGCATGGCAGAGAAGACAATGTCATGGAAAAGATTTTAAAATATGTTCTTTAAAAATTATCCCTCCTCCATGGTAATCAGATATATGACTGGAAGAAAAAAAAAAAAAGTTGAAGGGATTTGTCCCTTTTTAGTATGAACTGTTTTGACCAGCACCCTTTGGCAAGTACATTTCCTGCAAATTCACCCTGTATGCATCATGATAGCACAACCCAGTGCCTGACCCATCTTCGGTGGGAGAAGAAACATCAGTTTAAAGGGATATTTATGATCATTTCCTTAAAGGACTTTTGTTGCTTGTGGAGATTTCTTTAATATTCATACTGTCTACTTGATGTCATTTGATTTTAGATACTGACATAGTATGCAAAAGTACTTGATCCATGAATGAATTCAGAACTGACAGGATGGATTTAATAGTGAACTTAGAGTGAGTGATTTCATCAGAGGCAAGAAAACCTGTTCAGTCAGTTCAACTGTAAGAAAGACAGTGAGAACTGGGTGGGGGAGGCCATGAAGCAGATCATGGACTCATTGTTTAACAATTTAGAGTTCAAGATAAAGGGATGGAAGTATAGATACTGAAAGTCTCTGCCTTGGACTCTCTGTAGTCTTTACAACTGTGCAGTATGGGTGTAAAATTAAACCCTTATATTAAGTACAAAGAAAATTCTACTATATATCATGTAGAATTCAGTTTTAAAATATATAATATACCCATTTTTCAACTACATTACTGACTTTGAAGACGTCAGGCTTGGAAAAGAAGTCTGAGCATGTTGAAAAGTATGTGAGAAAAGAGTACATAAGGAACATCTGGAAATGTTATGGGTAACATACAGACATACACATGCACCCACACAGAGTTTTTCTATATCTTACAAGGACAGTAGTCAAGCTCTGATTGAACCAAAAACAACATTTATTTATATTTTGACAACAGATGCAATGAAAGTTATACTCAAGAAATTCCATGACCAATACCCAGAGTATGCTGTCGGAAGCTGCATCCATCTGCCTGTCAGAGGAAACACAAAAGTGACAGGAAGCCGCAGAGATTGTTAAAAATCCCAGTGTTTTTCCTTCAGAAAAAATAAAGAATCAAAGAATGCTTATTTGGCAAGTAGTATTCTTTGATAAGTTCTCCCAACCCTGCTGCTCTGCAGCTATTGCACTCTCTGCACTGCTTTCTTTCACCATGTGTGTTTTAGCTACACCAATTACCAAATGCAGCTAGGCTTTAGGAACTTGGTAGGAACTTAGCTAGGCTTAGTTCTTTCTTCTAAGAGCGACTGAAAACTGCAAAGTAGAAACAGAACCAACAGTCCTTAATCTCAGGGTACAGGACAGGAGAGAAAACTCGTTTATTTTAACTAGAAAATATACATTCTAAAACATCTAAAAGTAAAGTATCTTTTCACATTAGACAAAATAGGATTTTAAAACCAGGCTTTTCATCAAAAACACAGAATGCCAAATACCTCTGTGTGACTGGTATGTATACAGCACTTTTAACAGGTAGAAAAGGATCTTCCTGTACTACTCTACATACATTTATGTGGATGGAGAATTTGTGGCTCATTTGTAACTACCTGGAATAAGTAAAGGTAAGAAGAGAGGGTCATCATCTGGAAGATACATACTGCTCAAAGGAAGACACCAGTTAATACAAACAGGAGTTAACTAGTTACTGTAAACAGAACATATGAGTAACCATACTTTCCATCTTGAGTGTTTAAAAAAGCCCTTCCATTTCTGTAACTTGAAGGAAAATAGGAGGGAATACACTCTAGACATTAGATCATTACAGATAGCTATCCAACAACTTTCTTTTCTAGATAGACTGAAGTTACTCAAAGTCAAAGAAACAGGTCAAGTAGATTACAGTTCTCAGAGAAAACCAGAAGAATGTTCATATGCTAGCTGCAAGGTGCTTCTCTATCAGACTCAACCATAAGGCATTCTCTGGGGTCATTAGGATGTGGTCCACTTCTGAATCATGTTGTTAAAGATGTTCCATCTGGAAGTAACAAACAGACAACAACAGAAATTTGCTACTGTGGAGGTAACATAGACAATGACTGTGGGACCCAAATAGACCATGGCTTGTGAAGGGCATGTTTTCTTCTTTCCATCATGCACTGATTATCATTCTCTAGCTCCCCTTGCTGATTCCAGAGATGGTGCTTAGGAAAGTATCAACTACTATTTATGATAGATAAACAAACCTGTGAGTCCAAAAGTAGAAGGATATGAAACCAGGGTGTGCTAATTAATCAAGTAGGACTCTGAATTTATTTAATTAATCTGGAGGTTGAAGGAGAGGGTCTTATAAACACTATCTTATTCCTACACTCTCTGTAATTTCAGAAATGTCATGAAGTAAGAGAGCCTCTAATGGATGAATTTGAATGAAAGGTTTCAATAACTGAATATTTGCATTTTCCCTGTTCAAAAGGATTTTGATTTGAATTATGCTAAACAGAATAGAGGTGATTAAGAAGAAGACCAGAGTGCCTCACCTTACACCAACACTTTGAGTATTAACAAGGTACATTTGTAGGGACAGCAAAGCCAACGGAGAGTTATTTAAGTGACAAAATCCTTACATGACAATTTTATTTCCAGTAACATATTGGCTTTAATGCTACAAACCAGGAAAGGATTTCAGTGCCAATTAAACATGCCACACATTTTGAAATGAGATATAGTAACAGTTCAATATTAGCTGTAAGATTAAGAGCTTTTGAGAAGTGTTTTTTTCAAGCAGACTAAAAAACCAAACAAACAGCAACACAAAAAAAAAGAAGCAGTAAGGCTGAGGCATCCTGTTCCAAGGCAACCAAAAGGAAATGTGCATGGTCATACTAAGTTGTAGGAGTCTAAAAAGGAACTGCTGACCCAAGTTTAACTATAGTGGTGTGAATAATACTATGCTAATGTACCATTACCATATGTATTATAATTCTGCAGCTACAGATTTTCTTGAAGAAAACAGCTGCAGTTCTGAAGTTTTAATCTTCTCAAAATTACAAGGCAGAAAATTTACTCAGGCCTCAGAATCTGAGTATCACAGAAGGAATGGTCATGAAGACTGTAATTATGATAACTATTTACACTTTCCTAAAGAATTTTAGTCCTTATGTTTTGTTTTGATGTCTGCTTGTAATAGGACATTGCTATATGTTTCGAAGTGTCCATCTATTTTCAAAACAATAGCAAGCTCTATAAGTTCTGTGATAAAGTGTTTAGGGGAGGTAGTGCTGCTGCCTCAGTTAATGACAGATTGCCTGCTCAAAAGGAAGTTGAAATACTTTGCTTCTGTATGAGCTAACAAAGTAAAAAGGAAAAAGAAAATTCTGATTAATCTTCACATACACTAAGGGATGGATGCAGTCAGTAATGTGTCCCAGGGTCATATGATTGTTAGGTGGGGGATGTTTTGGAAATATTGTATGGCTTCCTTCTGACTTGGATATCTAGGTTTCTTCTGAAGAAATCAAAGACAGGAGGGATTCCTGGTTCTCATTCCATTATGGTCCGGATGTGAAAAGGTATGAGCTTGGGTCAAGAAGCCTGGATGTAGGTTCAGGTCTACTAGGCTAGATGTAGCCATAGCAATGATATCAGATGGGACCTATAAAGTTTCAACTATCAAAACTATCAACCACTTGATGTGTGTGTCATCCTTCTGCACATGCAGTGCTACAGTTTGTCTAGTGATCTGGGATGTCATATGACAGATCTATCTGGTCAGCATGATAGGGAAGGCTCACAGAACAGAACAGGAGAAAGCTTCCAGTAATGTACAGCTAATACTCTTGTCACATCATGGGATTCTGTGAGGAAAACATATAAAGTATATTTTCTTTATCTTCCATTTTTGAGCCACTAGAATTCACTTGAGTTATGTTCCCAGGTTTCCACAATACTTCAGTTCTTACAAAATTGTTTAAAAAGAAGGAATTTCCAAGATTTCCATTAAAAACCACAAACTAGACTGCAGGAATTTCTTGGCCCACAGAAGAAAATGAAAATTTAATATGGACTACAATCTTAGCTGTACTAGAACTGAATTAACTGATTTTAACTACAATGTAATAAAGCAGATAATAGTGTGCACACAAATCACCTATATGCATGAGTTTAATTAAAAAAAAAAAAAAGTTGCTGTCCATAAAAATGGACTTGTAACAAGTTCTTTAAGTTAAACATAGATTCTTCCACTATTTTTAAGAAATCTTCAAAATAGAGAACTTTAACAGCAGCATTTAAATGTGTTGATAGTAATATAGTGCTTTCTGTCCAATCAGTTTTGAATGTGTTATTTACATTGTATGCAGCTATATATGTTTTTATGTTTGGAGTACTATATAGCAAAGCCCCATAGCTCAAATGTCCACACAAGGCAGGGCAGTAATTACTGTTACCTCTGTTGTGTTGACGTTGTGTCTAGTGGGGTTTTGGTAGCACGGGGCTACTGGGATGACTCCTGTAAGAAGCTTCTTGAAACTCCCCCAGCTCCAAGTCAGACCCGATTCTAGCAAAGGCTGAACAAAGCACAGACAGTGGAAGCACCTCTGCAACTATGTATTTAAGAGGGGGAAAAATGTCAGGATAATTCTTCTGCTTTGGAGAAAAGTGGGTTGTGAGAGAAACAAGTATGTGGACAGGGAGGGAGGGAGGTGAGCTGGAGGAGTGACTCCCCTGCAGCCCATCAAGGGTAATGGTGGGCCACATACTCTACTGCAGACAGTAGAGGAGCCAAAATTGTGAGGGGTCCTCCTGCTGAGAAGGAAGGAGTGACAGAAACAATATGTGATGAACCCTCACTCCCTGTACCCCTATGCCACTCAAAGGGCAGAAGGCAGAGAATTTGGGAGAAGAGTTGAGTCTGGGAAGAAGGGAGGGGTGGGGGAAGGTGTTTTTGAGATCTGCTTCCATTTCTCATTACCCTACTCTGATTTGATTGGTAAATTGGTGGTGGTTTTGTTGTTTAAATTAAACTGATGTTTTTCCCACAAGTCAAGTCTGCTTTTGCCTACAACTATAACTGGTGAGTGAGCCCTCCCTGTCCTTTGTCTCAACCCTCGAACCTTTTGTTATGTTTTTTCCTCCCCATTACACTGGGGGGGTAGGGTAGGGATGAGAGGCTGTGTGGTGCTTTTTTGCTTACTGGATAGGACAAAAACCACAATATCTATTTTGTAGGTGGGGGTTTTGAAGTGGAGATAACACTTTTCTGAGAGCTGAGATTATTGGAAATGATGTCATTTTCATGGCTTCCAGTTTCATGCAATCATTCTGCCTCCAAGAGAAAGCAGCATAAATAGAGTACCAGAGTCTCAGTCTCATTGGAAGGAAGTTGCAGTGTGAAGTTTCTAGTGCCAGGAACTTTGAATTTTTGGAAACATATCTCAGGATTCTTGGTGTGTCACTAACCCCTCAGGTGTTATTTTGCACTGTGTTGTCATAAAAATGTTCTGCCTTTTGAAGCCACTGTGACAACTTTCTTTGTAGCAGTCCACAGAGGTAAAAAGCACAAGTGACTTAGTGTAGTTTGCTCTACTCTTCTGATCCTAAAGGGTTGTGTTGAAACAGGGATTCAGCATAGTTCACCCAATACAAGATGCAGAGATTATGGGTCAATACCTTTTCAGAAATGGGCACCTACCAAGGAAACAATAACCATCTGAAAACTCCCCATAGATAGCCACAGTTCAGTGACTAGCTAGTTTGTTGTTAGCAAGGAAACTATGTTTTAGCAAGTGGTATAACAATGATGGTTTGTGGGATGATTAATGTTGCAAATAACTCATAAATAGTGAGCAGTACCGAAGGCACAGGATCTAAGCACCTTTTCAAGCCAGCCCATTTAGCTCTTTCTGCTGCTCTGCTTTTTTCTCCTGTCCTCCTTTCCTCCTCCAATTCATTGGACTAGTCAGGTTGTGAGATACGTGTTCAAGCTCACCCATTTCTCATAGTCACCCTTCTCCTGTCAGACACACAATTCTTTTCTTAATGTATGTCAATAAGCAGTAATTCTACTGAATTTAGTAGAATTAAATTAATGAAGAAATCTTGGTGTAAGTGGAAAGAATAAACCCCTGCAAAGTTTTCAGTGAACATTCTTCAGTAAAGCCCATCTGTTTCGTACCACTCCACTTCTGCGAGTACTCATAAATCCAGCTTAACTGACAAGTTAGCCAAGTTTATAGCTGATTTGTGATAACGAAAAAAAAACCAGAACACAGGTGATTTTGTGTACCTCATCCATTAATTATTTGAGATCAATCAGTATTTATCTGATGAATCTTTTCTTTTACACACATAAAAATGTAGGAATTACATTTGCTACAAGGTTTACAAGCAGTGTCATTTTCTCTGCTGTATTATTTTTATGGAAAGATGCCTTGTATTTTAGTGATGATTGTCTTCCCTTTTAAAAGCACTGAACTGATCCACAGATATCCTCCCAAGTAATGGGAGGTTAATGACATGTTCATTATGAAATCACATAACTCATGCATCAGACTTTCAAAAAATCATAACCCATTCAAAATATCTCAACCAATAGGAAATTGACCCAATATGTCAAATAAAACCCAAATAAAAATCAGCTTTGATGATGAAGAGACACTGTCAGTGGTAACATTACTTTAAACTATGTCAAATCAATATATTCCATTTTAGTGGAATATTTTTAAAGTATATCCTGACCTTTATCTTTCAGCGCAAGCAGCAAGTTCTTGTTGTTACAGATGAAGCATTCTACAGCTACAGCTCATTACTTACTCACACACTATTGTGTACTACTAATTATGGTGTTTATCCACCACCTCTTGTTTACATCTGTTTTGTGAAATATAGCTTAATAATGACATCCTGTTTATGCAGAATGTGTACAGTTAACTGATTATTTTTTACTATATGTATCTCCTTCCTTAGCTCATTTAATCTTGTTTCATGTGAAACCCAGTGATTTTGTGAAAGTATGTTGCCAGTAACTCATTACTCAAATTCTAATATTCGGTAGGATTGAGATGGAGCCTGAAGACCTCATATGATGGTCTCTTATTGACCCATGAATCCTGGATGTTATCCAAGACAGATATACCCAACTAGTGAGTTCTGCTTGGAAAGCAAAGCTAATGGAGTCATGCAGAAACATCATCCCATAAGAATCTGGAAATAATTAGAGAAGCCATCCTGGTTAATGATACGAGAGAGGTAGATTCTCTGTCTAGAGAATTTGTTGTTTGGTGGGATTTCTGAAGTACAATGCTGATGGTTCTAAACACTTCATTTTTATATTTAAGTCTTTTACAATTGAAGTTTTATAATCTATTTACTAATGGGATGAAACTCAAATCCCATGGAATACAGATTTTTTTTTTTTTTTTTTTTTTTTTTTAGCATCTGGTAACCAAGTTTGTCCAATATAGATTATTGGGGTGATGTTTATATTATAAAATCCAAGTGAACACAGGACTTTATAGGTTTAGATGAACCCATTCACCCGTCATCTTCTTCAGCTGGTGTTGGCTTTTAGAGTTCTTGTCTTATTTTTGAGAGGTCACTTGCATTCTGGTGGCTTTGTGAAAAGTTACTTGTGCAGTTATCACTTTTGCTAAAAGGCTGGGCAGTTTACTGGGCAGAATAGTACTAAACCTTGATTGTGAATAGTGAAAGAGGCAATATTGGATGATCCAGGTATGAATAAAGAGTTTGTCATCAATGCTGATATAATTGGTATATCCTTCACTTGTCTCCACCCCAGATATGGGTAAGGGAGCCACAGTGAAACCAAAAGGAGATGGCTGTTGAGGAAGGAGCGTGACATCCATTTACACAGCCTCAGCTGAGCCTAGCACAACAACATGGGTGCTAGTTAATGGTGCAAACTGTATCTCCTCACATAGACTCCAAGTGTGAATAAACATTTGTACCAAATGATTTCATGAAGGCTAGAAGAATGAGTCCCTGGAAGTCTGCCAGTGGTCTTAAATAGAAAAGCTTTTAATGACCAGGAGAAACAGTGATTTACCTAGCCACAAAATTACCATACCTCATTGTGATAGCATTGAGACCTGTTGCACACAGCTTCTGCAGCCTGGCCAGATGATTGTTCTTAAGATCAGTACTCCCACTTCCAATGTCCTCAACAGCAACTATGCATAAGTCAGGTCTTATATTGTCAACTTAGCTATCATGATTGCAGGTCTGGACATAGGGCATTGGGCCAAAGAATGGGCCAACAATACCAAAGGGTAGAACAAGGTAGAACAATACCAAAGGAGAACAAGGTAATGTATTTAAATAAAATGTTTTGCAATAAGAAAAAGAAGCCAGTTATGATAAAATCTTTTAACAGAACTGCTGAGTTTACAATGACTAATGTACTATAATCAGGCAATGAGCATGTAACATGTTACACAGACCCTGAAATGGAACATGATCTGTTATGAGACTTAAGGTGGTATAATTCTTCATGGCCCTCTGAAATACACTAGAAATTGGGAAAGTCACATTTAAATCTTTTGTTCAAGGGAACCTTGCAATTTCTTTTCCTTGAAACCTCTTCTCAATTTTCCACTTCCTTATCTCGTAGGGAGACTGTTCCCTTCTACTCATAGCATAGGTAGAAGCAGACATATCTAGGTGGAGTGACTGGCTTGGAGGCTGATGCCAAAAGAGACTATCAGGCATCATCAATCCCATCAGCTGGTCATATTATAGACAGAGGCTGCACTTGGTCATTTATGACAGTGTCTTGTTGTTGCAATGGGAGTTACAGTTCAGCTTTAACTAATCAGGTAAGATTAATAGAGCTGTGAAGGTTATTTTGGATAAGAGCTGTATCACCCTTCATGACTGAAGAGAAATGACTAAATTTCATAATATAGCATAGGGATGCTGCACTCACCCAGGTGCAATCTCTTTCTCTTGTAAGCTTTGATGTATGGTTTTTTTTTTTTTTTTTTTTTTATGCAGCAGTGTGCTGCTGTTGGAATAATATGCTAACTTTTCAGTGGAAGCAGGACTTGTCTTTCAGGTGTGTGCTGAAGAGTGCAAAGGATCATAGCCATTGAAGTCTGACTGCAAGACCAAATTCACCAAAGTTCCACGTTTCAAACTAGATTGCAGGTCATAGGAATATATAATCTGATAATGTAACAATGAAAGAATTAATATGGTTCAATAAGCTCCATATCCTGTGACTGGAAGCAATGATGGAAGAGATATTTAGATGTGAACAAAAATACAGCTGCTTCTATGTCTCACGGACTACGGAACTTCCCAGCACTTCATAACAGTATAAAGTATCAGAGTCAAAAAGCAAAAGCCAGAATCACAGGAGGCAATTGCTTTTGTCATAAGTCTCCGCAGTAGGAAAGAACTTGTAAGGATCATCTCTACCAGGAAGCAAAATGGGAAACAGTTCTAGATTCACCAACATCCCTTTAGGCAAAATATCTGTCTTACTCTGCATCTGCTGTCAAGTGCAACCTTGGTACCTGAGAAAAACATACCAATTTAATTAATAAATCAGAGTTTTGCAGGAGATAACCTGTTCCACAGTATCCTTGACTCTGCACATTAGCTGAGGAAAGACCCCATTCCCATGGTGCGACTGCTGAAGATAAACACAGTATTTACAGCAATCCATGACTGGATAGTGAGACCAAAATTCCAGGCTTCATTTCTCAAATCTTGGTTTTCAAATTTTATAAACAGAGCTTAGTTCTCTTCTTAAACTATTTTTCTGCTAATGGGGTTTTAGTGAATTTACAGGTTCCAGTGAAGTTATCCCACATTAGCTCTACATAGCATGAGTGGGAGAGCACTCACATCTGTAAGCTGTGTTCACACACGAGGAGGTATCACATAGAGGCCAAAATGATTCCCTGTAAAATAAGACATTCTTCAGATGTGAAGGGTTACAGAGATAAGTAAGAGGACAATAATAGATAGAAGTGTTGTCTGTCTGCTAGAGAGATCATGGGAAAACCTGATCTGCTCGTGAGTTAGTTTTCAGAGCAGGAAAAAATGGTACGTTTAAAAACTAAAAAAAAAGTCTATTTAAAAAAAGTTTGAACTCTGGAAACTGTAGTGGTTCTGTTTCTTAAGTTTAAACTACTATTCTTCTTTATCATTCTGCTCACTGAAAGTGAACCTTACAGTTTTGTTCTTGAACGAAATCTGCTCTCAATCTGAAAATAAAGAACCTCTGCATTTGACCTGCACATCACAAACTAGTTGCACATCATAAACTAGTTTCCTTTCAGCAGTACTCCCTCTTCAGCATACAGCAACTATTATGGTCATTTCAGGGGCTAGTCTGCCAATTATTTAGTCTAGTGTGATTTGTATCCTCGTAACATAGATACCTTATCAAGTATTGATAAGGTATTGATCTATCAATAATCAAGTTGGACGTGTTGTTGTAGCCTACTTAACAAACGACCAAACACCACGGACTCTGCAGTGTATCACCATCACACACTGTATTCATACTGCCTTCTGCCATTAGCATTTAATCAATTTATATAATGTGATGCTTCTGAAAGCTAGTGCCTAAATATGATGACTCAGGAGCTGTGTTCTTTTAGGGAGCTGTGTTGTAAAAAAGATTGCTGGCGTGGGAGGACTTTTCATAGGAAAAGGTGTCTAAGCAGTACTCATCTTGCTCCTAGTACTATAAAAAAAAGGTGTCATAGAGGAAGACGAATAGCTTATTTTGTTTTGTATTGTCTTATGAGTGGGAATGCTAGTGATAAAGAATTATGCCTGGTATTCCTTACTTTTCCATACCTTCCAAATTAACATCTTCTAACTTTCTATACCAGTAGAAATCTGGAGCAGCTCCAGTGGTTGCAGTGGAAACCATCACAACAGCACTGGTGGTGAGAGAATTAAAAACATCTTAAGGAATTTATAGCAGATACAAAAAAGAAAGCAGTCAAATCACCACAGATATTAGGACAAGTCCCATTCCAACACAGTCTGTGTATACCACCCTTGCAGACTTTGAGACTTTAAATAAAATAAGAAAAAGGAAATAGCATGGTCTTGACAATCTTAGACGAGTGTTGTTCTGACTGGCACAAGCAAGGAAACAGTTAAAACTTAGTATGTGTAGCAGTTGATTAAAATGTCAACCAGTGCATCCAAATGCCTTTATGTCTCATTTAAGCGGTTCAAAAGCATGAATGTCCACTACAATAAAATGTATAATTTACTGGTTTTCTTATTCTTCTTAATGTAATGTTCATTACAGCTACAATTTGCAGGAAATATAAACAATAGATCTTGACTTGACCATGGAACTTACAGGTATTTTTATTAAATGGCTTGCAATAAAAAAAAACTGATTCAACCACAGAATCATACCATTCTATTTACATGCATTGAAAATATTTTCTGTCCTCACAATACTTCTATTGTATTGGCTATATCTTCTTCTTTGGAGCAAGAGCAAACAAATAGTAATGTTGAGCAGCTGGATTCACAGACTGTTTGAGGCTGGAAGGGACCTCCAGAGGTCATCTTGTTCAATCCTAGTTGCATCATTTAGAGTGGGATTCAGTTTGAGGCTGACACTTGCATTTCTATATAAATATAATCCAGTAGACATGTAAGCCGTGTGTAAAAGCTCCTGTCATGGAGATGTTGTTCAGTTCAGTTGAACACACAGGTCTAGTGCATTTGAGATGTCCTTGGATAACTCCAAGGCTCCAGCAACCCTTCTGAAATATCAGAGGTTGAGGTCCTGTATCACACCTGTTGGCAGTATTAATCCATGGAGTTGTATTTACTGCATGTGACAGCTCCTTAGGATATTCAGGGTATACTGAATAGCCTCTGGCTGCCTCTCTAGAAGGGTGCAAATTGTAGATCATAGCATCATAGGATGGTATGGGTTGGAAGACACCCTTAAAGGTTGCATAGCCCAATTTCCCCTGTCATAAAAAGAGTCATCTTCAACTAGATCAGGTTGCTCAGAGCCTCATGCAGGCTGACCTGGAACATTTCCAGGGATGAGGCATCTACAGCTTCTCAACCTGTTCTAGTGCTTCAACACCTTCACTGTAAAAAAATTATTCTTTATATCTTGTCTGAATCTACCCTCTTTTAGTTTAAAACCATTGTTCCTTCTCCTAACACAACAGGTGCTGCTAAAATGTCTGTCCCCATCTGTCCCCATCTTTCTTATAAGTCCTCTTTAAGTACCGAAAGGCTTCAATAATGTCTTACCAGAGCCTTCTCTTCTCTAGCCTCAATAACCCCAACTCTCTCAACCTGTCCTCATAGGAGAGTTGTTCCAGCCCTCTGATTACTTTTGTGTCTCTCCTCTGGACTTGCACCAACAGGTCCATGTCTTTCCTGTGCTAAGGACTCCAGAGTGGACACAGTACTCCAGGTGAAGACTCATCAGAGAAGGGTAGAGGAGAAGAATCACCACCCTCAACCTGTTGGCCACACTTCTTTTGATGGAGGACGGGATACAGTTGGCTTTCTGGGTTGTGAATGCACATTGCCAACTCATGTCCAGCTTTTCATCCACATAAATAAAATCCTATCTATTACTTTCCTTGAAATAGGGGAAACCCTAAACTTCTCATATGTCTGTTTGGCATGGGTTCCCTCCTGACTGAGTGCAACAAGATGGCCATCTGTCAACATGTATCAGCCAGGAACTGGCATTATCATCAAGGAAAATGACACCACCCTACCTGCTGTTGAAAATGACACTGCCCTCAGACTGAAACTGTGGAGCTAAAGCCTCTGGGAACACATGTGAAATATAGAAGTAAAGCACAGAAGCCTTACTTGAGACAGAATGACAAGAGCTGTCAAGAGAAGATTAATTTGGCAGGGAAGGAGGGAAAGAGGGAAGAAGCAAAACATGGGCTTGCTCAAAAAAGATTTTAAAGCCTGAAGAGTGACCTATTCCTATGTAAAAAACCCACAAACATTATAGAGGATCTTAAAGGTGAGAATTGTCTCCTCCATCTAAGCAAAATGATCATGGGTGTTTCAGATCTAAGTCCTGGTTTCAAAATTATCGCTTGATATTAATTTCTCCTTGGACTTTTCATTACCTCAGTGGGTATCTTGGCTAATTGCACTCCTATATTTTTTTGTACCTTTCAGGCTAGCTGCTTGAGTCTTTTCCCACTCTAGAGGCACAAGCTGTCAGCCTACCCGTCCCACTCCGCCCCCCTTTGCAGTTTTGCACAAGCCTAGGTGCCCTTCAGCTTCAATATGCAAAAGACCTGGACCTTGAAATGGCATTTCCCACCTACCTTGCTTCCTGGACATTTCCATGCTGTGGATTATGAAGCAAAATGTGACATTAACTACTTAGGTAAACAAAGCCATGAAGCCTGTCATAGGTGCTGATGGCTATTCTTTGGTCCTCTGGGTGTTCATTAGTATTCTGCTCAGAAGTATTTTCTAAAGGAAAATTTGCTGCAGTGTGCTTCTGTGCATTTGTTGAAGCTACATATAATTTGCAACTGCTTATATATGCATTAGTTCTACAGATATTTCCTATATTAAATATACTTCAAGGAATACCTGGTATAACAAGGCAATCCCAGATATTTTTATTTAAAAAGTAAGTTGAAAAAGTTGCACATAGTCCAACTTTTTAAAATTTAAATTAAGGCAAAAAAAAAAATATTAAATAGACATGGTCCTTTTATCTTTTAAGTAGAACCGTAAGTAGACAAGACTCTTCAGAAGTCTGAGTGATCTTTGATATATGTTTCTCTCCTATAAAACAGAGATTCAAAAATCTTCTGTATGTGTAAATTGCTAACTCTTTCTGTGAGAAGATTTCTGATGTGAGCGTGATAAGATGCCTAGAAGTATCTCATGCTGGTGTTGGTGTGTGATATTCCCAATTGTATTTATAACAGAGCACACAAGTTTTAGTGGAATAGAGTGTTGCTTTGAAAATGCTTCCTAGGTCAAAACATGTGGTCAGCATCAGGCACGCAGCAGAAGCGTGCTACATTCTCTCCTCTTACAAGAAGCAATGAAAATGTTTGCGGATAGAAAATAAATTAAAATTTAGTGTTTTACATGAACGTTTTCTCATCAAATTTTCTTTATATACTGGAAAACTATTTCCATAAATAAATCTCTGGTCTAAATCAACAAATATCTGAGAAACCTGATCTAGTTAAAAATGTCCCTGCTCACTACAGGGGGGCTGGACTATATGATCTTTAAAGGTCCGTTCCAACCCAAACCAATCTATCATTCCACATAGTCTGTCCACATCTTTTTATGTATAGCAGGTACCAAAACTGAACACTGCATTCCAGGTATGGCCTGACAAGTGCTGAGTAGAGTGAGATAATGAGTTCTTTATTTCTTTTGGTTGATGCCCTTGTTGCTGCAGCCCATCATCCTGTTGGATACCCTCAAGTATGGCCTTACTGGTCAACCCACAAGTGAGACGGTGGAGAAATATGATTCATGTCCACAGATTGAGTTGGAAAAAAAATAGTGTATATAAATAAAGATAAATAAAACTGATTCACAGAGTGAAAAACACACCTAGTATCTGCCAAGGCAAGAAATATGATCCATCCAAAAGAGCTGGATTCAAAACAAACACAAGAAGATAGTGTATCACAGAATAGGTGGCTGATTAGTGGGCTCCTTTCTGTAGGATGTTGTGGATGTCATATGAGTCCGAGAGCAGAGTGAGCAAGTGCTTAGAAGAGGGAGCTATTGAGGGTTTCTGAATAGATAAAGGAAAACAGGTTAAAAAAAAATTCATTGTATTGAAAAACAGAGAGGCTGGAAAAATCTTAGGGGAAAATATCATTGTTGCTGGTCTCATGGCCATCCACTTCAGGGCAGCGGCTGGGAGACAGAAAATCAATCCAGACAGACTCTCACTATGAACCAGTGGAACCATGTTTGTATCACAGTTATGAATTTTAATTTAAGTTGCAAAGAGCTTTGATTACATGTCTGAAAAAGAAGAGGTGGCTAATCAGAAAGATTACTTTAGACAGTACAATAGGTGGAAGTTCATTCTGAAGAGACAGTTGTTCATAATACTCATCACATGTAATTGGAGTGGTTAAGTGGGAAGAGTACTCAAGTGAAAGAAAACACAGCTAATTTTAAAAAAACTTCAGTGCTGTACTATAGTGACAGTCAGGGAAAAGATATCTTCCTTTTTTCCTTAATTTTTGAGGGATTAAGAAGGTTTTATTATTTCACTGTTTCTAAGATTTCATGTGTATTTTGCCTTTTGTAGGTTTAAAAGATGCTAAACCATAGCAAAACCTCTTTTTCTACTAAATACAGTTTGACCTAAATCAGGAAGTAGTGCTTGGCTTAAAGAGAAATCAAACTCATCCTCCAAAGCAAAATACCATAGATAAGCCTTGATGTCTGCTTCACAAAAAAGAAACCTCTCAGGCACTTCATCTTCTTTTATCAATTCATTGTGTTGTAGTCCACTAAAAAAATGAAATTTCCTGAAGGATCTGAGTGAGTTTTCATCTTGATAGATTTTCATCTTGAAAGTTTTTTTTAGAGGAAGAATTATTCATTGGAACAGCCTTGCCAGGGACATAGCAATCACTCCTAAATACAGGCAGATATAAAAAGATCCTATTCCCTAAAGATTTGTGAATATAGCATGTTTTATACATATTCCAGACAGCTGAAGGTGTTAACAGAAGAGGCAGTTTGTAACCTACACAAAGCCTTTACTACTCTCAGTTGTTTTAATTTGACCAAAATGGAATTAGACAACTATATTACCATGAAAAGGATGATATATAGCTATGCACTCTCACCATTCTTACCACAACAACGCACTATCTATGGCAAACACTATTTATACCACAGCTGTAGTGTAAATAACTCAGCTGTAATCAAAAGCCACATCTTGTCAGACCTGTATGATAAAATGTCATGTGAAACAGGGCTTACTCTCTTTGCTAGTCTTACATATGATTTGTATTATTTCTCTGTGGAAACATCATAGTAGAGAGCATCTCATTAAAATGGCTGCGTGCAAGGCACAAAGGCAAATTCAGGTATAAGGCTGAAATTCTTATTTAAAAATACAACCTTCTGTTGCATACTGAGCAGAAACTTGTTTATCAGTGTTTGCTTGCTGTGAAACACTCACACTGTTGCCTTAACCAGAAGTCAGTGGGAGTTGCATGTGTCACATGCAGCAGAACAGAGCATTATGCTCGCCTTCAAATTCCACAGATGGTCACTTGCAGGACAATAATACTCTACCATATGTTTCAAGTGTAGTGAGGTGAGTATGCAGAAATGTAGCTAATGTGCTGTCATAGTACACATGTCCAAACCGATGTCATATCAAAAGAATAACTTCATGTTATTCTAGATATAAGGATGAAAATTTTTATGATTAGAGTGGTAAAACACAGGAATAGGTTGCCAAGGAGGTTATAGATGCCCCATCCCTGGAAACATTCCACATCATGTTGGACAGGGCTCTGAGCAACCTGATCATTGCCCGGGGGTTAGACTAGATAATCTTTCGAGATCCCTTCCAACACAAGGTGTTCTGTGATGCTATGATTCTATGTTGGTGGTACTGTAATGTACCTTGCAATAAAAACCTAGAGGGAACGAGTGAGTTGTGGAATGATTTATAGGCTGTGACTTGGTGGTGCAACAAAGTGGCATATATAGTAGCACGTGAATGCAATGAGGTCCCCCCCTCCCCTGTCCTGAATTTAGGTAGCATTTCCTTATGGACAGATCTGACTAGGATGTCATTTTGCTCCCAGTTAGAAACATCTGCTGTCCAGTTTATACCTAGCCATGGCCAGTTCATTCTCATCTGCTTTCTGCCAACTGTTTCTTTCAGCTGAAATAATTATTTTCCCTACAGGCCCTTGCTACATTGGCATATTTACATGTTTGCTTTTACCTTTTGCTTTACTAAACCAAGTAGGCCACTGTCTTTGGGAATATTTTTAACTGAGTGCAGCCTTCAAGCAAATTTCAGCTGAAAGTTAATTCAGGTACAAGAAACAGCCAAATCAAAGCAGCTCCGAGCCTAGTTCAGGATAATTTACCTTACTTCATAGCAAGACTCTTTAGTCTTTACTGAATTCTCATCCCTGTTTCCTCTAGCTTGACTTCATATCAGATGCTTACTGAAATTCACAGAGATTGCTTTTTTTGTGAAAAAGTTTTCATTTTCTTATAAAAGATCAATACTCACACAGTCTGCCTTTGACCAGTCCACATATATTTGATGTTATTTTACGTATCTTTAGACATTATTCTTCTCAATATATCATGATGGTTTGCATGTTCTTGAGATTGGACTAGCTGAATAGTATTTATTTGTGTCTCTTCCTCTCATACTCTTCCTCTTCTAAAATACACCTGTTTTATTTGCCATTTTGCAACCAAGCAAAGTTATGCTCTGCTCACTGGGGTTTATTTAACACTTTTTTCTGTGCTTGTGATTCATGTATAAGGTTTTTTTTAAATCTAAAGCTCTCAAATGCATTATCTTCTTTAAGTTTTGCATCCATCTCAGCTGATAAAATCCAGTATCATGTCTTCATTTGCATTTACTAACACACTTGGTCATGACAGGGCTGCCATATTTGTTGAAAACTGGTGCAAGTACATATTTTGTCTTGGGACCATATCTAGACTGTTTTTAGCTTGTATCCCACCCTCACTGTAGCTACACTCCTCCATTTTGTTCCCCTTTCATTTATGAGGGCAACAAAAACCTTTGCTGCCTGTTCAAATTTCCTTCTCAAGATAACATCAACTTCACATTTGGCAGGTGTCACTTTACCCTTGTTTCTCTTGGTCTAAAAGCATGGCTTTGTTTGCTGGTCAGTTGAGCTCTTCCTTCTGGGACCTCGATTCCTCTGCCTTATATCTTGGGCTAATTTTTATTCTTCCTAACAGCCCTTTCCTGTCTCTGGAAGCTGAATCCAGCATCTCAGCATTACAGAGACTTCATCAGCAGCATAAAGAGACAGGTAATGTTAGTATGACTGACAAGAATGAAGAGAAAACTCAGGGAAGGAAAATAAGCTGAAACTTTGAAAGCCAGGAAGATGAACTATTTGCTTCTAATAGGTGATCATGATGATAAGTCTCCTTGTCTGGAAAACTGTCTGTTTGCAGAATGTTGTTCTGTGAATATAGATAATAGATATTTTATCACTTCTTATAAAATAAGAAGATCATGTTCTGTTAAATCACCTCTTACACTTAAGACCTTTTAAAAATATGGAATATTCCTAGTAGACAATGTTCCCTTCTGTAAGGTATAAACCTTTATTATCAGCAGGCTTCTCCAGCACAGTATGTCTATCTACAAACAAAATATTATTGACAATAATCTTTGTGGTCCCTATACCAACAGACTATCAGTGACTTCAGTGGAAATGCTGTAGTACTGTCACCAGCAGATTTGTCAACAACAACAATAAAAAGTTATGTTCTGTACACCAGTGCAAGCAGCATGGGGAATAAACAGGAAGAACTAGGGATCTTGGTGCAGTCACAGGGCCATGATCTCATTGCAGTTACAGAGACATGATGGGATGGCTCCCATGACTGGAGTGCCGTCATAGATGGCTACACACTTTTTAGGAAAGACATGCCAACAAGGTGAGGTGGTGGAGTTGCTCTTTACTTGAGCAACTGGAATATATCGAGCACTACCAAGGAGGGGATGAAGAACATTTTGAAAGCTTATGGGTCAGAATTAAGGGGAAGGATAATATGGGTGACACTGTTGTGGGTGTTTACTACAGATGAGCAGACCAGGAAGATTAAGTCAATGAGGCCTTCTACAGGAAGCTAGCAGTAGCCTCACGATCACATGCCCTGGTGCTCATGGGGAACTTTAATCACCCTGATATTTGCTGGAAAGGCAAAACAGTGAGATTCACACAGTGCAGAAGGTTCTGCAGTGCATTGATGATAACTTTTTGACAAAGGTGATGGAGGAGCTAATGAAGATAGGTGTGCTGGTGGGCCTTGTACTAATAAACAAGATCTCATTGGGGACATAAAGGCTGGGGGCAACCCTGACTGTAGCAACCATGAAATAGTGAAGTATTATGTGAGGAAGAATCAAGGAAATAAGGAAGACTGCAACCCTGGACTTCAGGAGAAGTCCTCTTCAAATACCTAGTTGGAGGAATCCCATGGGTTAGGGCTCTACAAGGCAGGGCAGCCCAGAGCTGGTTAATATTCAAGCATCACCCTCTCCAAGCTCAAGATTGGTGCATCCCTATGAGTGAAAAATCAAGTGGAGGAGGCAGGAGAACTGCATGGGTGAGCAAGGAGCTTCTGGAAGAGCTGATGTGGAAGAAGTAAGTTTACTTTTATGGAAAAAAGGACTGGCCACTTAAGAGAAACACAGGAACACTGCCAGAGTATGAAGGGACGCAACAAGGAAGCCAAGGCCCTCTTGGAATTAAATCTGGTAAATGATGTAAAAGAGAACAAGGAGGGCTTCTGCTACTGCATCAGTAGCAGAAGAAAGAATAAAGAAAATGTGGGCCAGTCGTTCAACACGGTGGGATCTCGCTTAACAGAGGATATAGAGAAGGTGGAGTTACTGAATGCCTTCTTTGCTTTGGTCTTCACTGTTAAGCCCAGCCCTCAGGAATCCCAGTCACTGGAGGTAAGAGAGAAAGTCTGGAAGAAGAAAGACTCTTGGTCAATGAGGATTGGGTTAGAGATTATTTAGGCAAGATGGACACCCACAAATCCTTGGGCCTCAATGGAATGCACTCACAAGTGCTGAGGAAGCAGCTGACGCTCTTGCTAAGCCACTCCCCACCATCTCTGAAAGATCATGGAAAACAGGAGAGTTCCCTGAGGACTGAAGGAAAGCCAATGTCACTCCACTCTTCAAAATGGACAAGAAGGAGGACTCAGGAAGTTACAGACCAGTCAGCTTCACCTCCATCCCTGGAAAGGTGATGAAACAGCTCATTCTGGAGGTAATCTCTAAGAATTTGGAGGAAAAGAAGGTTATCAGGAGTAGTTAGCACAGATTCACAAAGGGGAGGTCATTCTTGACCAACCCAATAGCCCTCTATGATGACATGACTAGCTGGGTAGATGAGGGGAGAGCAGTGAATGTTCCCTACGCCTTCTCAAAGTTTTTGACACTGTGTCCCATAACATTTTCATAGACAAGCTCAGTAAGTGTGGGTTAGATGAGTGGACCATGAGATGGATTGAGAACTGGCTGAATTACAGAACTCAGAGGGTTGATCAGTGCCACAGAGTCTATCTGGAGGCTTTTTTTCTCATGATGTTCCCCAGGGGTCAGAGGTGGGTCCAGATTTGTTCGACACATTCACCAGCAACCTGAAGGGCAAGGTGAACCTTCAGTAAGTTTGCTGATGATACTAAACTGGGAGGAGTGGCTGAGACACCAGCAGGTTGTGCTGCCATTCAGTGAGACCTGGACAGGCTTGAGAGATGGGCAGAAGCAAAGCTAATTAAATTCTACTAGGGCAAATATAGAGTCCTACACCTGGGGAGGAATATTCCCCATGCACCAGTACAAATTAGGGGTTGACCTGCTGGAATGAAGCTCCATGGAGAAGGACCAGGGAGTCCTGGTGGGCAGTGAGTTATCCATGGGGCAGCAATGTGCTTTTGTGTCCAAGAAAACCAATGGTATCCCAGGGTTCATTAAGAACAGTGTGTCCATCAGGTCGAGGGAAGTTCTCTTCCCCCTCTGCTCTGCACTGGTGAGGCCACATCTGGAGTGTTTTGTTCAGTTCTGGGCTCCCAGTTCAAGAGGGACAGGGAACTAATGGAGATAGTGCAGTAGAAGGTATGAGATTGAGGGACAGGAGTATCTCTCTTACAAAGAAAGTCTGTGAGACATGGGGCTGTTTAGACTGAAGATGACTGAGAAGGGATCTTACTGATGCTTATCAGCATCTAAATGGGTGGTGTCAAAAGGATGGGGCCAGCCTCTTTTCAGTGATGTTCAGTGGTAAGAAAAGGGGCAATGGGCACAAACTGGAACACAGGAATTTCTACCACAACATGAGGGATAACTTCTGTACTGTGAGGGTGACAGAGTACTGTAACAGGCTGCCCAGAGAAGCTGTGGAGTCTCCTTCTCTGAAGACTTTCAAAACCCATCTGGTTGTGTTCCTGTGCAACCTGCTCTAGGTGAATCTGCTTTGGCACAAGGATTGGACAAGAAGATCTTGAGAAGTCCCTTCCAACCCCAACCATTCTGTGATTCTGTGATTCAGAATTAATTCTAGTCTATTAAGTATTCTTCTGATTCCTGTTTGTAGTTGTTTGTTTTGACAACAATGACATATTTCTTTTAAAGACGTTCTGAGAAGTGTACGTCTGCAGCATATTATACAACATCGGGCTATTTTCCTTTTAATTTATTCCAATTACTTGTCATCCTAAATATCAGATGAGTTCACCCAGAAAAGTTAGTCCCAGAAAGATGATACAACAATCAAGCTTTCAGCAGAAAATATGAAGGAAATTCTGTTAACTGTTACATGAACAAAACTGGAAGTATGAACGTCAGTGATTACTTGTTACATCAGCCTGAATACTTTTCCCCACCTGAAAAAGACGTGGCTGAGTCACAGATAAGGTGGCAGAAGCAGAAGTCAGCATGAAATTAAGCCCTAAAACACATTTTTGTTGTGTGAAAGACAGAGCTTCTTCATGAACAGAGCATCTAGTGTCTAGAAGATGTGCTGAGTTGGAGCCTTTAGAACACTGATGTATCAGTGTCTAACAAAAAATAATGCTTTTAATAACCCAACATGCAATGTGAGATAAATTCTTACTATAGATGAGAAATGGCTCTAGAAAGTTACTTGCTAAGGAGAATGTGATAAAAGATTCAGAAAAATGTTCTATGGAAATCATTAAAAATGCTTCACTTATTAAAGAAATAGATAACATTCCCTGGTATGTAACAGATTAGTGGCCAGTTTAGAAGTATTTGAATACAATGAGCATGGCTTCAGTGAGAAAAATGGATTACTGACCAAGGTTTTCTCTGAGTAATATGCATCCTCAGAAACAATTTTTTACACATATCTATGGTATGGGCACCATAGCATAGAACTGAAAACAGGAAGCCTGTCTGAAATAAAAAAGCAAGCATTTTTTTAGAGAACCTTCTTGAGCTGTGATGTCAGATCATCACAGTGGGGCCATTGATGGTCCAAGGTAGGATCACAGCAGACAGTTCACTGTCATCTTCACTACAGAGTTCACATGAATTACAGACCCTGATGATCCTTGCTCAAGTGCCAGTGTCTGCACTGCTTAATCACACTGATGTTTACTCCATGCAGTGGAGGTGGGCAAGAGACACAACTTTTCAGGAGGTCATGCATGTGTATGGACATGTGTATGTATATATGGTCAGGTGCAGAGAACCACTGTCCCAGCACCACATGTTGGTGGTACAAAAAATGAAGCATTTGGGAAAGTATTGCAAAAGACATGACTGCTAATCCAGATATACGAGTGATAGTAGCCTTCCAGAAAAAAATATAGGTGCCATGATGCTTTATGCTTCTATTTGTTTCTGTGTTGTGACTTCTGTTTCAAATTCTAATAGGCTTGGAGAGCATATATTAGGACTTGTTCCAAATCTCATCATTAATGTTAATCCCATTTCAGTTGCAGGGCACATAATGTATCTGTGAGCCCTGTGTCCTTCACTTCAGATGAGGGCAGAAAGTACCATGCAGAATAAAAGCCCAATATATCCATATTGTTGCATTCAGGGGATATGAATTTGAATAGTTCAGTAAGCATTGGATTAAAGATTACTTTTTGAGCTCTGTTTTCTACATATGTTTAGAATACTGATGGATAATTAATATGAACTGTGAACTAGTCATATTTCAGTGCCATTCAGAATTAATACCATCACAAAATCACCAGGTTTGAAGTATTCTCCAAAACCATGAGTCTGACTAAAGACACAGAACATTAGATATAAGCCTAACCTCTGCTGTTGAGATGAAGTACACCCATCAGCCAGTTTTTCTTTTTGTCTTTGTGTCTTTTATTATCACTATGAGAACGTCAATGATAAAGACTGGGAGGCATAACTAATGTCTTACAGGGACACGTTTAAAGGGTTGCATTTTCTTTCTCAACTGCATATTTTATTAAACTCCTAGGTGATCCACTGTAACACTCACAGGTACTGTTTTCCAGTGAATAGGTATTTTTTAATAGCGCTTCCAGAGCTTTCCTTCTGGGGATCCCATTTCCAGTGTCTTAAGAGACATGGCCTCTCCCGTTTGGTAATTCAAGTTCTGCAGCTGAATTTTCACCTGACTCCATTCCCAAGGAGCATGATTTCGTCTGGCAGTGGCTGCTTCAAAGCATGAGCGGTGTTACCAGTCCACTTCTGAACCTTCATTTGTAGTGCAAAAGGTATCAGACAAAGTTAAGAAAAGGCTTTGCTATCTCTGTCCTTGTCAACTAATGTTCTTACTTTTTCATTCCCATTTGTCTATCAGTTTTTCCACTGTAGATGTATCTCCAGAGATTTCAGAATCCCGAATCCTCTTCTGAAATGGATCAAGTGTGTACTTTTGGCATCTGGTTTTGCCAATTTCTTATTTGCATTGGCACCAGAAAAATTTCTGAGAAAATCCTTTATACTGGTTCTGTCATCAGTTCTTACAAGTTATCTGCAGTGACCCTGATGGCGTGGGCCAGGTTCTTCATTTTATAATCATATATTGTTACTACTTGCTCTTCTTTCCTGAAGATTACCTCTTCTGTCAGATTTTTGGCCACTTAACCTCACTTAAGATCAACTCAGAATGATGTTCAGTATTGCAAAAGTTGGAGTACTTAGAGAAAAAACAGGACTGAAAAGCTCAGGACCCATTTCTTGTACCCTTGTGTGAGAGACTCACAATGAAAATGTACATTGGCAATCTTTGCTTCTGTATTCCAGCGCAAGAAGTTCACAGGATAGTATAAATACAGTTCACAGGAGACTATGAATACAGTAAACCCATCCATATTTGATGCCTGTTAATCACTTCTCAGCCTCATTTAACACCATTTGCAGGCTGAAGTCCCAGCTGATGCTGTTAGAAAGGAACATCTCAGTATAAGCATCCAGCAAATCCCACTGCAACAGGTGGCACTCAGGTTCCAGGTTGTAAATCATCCCACTTCATACACCAGAGAGGAGTATTTAACTCTTGACTTTTCAGCATTACCAAGTAAGATAATTGTATATTACATACAAGAGTGCCATTATGAATATATTCCATCTGGAAAAAAAATGGGGTTTGTTTTTTTCTTTTTTACAGGTTTACAAGATGCTTGTTTCTGAGGGGAATAGCAGTGAAATAAGAAGATTGTAAGGAGTGACAGTCAAGAAAGGGAGCAGAGAAAAAAATTGACCTTGTTGTGTAGAAGAAATACCAAAGATGATAGTACAGTTATTTTCATTATGATGATCACATCTAAACCCATACATTCTCTGGTTTGTCTACTTCCCTATTCAGCTCTTTTTTTGAGAGAAATAGGCAGGACTTCATTCTTTCATATAATCATAGAAACCATGGCTAACTTTGTAGGACAGTAAGACACTGGAGATGTGTTAAACCTTCGTTCATAAATTTCTTGTTAGTAACAAGCTCAGACAGAAAACACAAAACAAAACAAAACAAAACAACGTTAAATCTTCAAATACCGGGGCAGTCTATGTGGATTTGAAGTGGTTCTCGAAACACAGGCTCAGGAGAAAAGATTTGTAAATGTTAAGTTTGTCCTTTGATCATGAATAAATGCACCAGTGAAGGCTCTTTGCTGTACATAGATATGGCTGTATATGTAAAAAATACAGCTTGCCTGTAAACACAACATATGTGGGAAGCTATTAACTGTCAATACACACCCAGTGAAACACTATAAACATTGGAGCCTGGTATATAATTATGTGTAGTATTGAGCTGCATTAAAAATCCCCATCTATAGCAGTGATTATTCCTTGTACTTGAAAGTCAGTTGGGAGATGAAAGCTTATTGGTAAGGTAGAATATCCTATTTTGAGTCAAAATTACTAGTGATCCACAGCCTGCTTTGTCTTCCAAAGGGACATGAAAAGCTGTTTCAAGTTTTTCCTTTCTACTGGTATATGAGAGCTGTTTGCAAGTTTCTTAATGATGATTTATCAATGTGGGAATTCACTCCCCTTCCACAACTTGTCCAAAATAACCTCCCCTTGTTCTCCAATGATGAGGCCAGAATGTTCCTTCTGGTGAAGATGATCCTAATGGGACATATGCAAAAAAATTAGAGGAAGAACAGTTCACTTAACCAAGCTGCTACTATGAAGCTTGTTGGCTGTGTGTAAAGAAGGCTTTTATGTTTCTTAAAGCTTGTGTATTGTGCATTTAATTGGTGGAAACATGCATAAAGATCTAATTAGACATACTTTTATAGAGGATGTTGAAATAGAAAAACCTAGGTATTTACCTAATTCACCTTGAAGAATTATAAACTTTTATACATCATTTTTTCTACTACAGTCTAATTCAAGAAGATTCATACCATTTATTGTACCCTTTATTTTTAACTTTTTCCCTCTTCTTAAATTCCTAATCAACCTAAGGCATGAGTACTTTCGAAAAAATGTTGACCTACTCTATCCTTTCACATTTTAAAGTGGACCTATTATTTTATGTACTAAACTGGAAGAGTAATATTTAACATGTTGCGTGAAGATTTAATTGTGCAACTCTCATTAAAGCTAATGAAGACTGTGTTGTTAAATCACACCATGCGGAACATTCCATATTCCCTTAAGTGTCCTTATGTTGTAGGATTGGGAAAAGGTTGTACAGCCAGAGACATGTGCGCATCTGTTTCAGTGAGGATATGTTTAACAGCCTTAATTTCAATTTCAGGTCTGAGCCCAAAGTCCTTGAATAACTGATCTCATATGTGTAATCAAACTAGACCAGGCATTTTGAGGTCAGGAAAAGAATTAGTAAATGAAATGGACAAATTTAGTTCAAATTAGCAATATATTGTCTTTCTGTGGGATTTGGCCCAAGAGAAAAGATATCCGTAACAACTTGCAGATATGGTCCCTGCACTTGTACTAATAGTCACTCCTGTAAAACCTAGAAAATTAATTTTAAATGGTTGGAGAAGATGAACTATTTGAGTCTATCATGACTCAAGGCTGACTTCATTCTTTCCTACCCTTTTGAATTTTTTTTTTTTTTTTGTATTTTTAATTACTTAACAGATTTCTGTACGAATTTCAACCCAAAAATACTATTTTATTCAACTAAGGACTGAGATGAAAAGTTAGCTTTACTTTATGTCATCCATGTAATCTGTATGGTAATCTCTTTCACTGTAAAAATAAAACTTTAAAAGGAACCCCCTTCTCTTCTTTGAGAGAGATGGAACAAAATCAGATCTCTAGAATAAGACATAAACATACAATAGCATAAAAAATATATTGTGATTTTACAGTTTTAGCACAGAAATATGATTTTCATGAAGATCAACAAGTACTACAGTGCTTTTTTTAGTGTGACCACTATGATGTGCCTTTCATGGCCAATTCCTGCCTGACTTGCTAAGGAACTCTTGAGATTGAAAGGAAGGATGGGCAGGAGAAGTGGGGAAATATGCTGTATGTACTTCATTAACAGAAAACAGGAATGACAATTAGACCTCAAAGAAGGAAAATTTTTGACATATCCAGGACATAGGGATCTCAGTTAGTCATGGGAACTATCCTACATCTCACAGGTACTTTGCTCTGCGCATGTGCAAATTAAAATATAAGGAGTTTGTAAGTAAACATTTGTTATCCATCATTTTCCCTTTTTTTTTTGGCTGGTTTCCACTGTGTTTCTCAAATGCAGGTATCCTTATTTGACCTAGGTCTGCTCTCCCTCCCACTCCAGATTACCATTAAAAAATGACATTCAAAGGAGAGAAAAAGGAGGCTGCACAGAGAAATTGTGGATGACCCCACCCTGGAAAGATTCAAAGCCAGATTGAATGGAGCTTTGAGGAACCTGATCTAGTGGAAGGTATCCCTGCCCATGGCAGGGAGGTTGTAACTAGATGAACCTTAAGGTCCATCCCTTCCAACCCCATTCAATGATCCTGTGAAATTTGACCTCCCCTGCTATAGTATAAAACATATGGAAGTGTGCTATAAATAGAAAAGCAGCATGACAATCAACAGACAAACATGCTATCTTATTACAGAAAGCAAAAGCATTCTGTATGAGCTTAGAGAAATGAAGGATAGGGATAGGCATAATTGTTGTTTGGTTAGGTTAACCTCAGGAGACTGCTCAAGAAGAACATTTGCCCCAAGAGCAAAAGAGCTATTGAAATGCCATCTCCCATAGGTTTGTTTTCTTCCATTTCCTTTCTGCAATACCCACTAACAACACACTTGCTATACCTCAGTTTTCCCTCCTATCGCATCTGCTGAGTATCCTACTGCTTCTGCACCCGTCTCCCTTCCATGGCCCAGCTCTCTCACCAGTACCTTTCAGCCCCCTCGAACATGTTTTACACACCTTCTTGCTGACATGTGGCCAAAAAGCAGCATGTTACTATTAATGAGGACCTGTCAACAGGCTTCTATTAAACACAGTAAAAGAGGGATGAACTTCCTCTGCTCTGCTGTGGTGGCAGAAGCCTCTTATCTCAACCACACTGTTGATTTTTTACCAGGAAAAGTAGGAGTCTGCTGTCTGCAAGACAGCCACCTTCCCTGCCTCAGGTTTTCTTGAAAGTCTCTAGCCATTCAAAACAGTAATCCCAGTCATGCAAATCTCCATCTCTCTGGAAAACCTCCTAAAAGAAGAATATAATGTTACAACAACATTTGGAAATAAAGTGATCATTTTTTGCCTCTAAATTACAAAAAGGATTTTATTTGTTTAGGGTACGATTTGAAGGTAGCCTTCTGACATGAGTTGTGTAGAACAAGAAATATGCTTTTAAGGTGTAGCCTGATAGCATTTTTTAAAAATAAGCTTTGCACAATGTGACAGAAGACATTATATGATATCCCATGATGTTCCTTCCAATTTCATATTCTTTTGACTTTTGCTGTGTGATTTAACATCTCCTTAAATAGTGTAACCCGGGACGATTAAAATACAGGCTGAAGCAAGGACTATTCTCTCATAACTTTAATTCATAACATAGGAATTTCTAGGAGCAGTTGAATTCAGAACTGATGAACCCATGGATCCAGGCCTTCACCTGGGGATGTGGTAGAAACACTGCACTTCTTACTAGGAAGCAAAAGAGCCAGCAGAGAATCTTTTTCAAAGAACACTTTGAGGTGTTATGTGAAAATTTTATTTCCTCAGGATCCAGACTGTTTTTTGTATTTGTTGAACTTTTAACTGAAATAGATACTGATTGCCATTAATTGCCGACTGTCATTAAGGCCTCATCTGAGTTGATCTTTGATTGTGTTGAGTCCTGAGTTGAGAGAACAGATGAAACTGGAAATAGCCAGAAGGAATCAAAAAGAGTGAATAAAAAGTCATAAGAATACATTGCGCTTGGATATCTTAATAACAGGCAACTGAAATTAAGTACTATCTAAGATTCTTTCTGTCAAAACTCTCTGTACCAGAATTAATGTGTTTCTATAGTTTTTCATGTTCCCTTATCTTGCATCCAGGATGACTCCTATGATCCCTGCCAGCTGTAGGACCTCTGCTATTGTTTTTCTTTTTTAATTTAAAAAAACAATCTCCCAGGGCCTTTGGTATATTTTTGTGCCCTTTAATAAAGAATTGAACAAGCCTGGAATGGAAATCACTGATGAGACCGTCTACAAACCATTTAATCAGCTTTTTTATAGTTTGTGATGTATTTAAAATCAATTAAAACAGTCTCTGATTCATGAGATGTTGTCCTTAGCTGTAAATCAACCATTGTAAATTTTATAGTTTGTTTCTCATCTCACTGAAATTTAAGGTCCAAATATGGGAGTAGTGAACACTTTGCTAAGGTTCATGCCTTCCCCAGACCTCAGGCTAGGTAGAATAGTGCACGTTCACTTTTGAAATTGAAGTATCAATTGAAATCACAAGATTGCAGAAGCAACCTTAGCATAATGCTGCAGGTATCATTTTTACTTCTGCACTGATACAAATGAATGCCCCCTCATTGTGTTTTTAAAGATACTGAAACAAAACATGAACTGGTACTAAACTATCCCAGTTAGTCTTCACGATAAAGAACAATCTACAAAACTTCTCATTACCATCCTGTAACTGAGAAGGGAGGACTTGCAGTTCGTAAAGGCCTAGTCAAAGCAACCAAAAATGTGGCTTCACCCAAGCACTGTGGTATCCAACAAGTGGCTGATGTCCATGTTGCTATGGTTTTGCTGTTCTTCAGACCCAAGCTGCTTAGATCAAAACTATCTATCTGAGATTTGTCTTTTTCAATCATAGAATAAATTTCTATACAGATTCTGTTCTGTGGCAGTTTTATAAGATATGACTCTTCTTGAAAATTACTATATCTTGTCTATCTAAATACAAATAATTTTTGGGTACAGTCTGGAATACTTTTCCCTGTTTCCTACTGGTTTACGTTGCTATGTATTTTTCTTCATGACTGTTGTATTTCAGTACATCACGAACTGATTCATTTGTGTCTAATATTTGTTCATTTTACTCATCTCTGAGATACGAAATTCAATACTGGCAATCTAAACAACAAAATTTAAGGTTCTAGTGCAGTATTCATTTTTCCCCTTACTTTGGTAATATTTTTGAGAAACTGTAAGTTAATTTTGCTTAAACACTTGCAAAAATATTATGTGCCCAAATTTTCATATCTAAATATAAATCATAGCAAACAGGAGCAGGTAATCACATAGCATTCTTAGGTTTTCTTGAGCTTTCAAGATAAGTAAGATAAGATCTGACATATTTATTCTCTTCTAAGCCTTTCTAACTTCAGAAAAGTACCAAATGAGATACTTCCTGCTATCACAGTGGATAATTTTCTGACAATGCAGGAGAATTAGTCTTTTAAAGAAAAATTCATTATCAGAAATACTTGCAAAGGAAATCTATTTGATAAAAACCTTATGCTATGGAGAAAAAAACTGGGCTACCACATCAAGGACTATCTCTGAAAATGTAGTGTCAGAGGTATGTGATATATCCAGAGAGCAGGTCTTCTCACCCTCTTCCTCCTGTTAAAGAAAATCTGAGATTGTATAGGATAATGTATAGTTCATGCTTTCATAATTCTCCAAATGAAACCTGCTGCTCTTGCCTCAACATTTCCAAATTCCAGATTGAAATTTGGCATTCATTTAGCAACATAGTGATGTGATGGGAATAAAGATTCAGGAGAGGAGGGCAGCAGGGAAATTGGTCAAAGATTTCATAGGGAGATGGGGAATGTGAAGCAGAAGACATAAAAATTTAGACATCATTATGTAATTAGAGGATGTATCATGGTACAGCATCACAGAATCATAAAATGATAGGAGTTGGAAGGGGCCTCTGTAGATCATCTAGTCCAACCCCCTGCCAAGGCAGGTTCACCTAGAGAAGGTCCACAGGATTGTGTCCAGTTGGATTCTGAACGTCTTCAGAGAGGGAGACCACCACCTCCCTGGGGAGCCTGTTCCCATGCTCCATCAACCTCAAAGTAAAGAAGTTCCCCCTCACATTTAGATGGAATTTCCTGTGTTCAGGTTCGTGTCAGTTACCTCTTTTCCTGTGACCGGGCACCACTGAAAAAAGACTGGTCCCATATTGCTGACACCTACCCTTTAGATTTTTATAAGCATTGATAAGATCTCCCCTGAGTCTTCTCCAGACTAAAAAGACCCAACTCCCCCAGGCTTTCCTCATAAAAGTGATGTTCTAGTCCCCCAGTCATACAGTACAAATTAAGAAAGATCACATAGATTTATTGGCATATCATATTGGTCCAGTACTGACTTCCAAAATTTTATTAACATTCTTTGAAACCAAATTTTAAAGAATGGTTTGTTCTCTTGTATTTACACATGCCCACTTGTAATATCAAGTATACTATATGATTGTAAAAGGCCATTTTGGTTGCAGAGTCAAGCACTGCAGACTCATGAAAAGCCTGGATTATGGATCCTCAGGCAACCCAGTTTTCCCCCTTATGTGACTACACTACAACACAGTTAAATCCTAATTGTTTCTATGGCTGAAATTCTGCTCAGTGTATCAACAGCAGCCAAAATTCCTGTGAAGATTTTTCCAGTCATAAGGCTTGTAAGTTTTTCTAATGAAATTCCTACATAAAGAGAATTTATAACAGTGCTGGTAACTGTAGCATTATTTCTGAAATCAGTGTTAGTGAAAGTATTGAATTCCGTTGAGAATTTGGCATGACAAAACATTAAAATGTGTCAGTAATCAAATGTCTTACTAACCAGACTGTTACCTAAGGCATCTTTTCTTGTTCAGAAGCTTTGAATATCCAATTTCACAGCTTTGTAATAAGAACTTTATTGCTAGTGCAATCTTTGAATCATGACATTTAATTTAAAATAATTTTTAATCTTGCCTGCCAATGTTTTGCTATTCAAATGCATGACTGTGGCAAAATATTTAGGGTTGTTTCTGGTTTTGTTTTCAAGAGCTGACAAAATGAGCTTTAGCTTGGACTCAGTAATTCCCTAGAAAAACTAACAAAAGAAAGTGCCATGCAGAGAGTGGGATCATAAAAAAATCACAGTCATTTTACTGTACTCTTTAGAATCTGAAAGAGATGGTCTGAAATCATCAAACTATAATGAATAGTTTTAAATCATTCAATCATTAGATGGCAGCTTCATAGTACAGAAAGTCATAGGCTCATGAAAAGCCACTTGAGAGGGAATCATATTTGGAACCTTACAAATTTGTAATTTGCAGGAACGCTGCAAATTTTGTCTCTTCCCTAACCATATTCATGTTATATGCACAACATCAGTCACTCCAGAAGAGGGTCACTTTAGCCTTGCTAGCAGCCACAGAACTCACTGTCCCATTGTGCCCACAGTACATTAACCAGACATATACGTAGAAGTCATTAGCATCCTGGGATTGGTGAGAGACAGGGAGAAAAAAAGGCTCTTTCAGAGTTAGGAAGCTTTGCATCCAGATCCTGCTGTCCCACAGAGGGTTTTTAAAAGTTTTCCAGGAGCCCTTGACTTACCTTCTGAGACACCTTCTGAAAACACTTACTTCTATCTGTCAACAGCCCTTTGTGGCACACAGCATATACATTTGGGTAGATACCAGCCTCTTAAAATGTCACTAGATATTGTAATGATAAAAAATATCCACTGTCACTGATAGTCCTGGACTTTTTATTTGCTTTCAGAGACTGGTCTGGCAATGTGTCAGTGAGGGAGTTAAGGATATTTTGGTCCATTTATGGCTAAAAATATTTTGAAACCTGAGGAAAGAGTTCTACTTCTTTGCTATGCTGTGATGCAGACAAATCATCTCCAGCTGTGATGAATTCTCTTTGCCAACACCTAGTCTGTGACAACAGTAAGACTAGAGATATTCTTCCTGGAGGTGTCATTCTATGAGAAAAGGAATCCCACTGCAGCTGCCTCTTTGGTGTTTGCTGATCTATTGCTTCTTCATCTAAATAATACAGACAACTGTCCCTTCCTTCTGCTGCTGTTCCCAGCATGTGTCCTGGTTGCAGAGTACTAGGAAGCTCCAAGGCTTGCACTGTACCATGTCTTTTTAGGGGCACAGAGTTTTTGGGAACAACTTCAAATAAAGTAGTTACCTGGTTTACTCGGTCTGAGACCACCTTTTGCAGATCTTTCCAGATGCAGTTAAACTTGCATTCAGATACTCCAACTCTGCACTGACATCTCATACTCAGTGTTGAAAAGTAGCCTTGCGAACCAATACCCTCCAGAGAAGAACACAGCAAAGGACCAAATGCCACTCATCTGCTGTTTATATCCTGCCACTTGGGAAGGGAATCTGACAGTGTGCCAAGAGATATGGACTCTCTCCAGACATTTTTGCCTATTCTTCTCTAAAAACCTTTTTTTCAAAAAAAATTATCCCAGACCCATCTTTTTCTCACAAATTGTCTTTACAAGTTCAGGGCCATGACCAGTTTCTGAGATCATAGCATTGTTTCCAAAAGCAAAACTGGTTAAAATCTCTGAGTTCAAGGATGTTTATTTTTGTATTGTTTATTCAGTCATTACACAGACAATAACCCTAGTTCATTATAAGTCTGCATCGCTATTGGTACGAAGTTTGCTTACTTGGACTGTAAGTGGCCTTCAGTCTCTTCAGAAAGGACTTTGTGGTGGTTGTTACTTCTCAGATGCAGTGGAAAGGTCTCTACCCCTTTCCTTTGGTGAAGAACTTCACACAGCTAGACTACAAAACAGCTAGACCAAGAGGTCTTCATACCATTTAATGTATTTTGAACTTTCTGAGTCTAATGGCTAAGTACACAAACACCTCAGCCCTGGGACAGTTTGTTGGAGGCACTCCAGATTTCGTTTCTGTCATATATTATGTCCCCAGAGCCTCTTAAAAATGCTTGATAGACTTCAGCAAAAGTCTGAAGAGACTTCATCCTGCTGTATCTATTAGATCTCATGTAGTCATGCTGGGACACTGGTGACCTACACTTCTGTTATATGCTACAGATTGAGTGCAATGCAGAGAGATACCCCATGCCAGGCCTGGTGATAGATATCTTTCTTGTAGACATTTCTCCGATTAGATACATACAAGGGACGTCTCTTTTTATTTCTGAAAGTAAAGCCATTTTCTATGCCTGTTGTCCCACGGGCTTCATACTCCTGTTTCACATGGACAACCTCAGGCTTCCAGATTTCCCAAGGAGGCCAACTACAGGATTACTGTGTTGCAAACTTAACTCCTGTGAAGCATGTACCAGCCATTCCCCCGGCACCTCAAGGATCAGCACCAAAGCAATGGTAGCCAGATCTGTCCCAGCAACTTACACTGAAAAGCACAAAGGTGGTAATAACTCTCCACTTTGCTGGGAAACAATTTGTCTTTAGGACTGTTGTATCCAATATCAAATTCAACTGTTAGCAGTAACTACCTCTTTGAGGTTTTGAATATGATATTGGATCACCAGCTGAGTGATTCCAGGCAGAAGGCAAGAAATAAGAGATATTCTTATATCCCTGGGTAAAGAATGCCAAGGTCCTCTCCACCTCCTAAGATAACAGGAAAAGCCTTCCCTCTGTGATCTGTCTAGTACATCTTTCTGCTTATGTTGCAAAGGCAAAACACCTCTGGTTGTGACAAGTAAGGATGTGTGTACTAGAGGTATTGAATAGGTGAATAAACAATACTTCTCAAAAATTTCCTTTTAGTAATTCATAAGTAAACTATTGTCACTTAAAAAAAATACCATGGCATTTATTTCTGAAAGCCTGTTTTTTGCATTTATTTTCCTTATAACAGATATTCCTTCTTCTTAATGCTCCAAAATTAGGTCACTAATTGCTACCAAAAAAATTTATATTTCTTAAAGAAATATTTTATTGAAATATTAATGATGAGCTCTTCAGAGGCTATACTATGTGGTGATTTGTTTAATTTTCATGTAACTTCATGTAGTAATGTAAAAAAAAAAACAAACAAAACAAACCAATTATCAGCCCATGCTAGAAAAAGAAATCTTGAATTATTTTTTTTACATTGTCTTTAGTTTTTTGTCTCTGCACTACATGCAGGCCTTTGTGGATGTATATTTTTGGTACTGTGTCTACTGTTTCTGCATAGAACTTTCATATAGCAGGATAGAAGATAAAGTACATAGTCTCAAAAGTAGAACACTCATCCAGTAAAGAGAGATGAAAATACAAAATACTATAACCTGACTCTCTCAAACTTTATAAGCGTTTCATTGAATGGAGCAAAACAAAATTATTCTCTTGCTTTAGTTCTTAACACTAACCTTTGATCTGCCCTGTTCCTGAACTGTTAAATTTGCTAAATTTGTAAAAAAAACAAAAATGAAGAAAAAAAAAGGAAAAAAGAAATGGAAAACTTCTATCATCATCAAATGGCAAATGTGCAGAGATCTGTTCTCAGTGTAATATATTTTTTCATGGGTTAGACTGCTTATGCCAATGACACAGTTGCAGGTGCTGCTTTAATGCACTGCAGCAAGCTGTAAAACGGAAAGTAACCATAATAATTCATCATGCTCAACCTTAAAAAATACTTTTTCTCTTCTGTTGAGGTTTCCATTGTTTTGAGAAAATTTGGACAGGAGTGTAGGCACATGCACACTGAATCCAGTGCAAGTTTGACATGGTTATGCTGAATGGCATGAACTTCACAGGTGAATACCATGTGTGAACTATAAAATCAGTATGCACAAAACTAATGGTCAATTTTGCAGGTCTGCCAAATATTCAGAAAGATTATAATTATTTTTGCTGCTGTGATTGTACTGTTTAATATATACTCTTTAATTTCCTGCCATGCTGATAGCACACTGCTGTCTTTTCCTAGCTCTTGTGGATCCCAGACACTTAATTGTGTCTAGTTCCCAAATAAAAGAACATACAAAATAATGCATAAAATCACTCTCTATCATTTAGATAGGTTTTGATCACTCTCTATCATTTAGATAGGTTTTGAAGAAGACTGAAACCACCACATAAATACCTATAAAAGATTTTGAGATGGCTGAATAATATAATTTCAGATTTTGAGATGGCTGAATAATATAATTTCAGATTTTTCCTCTGTTTCCAGTAACACTGAACTTGACCCATTTCACTTGACCCATGACAGGCAATAGTTGTCTTAAACTCTTCATTAAATTCTTTCCTTAAAAGTAGGTTTTGAATATCTGGTAAAGATGTCCTGGAGTGCTTCTGATAATTCAGTTCCAACATTTCCTTTGTAGCTAATCAAATTTGTTGCATTTGTAGATAAATGGCAATAGTAACAGAATTTGATTCCTAAATGACCATGAAGGCCTCATGCTCACACCAGTCAAATGAAACTGATTCACCTTTCTTAATTTTACCATGACAGTTGTCATAAGGAACGGTTATTAATGAATCGTGGGGTTCTCCTACACTGCAATCATGGAAAATAGAAAGCAGCTGCTTTGTTTCTTTGTACAGAAATAACATTTTCACGTTCTATTTTACCTTCTTAAATCTAGTTGCTATAAAATATAACTAAAAATACAGCACTAAACGTGTTATCTCAACTGAGATGCTTTATATGTGTTTTTGACACAACTCAAAATCCATTTTTTTATCACAGAGAGAATTGAAATCTCTACCATGGAGGTTTTTTAAACTAAGTTACTCCTCATTGCTGAAGGGTATAAAATGTTTTGTTGCAAAAACTGGAGATACATTAATTGTTATACGTAACTTTTGTAAATATGACTAATCATGAGTGCTTATACCTAAATAACACAGGTGCTCAGAGGACATTAACAGCAGTTGTCTGATTTTCTCCTGGTCAGTACCAGCTGCCTGGATAATGCTGGAAAGGAAGTCTCTGCCTTTTAAGTGAGTGACAGATGAGAAGAGAGGCTGTAAGAAACCCACCTGAAAAACTTTGCTTGCTATCACTACATTTTAGTCTAGGGCTGCAAACCTCATTTGTGACAGGTTGTCTGACATTGAGCGTTCACTAGCAAAGTCCCATTTGGCTTTCAAATTGCCTTGGACTTTCTGGTGTACTAATGTTTGTGCATCCTTTATACATGTTCCAGGGCAGAGATTGGTTCCCTTTATAGAATATAGCAATGTGATTTGCACTTTTCTGCTTATTTGAAGAACCAGAAGCACTGTTTGGTATTCAGGAAGACAAAGTAAAGACTGCTTACATGTAATGTCCTGATTATCTGTATTGTCCTTGATTTGTATCTCTAGGTATCATTGGTTTACATCTTTTGTGACTGTAAAGACTTTCATTAGCCATATGCATTCCCCTTTCCAAAACTGACTGAGCTCACATATCATGGCAATGCATTCCAGAAACTAATTTTATGTTATAATATGAAAGAAACCTTGTAATTAGTCTTACATTTCGTTCTTTTTTTTTTTTTTTTTACTGAATATCATTTTATTCTTTTGCTGTAGATTTGAAAAACATACTTTTCTCATCTATTTCCTCTTCTGCATTTATTATGTTCAGTAACTGTAATTAATCTCCTCTGCACGGCAAACAAATCTAATTCTCTCAGTGTCCCAGAGGAGGACTGCTTTTTGTATCTGTGATTATTTCTTGTCACCTAACTGCATACCTTATGTTATTAACATTTGGTAAATAACTTGGTTGAAATAACACATTCCTGCCTATGCAGTTCACCTCCAGTGGTGGTATAACACTTGTTTCTGTATTCTTGTGTCCCACAACATCCTCATTTGTTGTATTTGCTGTCCTATGACTTTTTCCTTGGATATCAAAGGTTAGTTCGAAAACCAAACCAATCACCAATTATCAGCAATGTAGACTGATTATTGCCAGTTTTCTAACCCGATATTTTTAGTCTTTGTTTCTGAAGACTCGTTTTCATCCACCATCCAACTTAGTCACATGCCTGTGAAAGCTCCATCTGGAGTTATTCAACTTTCTCTAGCACTTACCTTATACAAAAGAGCTGAAACAAAGAATACCTAGATGGAAATTTTAGTACCTCACTGCTGAGCCTGTCATTATTCACATCCTATCTTGTGATGTTCCAAGTACTGCTCATTTACCAGGTTTCTGCACTAAGCTTTGCATGCTCCCATGGACCCAAACTTCACAGCAGCTCTTGTGATTTCTCCATCACTGTTCTTGGGTGAAACTCTTAATACAGAGGCAAGTTAGTCTCAGATTGGCATGGTAACAAAATAAACCCATACGTCCTTAAATTCTAATAGTGTTTTATTAACAGCCCTTACAGGAAAATGAATCAAGCATCGTCAGTTACGACATCCACTGATATATGTGTCCCACAGGGTATTTTAAAGTAGGCAAATCAAATTCTCTTTCCATCCTCTCTTCTACCATCACTCATACATAGGGTTATGGATTACATCTTTTCATTCCCACAAACTTGAACCAAAGACCAAGACTATGCAAACAGCTATCAACTCATCCTGCAGTGTGGAAAACAAGATTTTTACTTCGTGTGGCTATGTAACTCATCAGAGAGTTTGCTGTGCTTTGGTAGAATAAAGAGTACAGCATTTCTGGAATTCATGTACTGTGTTACAGGGATTGCATACACTGTTTGCCTTCCCACATTACACACAAATCATCAGAAGTTAATCTTCCTAACTGAAGTCATTACTGTAATTCACCAGGACAGGCTTTCCATTTTGTGTGGTTTGAGACACTGTGTATTTTTATAAATCAATTGGGTTTTTTTTTCTGTGTACATATTCTTTTAAAACACTGATTTCAATTTCTTTCTTTGTATTGTAAGCAAAATAGCAGGAGTGTAGGGAAAACTTCATTGCTCCACTGGATAACCATCTATGTCTTGTGGATCAAGGCTGTAAAAATATATACTGATTTATTGATTTGGGCCTGCATTTGAAATAATTAAACTCCTGGCTTAGCTCTTGTGCATAGTTATGTCTCACAGTTAATGTAATGCCTGGACTTTCTTTTATAATCTCTTACTTCATCACATAAAGTGTCTTAAAGAGCTACTTTATATTTCTGGCTGTTGTTCATTTTGCTGAAGATAATATGAAGAGATGGTAAGACAAGCATTTTTTCCCACTGAAAAAGTAGACAGTATTTGCCATGCTAAAATACCACTGCCTCACTTCTTCTGTTCTCAATTCTGCATCAGTATTGAGGCCAAATTCTGTATGAATTGCTACAACATTCACTCTTCCTGCATCTTCAGCTGTTTTTTTGAGATAGTATGACTGCCTAGGACTTTTAAGGTAAAATTTAACAGGGTATTCAGAATTCCAAACATGAGGAAGAATTACAATTTTCCATTAGCTACTAAGGAAAACACTGATATATAATTACCTGATAGTTACTTATGTGCAGACTATATAAAAGACTGAAAAAGTATTTGGGACAGAGTTTTATACCCTTCTCAGAGACAATGTAGTTGAATAACATTATCATTTTCTTCACAGATGTATGTTTGTCACTCTTCCACCACTGGGCATAAAGTTTGTGTAAAATATTCAAATTTCTGTGTTTCCCGACACCTGTGCATGTCCTGTTCTGTGACACTGCTCCACCTTCTGTGAGTATCCTCAGAGCTTGGGAAGAACAGCAATGCTCAGTTTTAGCTTAAGAAGCGCATCATGTCTCCTTTGTAACAAACATTATATGAATAACTATAAACAGATTCCATCATGTCCCAGTAGTGGTACATACAGATGTTGCAGCATTTAGCAGTGGTCATTTTCATGGACTTTATAAGAGCCCTCAGGTCTGTTAGTAGAGGATCATTCATCTCTCTCTTGATCTCTCTTTAACAGACTTCTACCTACAGCTGTCAGACAACATCAAATGTTCCTCTAGGGTTCTGCAGACTCTGGGGTTCACAAATGCTCTTCATCCTTTTCCTCTGTTCTTTCAATACAATCCATGACAGTAAGCTGACTATACATTCACCAGATCTTGTTATCAAAAATAGTTATTAGTTTAATATTATAACCCAGGTAGTAGTTTTTGTGAATGCTATGGGGGTCTATCCTGCTGATTTGTATTGAATTGTAAAGTCTGGCCAGCAGTGGGGTGGAATATTAGGGAAAGCAAATGTTTGATTTCTGTCATATAACCAGCATATTTCTGTCCATCAATCAAAAATCAATTTTCCTCCTTCCTGGTACATAACTTCTCTTGTTTCTTTCTTCTGCTTTTATTTTTCTTAATTCTTGCAACATCTGCCAGTTAAATGAATATATCTTCCAGTAGGTAGGAAGAAGATGCAATTCCTGTTGCACACAGATTATATTAAGCATCTGATACAGTGAAATTACACACTCCATTTAAAAATAGTTGAAAGGAGGAGGAGCGGGTGGAAGAACAAATTTTTAGCAGGCTGTTTGTCTGACAGTGCTGATAAAATTTGGAAAGATAATAAGAGGAGGTTTTTTAGAAAAGCTGTGTGATTTTACACTGTGGGAGGTCTCTTTGTGATTACTGATCATGGTGCAGAGATTTTGCCCTTCCTGTCAAAGGTCAGTTTGGTAGCAAGTTACATGCGCCTTGTTCAATTTGGAAGAGCAACTATTATAAAATATTCATCAGGTGTGCAGTTCATAAACTTATGCTATCTATATTCTCTGTGTTATGTGTAGATCTGCAAATACACAGTATCTTTAAAGCACAAACTGGCTTTCAAAAGGTACTCATCTGTTTTCATCTCAGTGTTTTATTCAAGGACAAGAATGTGCCCTCCAGCAACTGCAGCTGACAGCTGTGGATGAAAGCCATTGTATCAACTGCTGTCTTCTCTGTTTTTAAGCCCTTCCTCATCATGTCCAGTCCAATGTGAATCAAGGTCTAGGAGTTCTGTCATCATTTGTCTTTAGAATCTAAAGTTGTAGCCACTTCTTTCAAGGATGTGGGTAAGTCAGAAGGGATCCAATGGAACTTCATTTACTAAAGAAGGAAAATCAGAGTAGCACTGTCAAAATAGTAGGTATCAAAGTGTATCCAGCAGCAGATCCAGATTTTGCAAAAGTTAATCTGCACAAGTTGCAAATGTAAATAAAATTCATGAGTTTTGGTCTGTTGCTAGTGGTAAGTTGAAATGCCAGTACTCCTTACTGTGTGAGTGGAAATCAGCCTTCACTTTGAGGTCTGCGCAAAATAATCCCAAGTGAGAATCATCACCATCAGATGGGCTCCCTCAGTTCATCTCAAAAGCCTGAAATTTGCTCATGACCACTGAATACATTTCTTGGATTAGACCTATATATAGCCATAGGCCTTGCAGAGTTGCCTTTATCTTAAGAAGCAAATTAATCTCTCTTTCCTGAGAATGACAGGCTTCTTTTCTCTTTCTGTGTCTTGGGTTCGGTAGTGTATCTCAGTTTAAATGGTACATTTGGCTGGAATAATTAAAGAGAAGTTTTAGAATGCCACACGAATGTGATGTGATGAGACAAACCAGTGTGCCTCTGGGACAGGACATAACAGCTGTCCAATCTGTGGCATCTTGCTTGTGGCTTGAATGATTCATTAAATTACACGGTCTGATTGTCCTCTATCTATGAAGTACTGCAAGAATAGCTTTTAAGGAAACCCAGTAGCTACCCAATTTGTATTTCTAAAGCTGCAGTAATACAATAATTTAACACCTCAACAGAGCTGGCACAAGGCTGTAGGCAGAGGTTAGAGAGCTGCAGCTAACAAGGTTTAGCTGATTTGACTCGACACCTCATCTCTACCTCTTATCATAGGCTGTTGCTGAGAGACAGTGTAAGAACCGAAAGTCTAACCCCTGTTCTGGCAAGCAGAGAAGTTCCTGCCATTTATGAATTCTCCTCTGGTTCTCCCCTTTCCTATCCCCTGGCAACGTCCCTGGCTAGTCTTCTCACTTCCTCTCCTTTTCTAAAAAGGAGTCACGAGAAGATGAGTTGGACTTGATGTACGGGAAGTTGTGTGGCTCTGTTCAGAGCCAGAAGTAGGTGAACAGCTGAGAGGGGGAGGGTTTGTGACTACAAACGTTATACTTAAAATTATCAGAAAGGCTGGTTCATAGAAAGACATAAATAAAAAACAAAGAGACATCCCATTCACCATCTCCAGAATCTCCAGTAGTCTGTTTCCCACCCTAGAAATCCTCTGATCCTTTAGGGAGCTCCACCCTGAATCCTTGTGCTCGTTTTGGTTTTAGTAGGGTTAATTTTATTCATACTAGCTAGTATGGGACTATGTTTTGGATTTGTGTTGAAAACACCATAGATCATTCAGGGATGTTTTTGTTGCTGCTCAGCAGCACTAACACCAAGTCAAGGCCTTTTCTTCTTCTCACAGCAGCCCACTAGTGATCAGGTTGTGGGTGCACAAGGAGCTGGGAGGGAACACAGCCAGGACAGCTGACCCCAGCTGACCAAAGGGATATCCCATACTATATGACGTCATGCACAGCAACACCAAGCTGGGGAAAGAAGAAAGAGGCAAGGACATTCACAGTGGTGGTGTTTGTCTTCCTAAGTAACCATTACATGTGTCGGAGCCCTGCTGTCCAGGACATGGCTGAACACCTGCCTGCTGATGGGAAGAGATGAACAAATTCCTCCTTTTGCTTTGCTTGTGCACACATGTTTTGCTTTACCTATTATACTGTCTTTATGTCAACCCATCAGTTTTCTCACTTTTACCCTCCTGATTCTCCCCCCATCCCACTGGGGGAGGAGTGAGCAAGTGGCTGTGTGGGGCTCAGTTGCTGGTAAACCACGACAATCATGAAAAATCTCCTTTATCTCTGCCAGCCCTTCTCACTCATCATCACTTGCTGAGGCTCCTGCAGACTCTTCCAAGTCCTGCTTCCATAATTTTCCCACTCAAATCCCTTCTGCTGTCACTGCAAAACTAATTTTTGCCTTTGAGCCAAGCCTGCTAACGATGTCTTCTTCACTTGTACTAGATGTATATATAGGTCTCCAGGTGCTTGCAAGATAATGGTACATCAATTTATTTAAACAGATTTTTGACAATAATTTCCTCATGAGTGAACAGACTGAAAATCATCAAATATGATTCCATTTAGAAAAAGCTTACCAGTTCTACTCCAGTTCTTTCAACATACTGCAGGCTTTGTTTCTTAAACCATCTCTGCATTTATAAAAATTATACGTTATAGAAATTATTACATTGTTGTTATATTTTGCTCACATATTTCATATGCTGAACAACCCAAATGCTATAAAGCCACACACTTTAAAACTGAAAGAATTCCTCTGTAACATTTCAAATTCTTAACATGGCCATTCTGAAGTCAAGTTTGAGCTAGAGAGTTTGGAAATATCACCAATATATCTCATTCCCCAGTATCTCATCACACTTTCCAAATGAATTTATCTTTTCCTGTTGTTGTTGCTGCTGCTGATATTCAGCTTTATTTATAAATCTTTGAAAATAGGAATTTATAATGAACACATAGTCAGTTTCTTAAATTATAACACTGAGGCACTAAGAAGTAAGCACCACTATAATCAAGCTAATTAAAAGGCCACATTAAGGATGGGAATCTGCATATGAAAAGGAACATCATTTTCCTGATGGTGTCTTTACTATCCTCTTATATTTGCATGCACCCTGTAGAGTCTCACCACCATTTGAAGCTGAGCTACTTAAAGAAAAATCAGGGTTTTACACCTTAATCTCTTTAAACTGACAACTAGTCCTGTGTTTTTCAAAGTTCATTCTTTGAAAAACTGAAACTCTTTCATAAATCCAGAACAACAGATGTACAGCACACTTGGGGACAAATGAGATGAGTGAGTTGAGTGGTGAATTTTTAATGATGTTTCCCTGTTAGAGACTTCGGAAAGCACTTTTGAAGATTACCAACTAACTCAATAATGAGAAGTTTTCTTCATTTCAAAACTGTGGAAAGATCACTATGGGCTTCCATATTCAGAAACTACTGCAGAACATTCTGGTCTTAGCTTTTTTTTGGCAGGTTTTTTTCACTGCCAAAAAGGTAAAAAAGAGGAGCAAGGGAGACACTAACAAAATAAAATGTAAATTGCACACAAATCTCCTTTCCAACCCATATAAAAATCCTTCCTGTGACTAGGTTTTTTCTCATTAAATCCTTGTTTTGGTGCTTTTTGAAGCTGAAAATACTTTATTTAGACTATGAAACATTTCAAGGAGCTCTCAAGTGTATAATGTAGACACAAATTCAGACAGAGCATAGAGGTCACTTAGAGAATAGCTGCTGAGGAACATAGGTTACATACTGTGCCAGACTTTCTTTCTGAAATATATCCTTATAGTTTCAGCACTAAACAAACACTGAAAACTCAGGAATTTTCTATTATTTCATCAACTTCTGAAAGTTTGCTGTGAACTTGTAAATTTATGCTATATAATGCCTTCAGCCATCACAAAGTTTCTCTTAACTGTCCACACAATTTCCTAGGGTTTGTAATGATTTAAGGCCTCAGAGAATGCAGTGCACTGTGGAGAATTGGTTAGTCAACTGTGCTTTACTTTACAGTGTTTTTTTGACAACAGTCTGTTTTGGGGTTTTTTTCACTGTTGTCTTTAAAGGGAAATCTGAACCACAGTTTTCCTGGGTTTACACTAGAAGTTGAATGCTTCCTTTACCATTAAGCAAGTGACAATTTGCAAGAACTTCCAGACATTGTAATTTTTCTCCCCATGGAATGGCTTCCATGAGTAATCCAGCACATCCTGTCATGTCCCCATATTTCTTGTATGTGTAAAGTTTCCTGTGACTGATATCAGATATAATCAGGTTTAGGGAAAACTTTGTTAAGAACAGTTAGCCAACAAAGTTTACAATAATCTTTCAGTTACTCTACTGAATTAAAACAGATGTGTCTGCACCAGGAAATTTTCTCAGTTGAGAAGAAATAAATAATTTTAAAAAGTACTATGCTGGCTTACTGACATGGGGAATGAGAAGATTTCCACTGATATTTAGCAGATAGTAATTTCATACCCATCGGTATTATCCTAGTGCAACTTAAATCTACCATAGAGTAAGTATACCATCTTGTAAAGGAAAGCAAATATCTGTTGTTTGGCATCATGCAGAGTCCATAGGCAGCTTGAATATGCTGCTTAAGTGATAATCTGTTTGACTATTGCCATTTGGTATTGTAGGGACATAAAATATTGTCAAGAAATACTGAGCAGCATTAAACTAATTTCCAACAATAAATTAAGGTCTAGATTCTCATATTTGTATAAGTATCTAATTTCAATTTTGTCAGTTATATGAATGAGTGTATTTACTCTAGAGAAGTTGTTTGTCACTGCTAAGTAGCCATTGACATTCCTTATTTTTAAAGGAACATTATTATTATTATGTTAGTGTGAGTAGAATGGGCTGAATAACTCAACTTTCATAGGATATACCTGTGAAAAGATTGCTGATTTTACATTGACTATATACATTGTCAAGAAACAGTTTATATAGAAGCTATATGTACAAACAAACACCCCCCATATTTTAGAAGAATTGTTCTAAACACAACCACGCAGATTTCAATGTAACAAATATTTTTGCAGAAAATATTTGGGTAAAAACTGGACTGTCTGTACCTATCAATTATTAAAGTATCATAAGTTCGGTAACTTTTACTGACAGTACATTAGGGTTGCTAGTATTAATGGACAGGATGAGAAGGGAGGTTCTTATACGTCCTGATAAATGTACTACAACCAGAATTTCAAAGCTGCTTCCAGAAATACGTCCTGCTCTTTCTCTCCTCACTCAATGGCATATGTGAAGCAAACCCTATGACTGGATATGTAGGCACTGGAAGGACTGAAGTCCGCCTGATTTACTCCTGTAAAGAATTACGTTGAGTGGTCACAGACCAATGCATTTTCAGCTGTGCTGTGTCAAAGTAATGGTGAAAAAATAAAACAAAACAAAACAAACAAACAAAGAAAAAATGCTTGCAAATAAAAACATATCAAATTCCCACAACATAAATTCTTTAAAATTATTCCAGACTTCTTCACAGGGTTTGACAAGGATTCTGTCAACCAGTTATAATCCTGTCTTGAATCTTTCTTTTGCAAAGAAAGACAGAGATTATAGTAAGACAATTCTGTTTTCTTGCTGGAATCTTTGTTTCTCAAGCTATGAACAGAAGAATGATACAGAGACTGGGTTGACCTCATGAACCAACTCACGTTTTACCAATACAGAGTAGCCAAATGTCCACACAGATTCCTCTACATTTGTCAGCAGCTTTTCAAATGGTTGGTCATAACCCTTTCCCATTAACCTTCCTTAGGAAGGTTATGAGTGAATGAGACACATGGAGAGCCGGTGAAGGATTTTAGTCATTTCCAGTGTGTGTCTTTTACAAACAGGTCAGCAGCTATCTGTATCAAGAGCTGGAGGTGTTTGAAACATAACCCTTTCATGATGAAGGAAATGTCAGCATGTCAGGGTTAGTTAGTTAGTGATGTTCCAGTTGTTTGTTCCTTGCCCTTACTGTTCCTGCACGCTAGTAAGTACTTTTGATGATGGGTTTTGCCAGTGCTCAATGAATCATTGCATCCATCTCCTATTCAGATGCTTTCATGCCTCATGACTTTTACCCTCCATCTGTTCATTGACCTGGGTTACAAGGTCAAACATATTGCCTCAAAGTCCAGGCAAGGAGTTCAGTAAGCATCTCCATCCCTTAGGCACACAGGAAAGCTCCTCCATACAGGAGCAAGAGCTTCCTCCTGGGCCAGCTAGAGTGGATCTTTCATCACAAATGTTCTCCACCTCCTGTTGCTGTGTCTACAGGCTTACAGGTTTGATTGATTTAGCATAGATGCTGGTTTTATGCCTCATGTCCCACCATTCCTCCTCTTGCTGCAGAATGACAGACTGTCTGCAAAGACAATCACAAAGGGCTCTTTTCTGTAGTTTACGAAAAAAAAAAAATCTTTGTTAGTGCTGATTATTCCATAAACATGCAGTGATACAAATTGAGTAGTCTTAATCTGTACTTTTGTCTAGTCTGCTTCTGTCATTGCTATCCTAAAGTTAACATGGAGAAAATATTTTTGCTCTTAAGGCCCATGGTTTGTGGTGGAAAAAATGAGAAGAGGCTGCATGTGAAGGCAGTGATTAATAAAGGAAGCATATTTTTTGTTACCAAGATACAGTCACTCATTTCTTTGGAAAATTATTGTGGTAGGACATGTTCAGCATGAGAAAACCAAGACCAAATGCTGTTGAGTTCATGTGTATTATGCAGCCTGTATGTCTTTTTTATGACTTATCTTCTCACTCACTGCAAGCAGCCTTCAGAGCCAGAGCAGCAGAACCAACGCTGAGGGGTTTGTTTTGGACCAGCAGGACCAGCGTTGAGGGGCTTGTATTCCTCAAGCCAGGCTACACTCGGCAAATGGGGCAACCCCCCAGATGACCTAGTGGCCCTTGTGAGGCAGGCAGGGCCAGGCAAGGGCAGGGCTGCAGACACAGCGGGGGATTTAAACATCTCAGCAAACCTGAGCAAAGGGGTGAGGTGAGTCGCCTGGGTGGGAGAAGACGCTGTGAGCAGTTGGTTGCAAGAGCAGCTATGGTAGAAACCCAGGCAAAGCCAGTTATTCAAAGAAATGCAGCGACCCAGACAGAGGTCCCATGTAAACATGCAGGTGTTGTCCAGCTGCCTGGCTGCAGGGAGTGCTGGAGCCTGGCACTCATAACAGATGGCAATGAAGACACCACCTGTGTTCAGTGTAACCAGGTGAATGACCTGCTCAGCCTGGTGGCTGAACTGGCAGAGAAGGTGGAAGGGCTGAGCAGTATCGGGGGTGTGAGAGACAGTTAGATTGGTGGACCAAGAACCTACAATCCCTGAGGCTTAAGCAGCTAGGAGAGGCTTCACAAGAAACACATGATCCCCTACTATCTTGTAGTCAGGTTAACAGAGAGGACCTAAGAGATGGGGGGAATGGAAGATGGTCCCTTCTCGGGGAGGCAAGTGAATCCCTTCCCAGCCTCCCATGCCTTTCCGGTTGACATTGCACAACAGGTATGGGGCTCTGGAAGCTGAGGACCGGACAAAGGAATATTCAGGTATGGATCCACCAGAGGAGTTTCCGAGGGTAAGTCAGTTGCCATCATGCCTTGGGACTGCTTCAATTAAGAAAAAAAGGGAGGGTAATAGTAGTGGGTGATTCCCTTCTGAAGGGAACTGAAGGCCTTATATGCCGACCGGAGCCATTGCACAGAGAAGCCGGCTGCCTCCCTGGGGCTCAGGTTAGAGATGTTATCAGGAATCTCTCTGGTCTGGTGAGGCCAGGTGACTATTACCCACTGTTGGCAATGCAGACTGGTGCTGATGAGGTCACAGAGAGAAGTTCAAACACAATTAAAAAGGACTTCAGGGCACTGGGGGGAATGCTTGAAGGATCAGGAGCACAGGTGGTGGTCCCCTCCATCCCTCTCATGGTGGGGAGGGATACTGAATGAATAAGGAAAACCCACCTGATTAACAGGTAGCTTAGAGGCTGGTGACACAGACAGAACTTTGGGGGTTTTGATCATGGGGAATTTTTCCTGGTGCCATGTCTGGTGACAGATGGAGTTCATCTGTCTGTAAGTGGGAAAAAGCTCCATGCAAATGAGTTGGTGGGGCTCATAGAAGGGGCTGTAAACTACTTTTGAAGGGGGAGCGGGATAAAACCTGGCTCACTAGAGTTGAGCCTAATGGTGTCAGGCCAGTGTCAGGGGTGAACCCTACACAATTGTCTTCCTTCCTGAAGCAGCTGCACACCAATGCATGCAGCATGGGGAATAAACAGGAGTAGTTGGAAATCTGTGTTTGGGCAAGGGGTTGTGATCTCGTGGTGATTACAGAGACGTGGTGGGACAGCTCACATGACTGGAATGTGGTCATGGGTGGCTGTCTGCTTAAGGAAAGACAGGCAAACAAGGCAAGGTGGTGGAGTTGCTCTTTACGTGAGAGAGCAACTAGAATGTATTGAGTTCTGTCCAGGAGAGGATGAGAGGCAAGTTGAGAGTTTGTGGGTAAGAATTAAGGGTCAGGCTGTCATGGATGATACAGCTGCAGGTGTCTATTACAGGCCACATGATCAGGATGAGGAAGCTGATGAGGCCTTCTACAGGCAGCTGGTAGCAGCCTTGCAATCACAGGCCCTGGTTCTCATAGGGGATTTTAACTACCCAGATATTTGCTGGAAGGCCTACATGACCATCCATTCACAGTCCAGGAGGTTCCTCCAGTGCACTGATGACAACTTCTTAATGCAAGTGGTGGATGAGCCAACTAGGAGAGGAGCACTGCTGGATCTTATACTCACTAACAAACAGGGTCTGGTTGAAGCAGTGAATGTTGAGGGCAGCTTTGGCTGCAGCGACCATGAGACAGTGGAGTTCAGGATCTTGTGCAGTAGGAACAGAATACCAAGCAGGATCGCAACCCTGGACTTCAGCAGGGCCAACTTTGACCTTTCCAAGAGATTGATAGGGGAAATCCCATGGGACAGGGTACTAGAAGGTAAAGGGGCCTAAGATAGTTGGTTTGCATTCAAGGACCACTTCTTCCAAGCTCAAGATCAGAGCATCCCAACAGGTAGAAAATCAAGAAAGGGAGCCAGGAGACCTGTATGGTTAAACAGAGAACTGCTGGGCAAACTCAAGTGGAAGAAGAGATCATGGAAGGAGGTGGTGGTCACTTGGGATGAATATAAGGCTGTTGTCAGAGGATGTATGGAGGCAACCAGGAAAGCAAAGGCCTCCTTGGAGTTAAACCTTGCAAGGGAGGTCAAGGACAAAAGAAAAGACTTCTTCAAATACATTGCAGATAAAACTAACACTGGGGGCAGTGTAGGCCCGCTGTTGAATGAGGTGGGTGCCCTGGTGATAAAAGATAAAAAGAAGGTGCAGTTACTGAATGCCCTCTTTGTCTCTGTCTATATTGCTAGAGGTTGTACTGAGGAACCCCAGACCCCTGAGGCCCCAGAGGAAGTCAGGATAGAGGAGGAGACTTCTTTGGTTGATGAGGACTGGATTAGGGATCAACTGAGCAATCTGTATGTATTTAAGCCCATGGCCCCCGATGGGATGCACCTGTGACTTCTGAGGGAGATGGAAGAAGTCATTGCTAGGCCACTCTCAATCATTTTTGATCAGTCTTGGAGAACAGGAGAGGTGCCTGAGGACTGGAAAAAAGCAAATGTGACTCTGGCCTTCAAAAAGGGCAAGAAGGAGGACACAGGTAACTACAGACCGGTCAGCCTCAACTTCATTCCCCGAATGGTGATGGAACAACTTATCCTTGGCACTGTCTCTAGGCATATCAAGCACAAAGGGGTCATCAGGAGCAGTCAGCATGGTTTTACCCAGGGGAACTCATGTTTCACCAACCTGATAGCCTTTTATGAGGAAATAACCAGGTGGACAAATAATGGCAATGCAGTGGATGTGGTCTATCTTGATTTCAGTAAAGCATTTGACACTGTCACCCAAAGCATCCTTGCAGCTAAACTGAGGAAGTGTGGTCTGGGATGATCAGGTAGTGAGGTGGATTGTGAACTGGTTGAAAGAAGTCAGAGCGTTGTGGTCAATGGGGCAGAGTCCTGTTGGAGGCCTGTGTCTAGTGGAGTCTCTCAAGGGTCTCAAGGGACTAGTATTATTCAATATATTCATCAGTGACCCGGATGAGGGAATATAGTGCACTCTTAGCAAGTTTGCTGGTGACACTAAACTGGGAGGAGTGACTGACACACCAGCAGGCTGTGCTGCCATCCAGAGAGACCTGGACAGGCTGGAGAGTTGGGCAGGGAGAAATCGAATGAAATGTAACAAGGGCAAGTGTAGAGTCTTGCATCTGGGAAAGAATAACCCCATGTACCAGTACAGGTTGGGGATTAATTTGTTAGAGAGTAGCACAGGGGAAAGGCCCTGGGGGTCCTAGTGGACAGCAGGATGACCATGAGCCAGCAATGTGCCCTCATGGCCAAGAAGGCCAATGGCATGCTGGGGTGTTAGAAGGAATGTGGTTAGTAGGTCGAGAGAGGTTCTCCTCCCCCTCTACTCTGCCCTGGTGGGGCCGCATCTGGAATACTGTGTTCAGTTCTGGGCACCTCAGTTAAAGAAGGACAGGGAACTGGTTGAAAGACTCCAGTTCAGAGCCAAAAAGATGATTAAAGGAGTGGAACATCTCCCTCATGACAAAAGGCTGAGGGAGCTGGGTCTCTTTAGTTCGGAGGAGACTGAGGGGTGACCTGGTTAATCTTTATAAATACATAAAGGGCGAGTTTCAGGAGGATGGAGCCAGGCTCTTCTTTGTTATGTCCAATGATAGGACAAGGAGCAACAAGTGCAAGCTGGAGCATAAGAGGCTCCACAGAAACATAAGGAAAAACTTTTTCACTGTGAGGGTGACGGAGCTCTGGATCAGGCTGCCCAGAGAGGTTGTGGAGTCTCCTTCTCTGGAGACATTTAAAACCCTCCTGGACACATTCCTGTGTGACCTGCTCTATGTGGTCCTGCTCTGGCAGGGGGGTTGGACTAGATGATCTTTCAACATTCTGTGAATCTGTGATATTGTACCCAATCCTGCCTTTCCAATTATGGCAAAATCTGGTGGCTTCAAGATGAGTGGCTAACTGCTGCAGTTTTCTTGGCAAGGAGCAAAGGGCTCTAAGATACATTCCGCTGCGTGTTCTCATGGCACTCTTACTGCTCAGACTTATTAAAGCTCAGGGGAATGAACTATGCAAAATCTTTCATAGATTATTCATTATTCCCTAGCTCACTTTTAACAGCAAGCTTACTTCTTAGAAGCAATCTTTAAATAGAAGCCTCTGTGATGTTATTAATGGAAAAAATGTTGCCTGGCAGATATGACTGAAGAGAGTAAACACTTGTAAGGGCTGTTGAGTCCTTCTGTATGGATGTCAGTCTATGGAAGTCAGTGCAATCCACAGTATCCTGTCCTGAAAAGAAGCCTTATAGGGCTCATGGAAAGAAACCTCCCCTCAACAAATTTATGGAGTCTTTGACATTTCTGAAATTGGTGCTTTCTTTTTGCAGCTTTTTCAACTTTCATTAACTTCTCTGCCTTTGAAAATTTTCTATTTCTTCAACACATGCTTTATTGACAGCTTTCAGTTGAAAAAAGAAATGCACTGTACATGAGAAAGAATTCATGCCTTCAGTAGCAAGTTAACCTGAACATTTAGAAATTAAATAAAAAATGGAGATGTGAAGGAGAAATTGAGGGAAGTGAGAAAAAAATTCAAGAATTATTTTCTTGAAGACAATATGAATAACTTGCTTTCATTTGAGATGGGTATGTAGTATTTGACTCAAAAATAAGACACAGCTCATTGTGTTGTGACAGATTCTAGCCGCAGTAATGTATGCAGACAAAATTTTTATTAATCTTTAACCTCTATGAAACATCGCAGTGGAGTGACACTGTGTCCTCTTCACCATGTACAGGAGGTCTACTGAAGAAATTCCTGTAAGAGTGGGACTCTTCTAGATACCAGAAATCATCTCTAAGCAAAAACATAAACAATGATTAAAAATAAAAGTGGACTACAAAACAGGCAGAGGACTCCAGTCAGCGTTCCATTCTTCCTTCCTTATCCACATCACACAGCCTTGCATAAAACGTGGAGGTAAGCTAGTCAGTGAGTCCAAGACATGTTAAGTCTGTCAATGACATCCAGTTTATAAGGTGAAAAAGTGAAATGGAAGAGAGAAATGTTTGCAAAATACATTCCTTTTGTTTCCTTGGAAAGCAAGGACTTTGTAGCCAACATATTTGTCAGATTTAACTTTGTTTTTCAGTTGTATATTCTGATCAGGTATGTCTTAAAATGGAAATTAATTAGTGTTTAGAAAATATCTAAACAGAACCAGTGAAGTACTTCTGCATACTGATGAGACAGTATCTTAAGTCTTTGTAGCCACAAGCAGGATTTAGAAAAGCAGCGTTAAGAATTTCCAGATGAGAGTCTGCCAAGCAATTGGCTTGGGAGGAGAAGAGTCCAGAGGGAACATAGTAATCTTGCATTTGACTGAGCAAGCACCTGATTCAAAAGGCAGTAGGGAACATCACCAGCATAGCTTTGTGAAAGACAGAGCAGGAGTCTGGCAGTAGCGATTAGGTTCTGTAACTCTAGATAAGGAATGTATGGGAAAGACACAATCGGGAAAAGAAGCTCTCAAATTATATTGATCAAATCAAGAGAGGAACATATGAAAACCTGTGACAATGGTGGAAAAATATATAAAATTATGTTAATTTTAGGGGATTTTTCATGCTTTGTCAAAGGCTTCATAGCTTGCTGTACGCTTACCATTGATCAAAGAGGGCGGAGTTCCGCTTGCTTATTAATGTCACAATGTGAGTTCCCTACAGAAGTCACATAAAAATGCATCAGAACAACTCCTGTTCCCTAGTGGCCTTAGTGCAAAGGAAATTTGTGAACAAATATTCCACATTGCAGGCATGTATTGGTTTCTGTTCAGAACACATGTTGAGTCATCTTTAAAGACCATCAAAGAAATATTGATGTTCTTCTAAAGTTTTTAAACCAAATATTCTTGGAACTTAATGTTGAAAGTTTGAAATGTGCCTGATAATTTGGATTAGCTGAAGAAAAGACCACAGCTATAAATTTAAATCATATTCGGAAAATCTTCATAACTTGTAAAGAATAATACTAGTTTTACAAAACCCTTTCAGTTATACTCCCTGAATCTAGAAATTATATAGTGCTCTATCCAGAAGAAGCATAGCTCAAAAACATAAGTAAAAGCTCTTTTCTTTTTCATATGTACACAGATCACACATTCACTTAGCAGTGCCATGTGCTCTGTTAAGTTTTGGGGTGAGAATTACCATGGCCAAGTGGCAGATCTGCCCCTGTACAGGATCCTTTCATTTTGTAGATTTTAAAACACCTTCTAAGATTTGCTCATGTGAGCATAATGCAAACAAAAAATAAAACTAGACATAACATAGACTAAAGGAAACACAACATGTTTGAAAAGCGGTGTCTTCCCTAGGAAATCACACCCACACATCCATCAGAGCTTTTCCCAACATCTGATCACTGTGACCAATAATCCACAGCTTTAGTCCATTCCTGGAGGTCTTTAGTACTATTAGGCAGAGTCACGTGGTGGAGTTTGAAGCATTGGATCTTTATTGCAAATCACTGCCAGATGTTAAGATTTTTTTATTTTATTTTATTTTTGCTTCTCAGATCACTACAGGAGACAGAGAGAATGATTTACATTACCAGCTTAAACATTAATAAGAAATAGATAAAAGTGACAGAAAACTGACTAGATAGACACAAATAAGACTAGTAGCACTGTATATCTAATCCCAGACTCCATTTGCCACAATAACTAGTTCATTAAAGAAGTATTTCTGTATCCCTAGTGTTCTTTTCATGACAACAGGAGTTTTTATTCAAGTGAGTGAGCACAGAGGGGAGCACTTACAGAACCTTTATTTTGTTCTGATTACTTTAGTTATAAAAAAAGATTTTGTCAAATTAATGCCTACTGAAGAGTTGGAAATAGAATTAATGCAAGCCTGGTGGAAGTGCTCACAGACTGGGACTGTCTCATGCTCTGTACTCAGGCAAAACTCCAACTGGTTCATTACTTTAATAACCTTTGCTTGTGTTCAGCATCTGGCCTGAATGCATTGGGTTTCACTAAAACACACGGATACAGTCTGTTTGTTGTTTTTCTCCTATTTATTTCTACATCTAATTGTCTTTAAAAGTAAGAGAAAATATAAAGGCATAGCTAGCGCTCAACTATGGATAATGTGAAATAAGTCTTCATACACAGTGAAAAATACAAAGGGAAACAAAGAACTCAGACTTATTGTTACTTCCTATACTAGTTCCTTCTATGATCTTAATACTTTGCTTTGGTTATTTTATTTTGGACTCCATTTTGTGTAGCAGAGAGATGATAACAATTCTTACAAAGGACTTTTGAGAACTGTAATGAAATACACTGTAGAAATGCTATATGTTCTTCTGCTTTACTTTGATAAGTTTTGGTGACTCACTATCTATTCAAAAGTTCAGTGTAATGCAATGATTGGCAGAGCATCACAGGGGCTATTTGTAATAGGGAAAAGTCACTATCTTATGAACTGTCTTATCTCCTCTCCACTGAAGTCAGCAGGAATTTTGCCAGTAATTTCAGAGGAACTATGTCCATTCCCATAATATACTTTGAAAATTACACCCAGAGGAGAAGACAAGTAGGATCTAAAAACTCAAGTGCTCTTAGTACAGCATTCAGTCTTGTGACAGCATCAATGCTGGAGACTTGCTTTGTTCTTTGACTGCTAAAAATTATAATCCCTTAGGCTTTATGTCACAGTCAAACTGATTTAAACATGCACTAACATGGTCTTATCACATATTTCTCACAGGACTCCCCACAGAAATATGTGGCATAGATGCTATTTGAAAAAGCTACTGTTTTGCAATATCTGAGCTATATTGTATAACTAGTTCTCAGATTGCCATTCACCTTTCTTCCATAAAGCCAGGCTCTTTTTTTTTGCAGGGAGAAATAGTGGGTGGGATCCTGGATCGGTTAACTATGCTCTTGTGTCTTAGTGTCAGAGAGTGTTTCTGCAGGTTCACCTCCCATTTTCTTGTCCTGATGATGTATGCAGATTGTCTCAGTTGGAGAGTAGAGGTGAGGCAGCTGAAAGTGGATTTAAAGCATGCAGCAAAAGGCTTCAGGGGATACCCTTTCTCCATGCAGATAACCATGATAAATGCTTTTAGCAGAAGTCACTAGACATATCTTCACTGAAAAGCAAAAATAGTGCTGAGAGGCTGAGTGAGCTTTCGCTTTTGATTTATCATCACCTCCAGTTACAGTCATGGTAACTTTCCCTTGTTAGCAGAAAAGGAAGAGTGTTGGGATCAATGGTGTGCTCAAGACACATGGGCATTTTAAGATGTTGACACAAGTATCAAGGTGGGTTTTTATAAGAAATAAAGATCATAAAATTAAATTCTCCCACTCTTCTACTTGATAAACAGTAGGAAGAATGAGGGCCTAGGAACAAAGGAAAGTCTCTGCCCTTCCATCTTTATGAAGAAAAAGTCCAAGTCACTTGTCTTAAATTCATCAATGTTTTAATGCCTTCAAGATCTTTCTTATTGTGTGATCTAAGTGCCTGGATAGTAATAAATATATTTCCTCTTTTAAAAAGGCTGTAGGAAATAGAAGGCATTTAGAAAGTCATGTCCACAATGAACAAGACAATCAGAAACCAGAAAAGGCAACTTAACTCCACCTGCAATCCAAAGTTGCTGGATGCTGCACAGGGAAGTCTGTATTAGGCATAAAGTGCCTCAAAGTCTGGCAGAGGTCAGAATAGGAATTAAGTCTGCCTTTGTAATTGAAACAACACAAGGTTTGGATTCACTAACTGTCTTATTAAAATGATGAAACATATCAGAGGTGCCACTTGGTTCACAGATCCCTTCACAGTGATTTGATCTGAATTATTTAAATGCAGTTATTTCTCTCTTCTTCACACTCAGAGCACTTGGTTTGCTGTCACTGAAAGCAAATGTGCAGCAATGACACCATACCTTTCTTGGGAGCACAGCCAGCCTGGGCACCTGGGAGGTGATTAGATGAGACAAACAGAAATGTCCAGCCAATAAAAAGAGTGAATCTGCATTTGCCTGAGTGACCTTAACGTAGATATCTCCAGGTTTTTTGGCTATGGCCCCTTGTTTCAAGGGCTCCTGAGGTGCCTGAAAACTTTATGCATGTCTCTGGTGCTGCTCCTGAATTCCTACACCCTTTTTGAAGCAAGGCTCCAATTAACTTGGGCTGTCTTTGGAAGTGAAACTAACGCTCAACACAGACAGCCCTGTGGCCAACAAAATAAACCCTGTTGGATGCTAACAGGTTCTATGGGCATCTGTGCAACAGTATTTGCCATAAGAAGGAACAGATACTAAGACATCCTATAATTTTCTGATTTTTCTGTTTTCTGGAGCACCCTGGCCCCACATTTCCTAGGGAGCAAAGGTCTGAACTGAATTAATTAATTAATTAATGATAAATATGCAAGATTATGTTGAAAAGCTCAGTATTTAAAGGACATAGAATGGAATTTAGTCACTGAGCTGCCCAGGGGTGTGTGACTGTCACACTCTGTCACAGTGCCAAGAGAACAGAAGGAGCAGTCTAAAACCAGCAGGATTACAAGTAAGCCTCAACTTTTTCCCATATCTTTGTATACAGGATAAAGAATACAAAGTCCAGCACTCCAAAAGAGAAGACAGTCTAAATTTTCCATTGTAGGTCATAATTCTGTCATCTCTAGTCTGAATTTTCAAACTGAAGCATTCTCATTTACCTTTGACTGGTATTTCAGCTATCATATATCCCGTCGAAAGCATTCATTTTAAATCAGCATTTTCTTTTCACACATTTGATTTAAAGAATGAAACTGAGAAAGTGGGTCAGTATATTATGTCCATCTCAATAGGCAGGACTAAATACAATTATAAATTCCATCTTCCTGTGACAGACATAGTCATATACTTATATGCAAAAACCTTTCACATCAGAAGTTCATAGTAATGGCAGGCTTAGCTGTAGCAAAATAATACCAATGCACATTGCTTTGGAAGCCAGAAAAGGCAGGTCAAACAGTGTCACCTCCTGTAAACTGATGTTTTCAGTAGCAAAAACTGGGTTTTTGCCAATATTTTTGTAAAAAAAAAAAAACAAAAACAAAACAAACAAAAGTACGGGGGAAAAAAAATCTTCCATTAAATCAAACAACTTCAGTTTTGATTTTTTTTCTTTCAATGTACTTACATACAGCAAGAGATTTCCATTCATATTTTTATAGTTTTGGGATCATGGTTTTATGTCAAAAGTCAGAGTACTTTAAGGCACAGCATCTCCATGGAGCAGCATTTTGTAGGGAAACTGTTTTTCATGTGAGGAGGGAGGGAGGGAGGGAGGTACAGAAAAGTCATGCCTCTCAGCCTGAGGTGTAGCCTTCAGCTTCCACTTGGCTAACTCTGCCTCACTGCAGCACCGCTGCAGGATGCTGGTGGCATTTTTCTCACCTCTCCAGAGGCAGCAGTGCGTGTGTACACATGTTAGTACCGAGGAGGACTGGCCTGAACATAATTGTTTTAGCTTTTCTCAGAATAGAAATGGTAGAGTTTTAAGTCATGTGAAGTCCTGTCACCTCAACATCAGCATGATCTTGAAGGTCTCTTCCAGCCAAAACTATTCTATGATTCTGCCTGCAAACTGAATTTCATTGTCTTTCTGTACCTGGGTGGTATGTATGTGGACGCAGACATCTTATAGACTTCATGTTCCTTATATGTTGAAAGAAATAATATGCTTAGTGCAGCTGGTCATCACTAACACACTAAGGGCTACCAAAGTTTGCTTTTACCTGTCGTTTCTGTTGCATCTAATAATGAGAGACCCAGATAAAGTATTTTTTAACCAATTCTTGCATTACCAGCTTTATACCTTGAAGAAAGAAATAAATGATGTTTTGGCTTGAAGATACTGATTTGGAGCTGCTTTAATAAGTTTTCTGGCCAGAGGTCCCTGATTGAAAGCTTTTGCAGTAAGCAGATATAATTAGGTCTGCTGTATTAACATAACTGGGAAATAGGAGTCCAATGCTTAGCATGACCTTCTGTATTTCTAGAGAAGAAAGGTACAGAAAGCCTAGAGCATGCATTTAAAGAAGCTAAGTTGTGCAGCTTGCTGATAGCCACAGTAAAAAGCCAGCAAAGAATTTATCCAAACAGGAAGACTAAAGAAAAATTCAAGCTCTAGGCAACTGTCTAAATGTTACTGCTACATCATATAAAAGCTATCTGATTAAAATATCATCAGACCATGATGCATGGTGCCATATATCACAGGTTTCATGCAAATATAAGCAAGACAGATTGAAGTTAACATGACGCATACAGCCACTACCACAATAATTCATCAGATTGTGTTTCATTTTACTGTGTTTTTTTCTAATGTTTCATAGCTTGGGCCTATGAAAGAAATTGCAATGTAGTTTTGAAACCTGTCGTCTGCTACTTTAAGTTTTGTGGTCAAATCACTATTTAAGCCAACTCAGACCCAACCATGCTTATCAACAGAAACTATTATAGATCCCAAATATGTGTAATGCTACATGGAAGGAAAACAACTCATCATAAACATGTTAATGACCAGCAAACAGATTTTCATAGGTAAAGTTGATACCCTGCCACTCTCATAACATATACATTATGACCACAAGTTTTTCATCCAGCACGCAGTGTCATTACCAAAATTTCCTGCTTTGTATGGAATCAGATAGAGCTGGATGACAAGATGAAATTAAGTCAGAACTCTTTAAAACTTGAGCCAAATACAGAATTAAATTAATTGTTCTCAAATTATGAAACGAGTGGTTTCTTGGCATTTTATGTAGTACCTGACAACTGTCCAGGGACAAATAAAAATGCACTGCAGCTGAATGGCTGGTGCAGCAGAGATGGATATAGTGTTGAGTGACTTACCTTAAACATCTTCATCTTTCTGCATCACCATAGAAAACAAAGTGTACAGACTGTTCTCTTTCTGACAATTTTAACCCTAGTAATTTTCAAAGATTCAAGGCAAAATTTAAAAAAATGTTAAAAATAAATAATAAACAAATAACAAACCCAACAGTTTAAGCACCTACAAAAACCTCAGCAAAATACAGTCTCCTAACTTAGCAGCCATCTGCCCCTGGAGATGACTGAACTCCAGGTGTTCTCTCAATTTTATTCTGAAATTGCCTTAAGCACCGTCCATAATGTCTTCTGCACATAGGCAGAACTGCTCAAACTCAACAACTACATACCTTTCACCTGTATAAACCTTCTTGTTACCTACAAACTAGGTGCAGGCTCAGCTAAGGCTCATGAGAGGCAGCCTGGTAAATTGAGTTACTGTAATTCTGCCCTCAACATCAGAGACCTCAGTAAAAAAAGAGAAGCAGACTCACTTTTATTTTCCCTTTTAAAAGGCAAATAGAAATCCAAGTCAGGCTTTTAAGCAACAAGAAAATGGTTAAATGTTCACAGGTGACTTGAGAGGATTGTGGTTTAGAGCCCTCTGGATTCAATAAAAAACCAACAAACTAGACGGTTTCAATAAACTTTGAAACTTTCTGTCTCAAGAAAGTTATGGATACCAAAAGTTTTGTGTCTTCAAAAAATAAACAATTTCCATCCTATACCATGGAATTCTTGTCTGTATACACAGCATCAGCTGGTTGTTTTTACAGGCATAGCAATGAAAGCAGTGGATTTCAGTTTATGAGAAAGACTGGACATAAACTGAACAGCTTCGGAGACACCAAGTATCTGAAATATGTGATAAATGAGACACATCTTGCTGGCTCTGCAGGACACTTTGAAACCCTAGTGTTAGAGCATGGTTCTTTTATCATAAGCCAGAGTAACTCTGAAATTGGAGCTTTTTCATGTTTTCCCTGTCAGGAGAGCTCACTGCCTTATACTGTTTCATTAACACCTTCCTCCCAGTGGTATAAAGCAGGTTAGGAGTCTCTGTCTCCCTGTCTCTTTTAGGGGATGTTTGCAATTGTTTTACCAAGAACACCATGTGAGGTTTATCTTGTATGTCACTAAAACTTGCAAGGGGAAGCAAAACATGAGAAGAAAGTCTGGTTAAGTCTAAGCTGTCAGCTTACATAGACCATCCACATAAAGAACCTAATTCTGTATAATGCTGCCAAGGCTTATCCCTGTGTATGTTTTCATAAGTCATATAATTTTTGATAGTGCCATTCTCAGCCTCTTGAGCAACTTAACCACATGCTCCAGGACTGCTGCATATAGAGCAAGCAGGTGATCAAGCCCAGTCTGCCTTTACGAAAGGCAGGTCCTGCTTAACTAAACTGATCTCCTACAATGACCAGGTGACCTGTATAGTGGATGAGGGAAAGGCTGTGGCTGTTGTCCACCTGGACTTTAATAAAGCTTCCATCATTATTTCCCACAGCAATCTCCTGGAGAAACTGTCTGCTCATGGTTTGAAGGGGTGTACTCTTTGCTGGATGAAAACTTGGTTGGATGGCAAGGCCCAGGGAATGGTGGCAAATGGAATTGATTCCAGTTGGCAGCCAGTCGGAAGTAGTGCTCTCCAGGGCTCAGTACTGGGGTCAGTTCTGCTTACTATCCTTATCAAAGGCCTGGATGAAGGGATTGCAGATGACACCAAGATACGTGGGAGCGGTGTTGATCTGTTTAAGGGAAGGAAGCTCTACTGAAGGATCTGAACAGGCTGGATTGATGGGCCAAGGCAAATTTTATGAAGTTTAACGAGGCCAAGTGTTGAGTCCTTCACTTGTGTCACAACAGCCCCAGGCAATGCTACAGGCTTGGGAAAGAGTGGCTAGAAAGCTGCCTGGTAGAAATGGACCTAGGGGTGCTAGCTGACAGCCACCTGAATATAAGCCAGCAGTGTGCCCAGGTAGCCAGTAAGGCCAACAGCATCCTGGATTGTATCAGAAATGCTGTGGCCAGGAAAACTAGGGAAGTGGTTGTTGCCCTGTACTCAGCACTGGTGAGGCTGCACCATGAATACTGTGTTCAGTTCTGGGGCCTTTGCTACAAGGAGGACATTGAAGTGCTGTAACATGTCCAGAGAAGGGTAAAGAAGCTCGTGAAGGGTTTAGAGGAAATGGGCTCAGGTTGCTGCAGAGGAGATGTAGATTGAACATTAAGAAAAATTTCTTCACTGAAAGGGTTGTTAAGCTTTGGAATAGGTTGCCCAGGGAAGTTGTGGAGTCACCATCCCTGGAGATATTTAAAAGACATGTAGACATGGTGCTTAGGGCCGTGGTTTAGTGGTGGATTGATAGTGTTAGGTTTGAGTTGGACCTGGTGATTTTAAGGGTCCTTTTCAAGCTGAATGGTTCTATAATTTCTTACATTTTCTTAAATTTTAACTTCTACTTTTTTTTTCTCTTGTACAGTTTAAGACACCATGTTTCATCTACAAGGTGTTAAATACATTCTGTGTTTTGTCAGTCTGTTTATTCCTGCTCTTTATACATTTGTTGCACAATCTCTCTTAGCATGTGCAGCCCTGTATGTCTACTGAAGCATGTTCTAAGTAATGATTAGCGGTAAAATTACAAGGCAGTACTTAATTCGAAAGCATTGTATGAAACTTATATTGCAACACAATTTGGCTTTTTTCTGATATATTTTCAGTCCTAGTAAATCACAGAAAGAAAAGGGGATATGCGTTCATTTATAAATTCAGTTTAAAAGACAGTAGAGTTAAGAAAGGTCATCATAAAACCTTTTTAGTAAGAACCTATCAGTAGGAATTTTGCAGAGAAGTGCACTGTGCAGCATTTGTAAATCAATAAACATCAGCGAAATTGTCACAGTTTTTCTGTTTTCTTATGAGAAGAGATGATTAATATGTATTGTGTTTTGAGTAACACTTGAGAGCAAGAAGGAAGTGAACAGGCAGTGAAAGCAGGGACAGGTATTCCAGGAAGAGTGTAGGGGTATTGCCTGGCTGTGTAGTGATGGGGTCACAAGGCCAACAAGGTGCTGCTGGAGCTGAACTTGGCAAGGGCTTCTACAGGTATGTCAGCTAGAAAACAAAGCTCAGGAAATGTACACCACTTGATAAGCAAGACTGGCAAGCTGGTGACAAGGACAGGTGACAACAGACAAGGAGGAGGCTGAGGTACTCAACAACCTTTTTTCCTCAGTCTTCACTGGGAACCTCTCTTCTCACACCTCTCAAGTGGATGGACTGCAAGATGGGGACTGGGGGAACAAAGTCCCTCCTACTGTAAGAGAAGATCAGGTTCAAGACCACCTGAGGAACCTGAACTTACATAAGTCTATGGGACCTGATGAGATGCATCCCAGAGGCCTCAGGAAATTGGCTGATGTAGTTGCCAGACACTTTCCATGATATTTGAAAAGTTCTGGCAGTCAGGAGATGTCCCCAGTGAATAGAAAAGGGAAACATTGCACCCATTTTTAAAAAGGGTAAAAAGAAGGACCCCGGGAACCACTGACCTGTCAGCTTTCTCTCTGTGCCTGGGAAGATCATGGAAAAGATCCTCCTAGAAGCTCTGATAAGTCATAAGGAGGACAGAAAGGTGATCAGAGACAGCCAGCATCGTTTCACCAAAGACAAGTCCTGCCTGACCAACCTAGTGGCCTTCTGTAGTGGAGTGACTTCATCATCTGACAAAAGAAGAATTACATATATGTCATCTATCTGGACTTCTGTAATGCTTTTGACATGGTCCCCCACAACATCCTTCTCTCTAAATTGGAGAGATACGGATTTGATGTGTATGTACTCTTCAGTGGTTAAGGAATTGTTTGGATGGTCACATCCGGAGGGTAGTGGTCACCGTCTCAGTGTCCAGATGAAGATAGGGGATAAGTGGTCCATATTTGGACCTGAACATGAGACAGCAGCACGCACGTGCAAGCCAGAAATACAACCATATCCTGGGCTGCATCAAAAGAAGCATGGCCAAAAGGCCAAGGGAGGTGATTCTGCCCCTCTACACTGCTCTGCTGAGATCCCACCTGGAGGTCTGTGTCCAGCTGTGGAGTCCTAAGCACAAGTAAGACATGGACCTGTTGGAGCAGGTCCAGAGGAGGACCACAATAATGATCTGAGGGCTGGGACACCTATCCTATGAGGATAGGCTGAGAGAGTTGGTGTTGTTCAGCTTGGAGTAGGCTCTGGGGAGACCTTATTGTGGCCTTCCAATACTTAAAGGGAGGCCTACTAGAAAAATAGGAACAATCTTTTTCACAGGGCCTGTTGTGATAGGACAAGGGGGGTTAAGGTAAAAGAGGGTAGATTCAGATGGAATATAAGAAAAAATTCTTTTATGGTGAGAGTGGTGAAACATGGCAACACATTACCCAGAGCAGCTGTATGTGCTCTGGAAATGTTTCTCTGGAAACATTCCAGGTCAGTCTGGATGTGGCTCTGAGCAGCCTGATCTGGTTGAAGATGTCCCTGTTTAGTGCAGTGGGAGTGTAGTAGATGACCTTTAAAGATACCTTCCAGCTCAAATCATTCTATGATTGTACAGTTCCATGATTCTATTCACCCATGTGGATAAACATCATAAAAGAGGTGATGGAACATATGATTGACAGTGTATAATTGCATTTACCTTCATAAACAAAATGATTATCTTATATTGGCAACTCCAGTAAATACCACCAACCAACCTTCAGAATAATCCTGAGGACGACAAAGTCATTATAACTGTAGTGCCAAAAGCTAAAAGAAATAAATGAAATAAAATAAAACAAAACTAAATGAAAACTAAGAAAAAATACCCTTATGTTTACATAACCTTATTTCCAAACATTTACAGTCTTTAACTACCTGGAGTACTGTGTTCAGGGCTGTGTACTGGACTCCCCATTTCAAGGAGGACAGGGGAGAGGGTACAGCAAAGGGCTACAGAGATGATTAGGGGACTAGAACACCTCTCTTATGAGGAAAGACTAAGGGACTTTGATCTTTTTGGTCTGGAGAAGAGAAGACTGAAGGGGAATCTTATCAATGTTTGTAAATACTTAAAAAGTGCGTGTCAGGAATATAGGCCCAGTCCTTTCAGTGGTGACCAGTGACAGGGCAAGAAGTAACAGGCACAGACTTTAAAGTAGGGAGTTCCATCTAAACATGAGGAACCATAAGAGCCTGGCTATTGTGTGCCTCAAATCTTGTGTGGTGATAAGGTCTGGAAAGACCTGTCTGGAAGGGAGAGGTGTTGATTGCTTTTAATGTCTCTGTGCCGCCCACTTTGGCTCCTTGCAGACATGCTATAACAAAAGGAAGAGATAGGTTCTGCATAGGTGGGACTCTGTCTTTTCTTTAGATAAGTGCTCCTGCTGACTGTGCCATGGGGGAGATGGATGGCAGGTGCCACACTACTTCTAGCTCACAGGGCTCATACAAATCAACACCATTTCCTGTGGAAGTTGGGAATGCCACCCAGATACCTCAAGGGTATAAAAGGGACATAAAAATATTGATGAGTGTGCACCCACCACCGAAGAACTAAAGACCTGGACTAATCCAGTGAGACGTCACTGGATCCACGGGTGGTGATAAACTTTTCTCTTTATCTTTCTATCTCTCTTACTCACTCCCTCACACCCCCCCCCCCCCTTTCTTCTACTCTAATAACTCTTTCTTTCTCTTCCTCAAAATTTAGTCGTGCCATAAAATAATCGCCGACAAAGATTAACACTTTTATCTGTACTGTTTGTTGATTGTTCTATTAGGGAGAAATAATAAACTGTTTTGTTATTGTTCCTTGGAGTCGTTGTTATGACTCTGCCACCCCAGCTGCCCTGCCGTGCAGGGACAGCCTCTTTCAGAGGATCACAAAGATTCACCTCCCTCATTGTCCACTGAGTGGGATGAGACAGAAACTTCTTTACTTTGGGGGTGGCAGAGCACTGGAATGGGCTGACCAGAATGGTGGTAAATTCTCCGTCTCTGGAGACATTCAAAATCTGCCTGGATGTGTTTCTGTATGACCTTCTCTAGGTGAACCTGCTCTGGCAGGGGGGTTGGACTAGACGGTCTCCAGAGATCCCTTCCAACCCCTATCATTCTGTGATACTGTGATTAAGGCATTTGGGCTTTTTAAATAACCCATAAGTATTTCTTGTCTATTAAAGAAAAAGGTTAAAATTTACGTAGATGGTTTAGGAAATGCTTTGACTCTGGCCCTTATATTCTCTACATCTCTTATAAACATGCATTCAGAGAATGAAGGTGGGAAACAGGGAACTAACTTCACAGATAAATATTGCCAGGTTACATGGTTTGTTTTATGGAAAACAGTTTTAAATTGCATGTCAATATGCCATTACAATTACCACTAACCCTTCATCTACCTTGTGAGTCAATCAACAAATGAAGCTAAGGTTTTACATTGTCCTTTCTTACTCTGGACCAAATTGTTATCATTATTGAAGTGGTGTAAATCCTGATTAATTACACTAAAGTCAATTGAACTGTTTCTCCAACATTACACTGACATAATTAGAAGAAAATTATTTGTGCAAAAGGAAATTTTGGTGAGTTTTCTAGAAAGCTGAAATGTATAGTTAGGGAAGCAGGGCTCATATAAAGAGCATTGAACATACTCCGGCAGATGAAATGGTGATGCTAAGAGAGCCAGGGTGCAAAATTAATTTATGGACTGGATTTTCCAGCACAGTATGTCTTGCCAACACAACACCATTCTTGCCTGAAAGGCAGCCACAGCAACATCATACTGGGAAAATGGGGATCTTGGTGACAGGATGTCAGATAAGAACTGCCCCATGGCAGCACAGCAGGTAAAAGGGATTGCCAAAAGGAGAGGTAATGTCTCTGCCCCAGTTCCCTATAACCTGCATATGATCAGCCACATTGGGCTTATATTTACCTTAGGGCTGCCCTAAACCATTATAGAGAGAGCTACTGTAAACAGCATGACTAGTCAAATTAAATGGAGTTATTTGCATTGTATGGTTTTTTTCCTTTCCTCTTTAAAATAAGTACATATTGAAAACAATTGCTTTCATTTTTTCCTAATATTCTTAGAAGTGTGCCCACCTCTATTTCATACAGCCTGAAAAAATGAGGGGTGGGTCCTGAGAAAATAATAGCAGGAGACACTGCAGTTAAAGGCTTTATTGTTAGTCATATGCAAAAGGTGTCAAAATAAGGAATGATATTCTGACATGAAAATTTTTCTAAACAATATTACAGAGTTCTAGTTTCAAGGGCAGCTTTCAGATTTAATGTGCTAAGCATTAGGACATCTTTTTCTGGTTGCTGCCAGTCGTTTATTTAAATGGTCAAATAAATTTTCTATCCTTCTTGTTTCTAGTATCATTCATGCTTTTCAAACTCTTCTGCCTTTAATACCAGCATAAATGAACTAGATTGTAATGTAATAAATATATCCACCAGGGTCTAAATATTGAGAAGGTGACATTTTCAGGGGGAAACCACATTTTTGAGAGTGCACAGCTCTTTCACTTAGGTAGCTCCTTCCTTTTCCAGATGCTAGCTTTTCTGTAGCATATAGACACACACAAATCGCGTCTGTTACTCCCAGTTCTGTGACATCTAGAAACATGCCAGAGGAATACAGAAATACTGGTGACTCAACAATACATTGGAACTACCAGGTAAGGAAGCATTTTTGGGGGGGGACTGTAGCTAAGATATCCATTACTTTCAGTGATTCATGTGCTCCCTGAAACAGCAGGTAGCAGGCCTAAACATTATAAAAACTGCTTTAAGGTATTATCTAACAAAAGAACATTAAATATGAGTTATTTCTTAGATAGCCTCACTGAAGCCCCAGAAGATGTATCTAGTCTGATATTTTCTCGGTGTTTTTATGATGTCTGTGCCATGATTTAGGTTTGCTCTAAAGCTGTGTGTCTGACTTCTCTTCTGCCTGTTAATGAACATCTTCTAGAAGAGGTACAATATTCCACAAGCTAAGCAATGTAAAATAACCACACCATTCAAAGAGGGTAGTCTGGCTCAAATATAGCTCTTCGCTTGCATGTATTTCTCCTGTACTCTGAGGTGAAGGGTAGATAAGGGAGACCTGCTTATGGAGCTTCTATAGCCTGTGGCTACATAACAGTTCAAGTGCAGTTCCCAGGCCAAACCTAGATCACAGGTCTAAGGAGGTGATGATACTCAAACCAATAGGAAATCCTACTTCTTACTGTCAGAAAAAAGCAAAGTAGCAAGGTCAGCTCAGGGAAACATTGGAACCCAGCTGCATGCTCAACTCATGTCTCAGGATGACATACTGGGACTTAACAGGGAAATATTTTTAATCTGTGACCAACTCTTAGAGGTCTCCTTCTCTAAGCTCTCTGTGTTAGCAGTCTGCCTTCTGATTTCAGGCCCCACAGAGACTTTACTACGCTATGCTAGAGTTAGGCTGTTGTAGCTCCCTGTCCCCTTCCTGCTTTCTACCATCACAAAAAGAATATATCACATTTCCAGTACACACATATAATAATAAAAAATGGAAGATCACTCCTTTATCAATTCTTAATATTTCCAGTCATTCAGAGTAAACATCAGCAGAGATGCCTCTGCTTCTGGAGGAAGATTGTGGCTGATTAAAGACTTCAAATAGTTTTCTCGTTGACAGGTGAAATTTTGAAAGGTACAGTTCATACTCAATAAACCTATATATTGTGATTGACAAAGTAGACAGAATGTGAATCTTCCTAATATCCATTCCAAGATTTTTGTGGCACTTCATTTTTTGGTTAATGCAATCAGGAACCTCTAGAGTTAGTTAGCAGAAGCATTCACAATGTTTGAACTAATAATTGAAGGCTGGAGAAAGAGGTGAAGAGAGACTAGGCTATTTGAAGAATGATTACTAAGTCTGTTGCAGTCTGTTCACATATTATACTTGTGGATAAAAAAGAAATTATCCCTTGAAATCTTGCAGTACTTTAACATTTGTAAGGGATTCTGAATGAGGTTGTGGAATCATCACTTGTTCCTCACAATTCACTGAAGGCATTATAACTTCCTCCAGTATCTACCACAGAAAATGAAGTGGTTGATACACACTTTGTATTTTAATTTACTTACACAGAAAGTTTTCCAAAGTGCAAAGGTTGGCTCTGCATGAACACTGGATGCACACATCCATCCAATACTGTGTATGTAGTCACTCATGGTATGAGCATGCAGCAATTCTACATGCATCCAGCATTTTCATTTTCATTTATGAGTGCGAATGCACTGCTGTGACACTGCCTTATGGATGTGCCAGGAACTAGATTTGTGAACAGTCATTAGATATCTTTTTCTTTAATAAATGCAAAGTTTACATTTATCAGAGATCTTTTCTTCTGGCTTACAAAGGGCTTCTGTAAATTCAGTGCTCCCCAATTATGAATTTATGAAATCTTTCCAACACCTGGGCTTTGTCTAAAGCAGCTGACATTCTGCCTGTGTAGACCAGTCCCTTGGTATAGATGACATTGCCACCCTTAGTATTGTTTGTAGTTGCAGGAATTCCATGTCAGAATAATGAAATTCCCAAGCCCTTTAAGACTCAAGGAATTAGTTTGCCTAGGAAGTATCAAGGACAGCACACCCATATCAGTGTTCCAATTCCAGCATCCATCAGCATTGCCAAAGAGCTTCGTAAGCTACTTTTACTAAGGAGAGTCAACAAGCACATGCTTGTACTGCTCTCTGGGAACAGAAATGTATTCACAGTATGTCCCACCTACCTGCCTTCTCTGGAGATTTGTACACAAGTCCATGCCTTGCCATGCTTTTATTTATTCATGCCTTTGGTGTGCATATGCACCTCCTAAGCAGCTCCACCAAAAGCTGTCCCTCAAACTGTGACAACACCAGCATGTGATTCACAATGCAGGGATGACACCCTGAAACCCCTAGCAACACTGACTTCTTCCTACGCTATAAACAAAAAAACCTGCCAATTTTTGATCTTTCACAAACACACCTTTTACCGGTGTGCTTTCTCTGAGCAAGTTATGGTCTTCTTTGACCAGAGGTATACTGGAGAATAGAAAAATAAAGACATAAATGGCAAGAACTGTGTCCAAGCTCAGGCAGACAAAGGGCAAACTGATTATTGAGATGCAAAGAAGTTGAAGGTGCTACAAAAACTTCAGGAAATTCAAGAAGAGCTTAAAACAGGCTTAACTAGATATTGGAAGTTCTGTTCAAAATAATAAATGTTAACCAAGGCTTGTAACTTTGCAAACATTAAGAGATAATTTCTTTTTTTCTATAAAGTACAAAAATACCTTGACTTTTCAGACAGCTGAGGAACCATCCATACTTGATTTCTAAATGTGCATCCTGTTCAGCCATTAACATCCTTCAGTTTAAGATCATTAGGGCTAAAATGATCACTGTTCATCTTTTTTCTCTAAACAATGGTCCTTTTGGGGAATGCTGATCCTGTGAAGTCATTAACACAGTAACAAGTGTATAAAATGAGTTAGCCAAACCAGCTATTATCCTTCTTATACGTTCCTCTCCCTGTAACACACATAAGCAACATGGGTTTGTATCTCTCATCAACAGAACAATGCTAAACAACATGGCAAATGTCAGTCATCATCTAAAGAGATGTTCTCAGCTTTCCATTTTCCATTGTGAAGTCTTAATGCATACATATACATGCATATACATATACACACACACATATTTAGATACCAAAAGATCTGGGGCATGCACTAGCATTCTGAAAGTACAAAGGTAAGTAATGACAGACTTTGTTCTGGATTCCTACTTCAACAGTTCTGATGATACCTGAAACCTGACATACACATCTATATCTGAGATACCTGTAAAAAATGTACATGGCTTTCCACATCTAGTACCAGACTGACAGTGTCATATGATGAATCACAGTCCACTTGTTTTCAAAAGGACTATAATGAATGCTGCATATGTATATGAACCTGGTGTATTTTTAAATATTTAGTGTTTATCTGACCCTAACCTTACATGTCCAAATTTCAGCTCTCTGACTAATAGCAAGGGAAAGGTTAACTTATTTTTCCTTTCTTCTGCCTTCTTGTAAATAATTGTAAAAAAAAAGAAAACTATTTGATCCCAAAACTAAACATACACTCCTTGAACAGCCTAATAATTATTTGGGCTTGGAGTGGATCTGGCTGATCTGCTTTTCCCCATCCAGCCCTCACGCTGCAGCACTGGGAGCTGGAGGGTGTTGATAACACACCCGTGTTATGACTGCCAGTGCTCACACGGCACCAGAGGATGGGGGGGCAGGATGGGGGAGAAGATACAGCAGCCTGAGCTGACCAGTGGGATATTCCATACCATATGACGTCAGCTCAAGAAATTTTAATAATTGTAGTGCAGTAGCATTAGCATGGAACCTACAAAACTGAAAGAACATTTCATTTGCAGTCCTGGATATCATTACATTCAACATTAATGCCTGAAGGACAGCCTAGTTCCACAGGTTTTTCAGATAGAGTGTTTTGATCTTATATGCTTTTGTCAACTCACATCAATTTAGAACACTGCCTCCAGAGCCCTTGAAAAGACAAAATCTCTTACAGCCAGTTTCTGTGGCAAGGGTTGAATAATTTGTCAGGTTTCCTAAAGAGCAAATCCCCAGAAGCATTTCCCCAGGAGCATTTTTGCATCAGTTTTAATAGCTTAGTCCATGACTGCTTGCTCAGTTCTCCCAGCTAAAACATTCTGTAGTTGCTTCCTTACCAAGTTATATTTCAAACACAAGATGTGTCACATGGTCCACAGAAGGAGTTCCAACTTTCTTATGTGCAAGATAAAGAGAAGTTTGTTTATTTTGTTGGCCCTCAATGGTTTGTTTGAAAGCCAGATTTACTGTCCATCTACCCTCTGCCTCAGTTCACACAGCAGGTCTGCCTGAAGCAGGTGAAAAGAGGCCAAGTCTGCAGTCACTGCACCTGCATGGAAGAGATTTTGTCATTAACTTTCCTCCTTACTAGCTAACTAGTGGAAGGAACATAAATTAGCAGAAAGCTTTTTGAGTCTGACACACTTAGTGGCTGGATTTTTCTGTTGTCAGCAGAAGAGCTCTGTAGTGATGTTTGCCAGCAGCACTGTAAGCTGGAGCATGGCCAGGTTTTCTGCTATAAACCTCAGAGGTATAGTCACCCTTATGTAATAACACTCATCGCAAAGGATCCCAAAATGCTTTGAAACTGCACAAGATACATTCAGGGAGTGATTCATCACCAGGGCTTCTCCAGGAAAAAAGCTGTCCCTACATACTCTGTCAACTTCTGGGGTCTTAAAAAGCAGCATCTTCCACTCAGCTTTTTTAAAGCATGGAGCAGGTGGTGTCTGTGCTCAACTAACTTGTCTGTGGGGTTTGTCCTATTTAAAATAGAAAAAGGAAACAACAGTAATATGGAGCATCGTCTTGGCTCAGTTTCTTGTAAGTGCTTATTTACAACACATACATATATGCTTGCCAGTGTTTTAAAACCAACCTAGTACAAGTCCCTAAACTGTTGAAATCTGATGAAACTGTCACAAGAAGTTCTTCAGGACCTGACTGACATCTTAATGCTCTGCAAAGGTCTGAGCTACCTAAATTTTCCTAGATCTGAGGCAGTTCAGATTACTGCCACTTCCTGAGCATTTCTATGACAATCTGTAGTTGCACTGTACATATACATATCTAAGTATTACCTTAAGGCCTTGAAATAACTTGTGTGAGCATTGCCTCCCTGTCAAACTGTGATCTGAATGAGTGGATGTCTCAGATATTGTGTGAGGAATACTCTGACCTGAACAAGGTGATCTAAGAAGCAGCCTTATGGTTAGAACAAGCGACAAATTATACCAGCTAAGGTGGGAGTGAAATACATCGGAGGATAAACAGCCTCATCCTCTTGTCAAGTTTTCATATGTCCCAATAAGATAAGGAAGTTTGCTGCCTACCAGGCAAAGGGCAATAAATTTAGGGTTTTCATGTCCACTCACTCAATTGGTGGAAAGGGTTAATGTTGCCCTTCCCAGTCTCACACATGGGAGGAACTGTGGTTACCACCTCTTTACACTTTCTAATTACACTGCAAATTAGCACCACCTCTTTATGTTTCCCATGCAAATCAAAGGATATGTCAAGCAGAAGTGAAGCAAAACCCCTCTTAGCAGGGAATAACAAAAGGCACATCCATGCCCACCACCAAAAGTCCCCAAGGAATGGATCAGGCAAGACATCGCTGGAACCCAGAGTGCTGATCTAGAACTTTGACTACGATTTCTTTCTTTTGCTCTCTCTTTCTCTTCGCTTCCTCTCTCCCTCTCCACTTTACTTTCTGTTTCCTTTAAGTACATCAAATATAGCTTTAGTGAGGTGATTAAGAATTAAACTTTTATTTTATGGACCTGTGGTGTAATCTCCTTAATTTGACCCAAGTGAATCACCAAACCTCCATCAATCCCTTCTTCCGCCGCGATCAAGTGGGACATGACACTCCCTCTCTCCCTTCTGCTGCAAGTAGTTAAACTGTATCAAGTAATTCCTGCATGAAATGGGTAATAGCGACTATCTCTGGGATCCTTCTAAGTAAGGGATAGAAGAGAGAACATACAATTGCAAGTTTGGCATAAGTTTCATTAAAACTGGTATGAAAGAAGTGAAAGAAGATTATAAAACTGAATAATATTAAGATTGATTTTTTTACTCAGAACAGGAAGTTACTGACACAGACATCACCAAAGTAATGAGCAACCTGATGCACTTGAGAATAAAATCCATTAAATATGAATCATGGGAAATAACAAACAAACAAAAAAAAAAACAAAACAACCCCAAAACCCCCAAATATAAGCCATCAGAACATGCTTCCCTAGGACTGAGAGAAAACTACACAGGCACAAATAACAAGACAAAGGTAATTCCAGCCTTGAGACAAAACTTAATCACATCCTAGAAAGACAACAAAGGTTTTTATCCTTTTACCCGAAGGATAAAAACCAGTAAGAATTGTCATTTCAAATTTTTAAAAATATATCAGGAATATTGCATCAACTGAAGTAATTACAGCCAGATCAAAAGCCTATTGGCATCCTATTGGGATTTCAGCACGCTTGATGGTCTCAGAGACTTTCAATTGCAAAATTACAGTGTCTCAGCAATACTCTGAACAGGAGGAGAAAGCTGTGCCTGCTCACTGCAGCAAACAGGTGAATGCTTCTCCTCAAAAAAAAATCAATCCAATATACCATTTGATGGGAAGTTCTGTAAGCTCTGGCATTGGTGTTTGAAATACAGTAATTTGTTGTTGGCTAGAATGAGGGAAACACCCATACTAGGTATCTAGGTTTAGTTTTATAACAATCAATAAAATTACAAGAAAAAAAAATAGTATTAAGTGTACAAACACATTTATTACATACTTGCAAATGACATCACCTGAGAATAGAACCAACTCAGAGACCTGGTATTAAGCCAGTACAAGATTAAGCACAGAACAGAAATTCTTGGTGGATTCTCTTGCCAGTAGCTTAAGAAAAAAATCATACCTGTCCAAGATGATTTGAGAGAGATGTAATTTCTTTGTCACTCAGAATTGCAGGAGGACAATCACGGCCTGAAAAAAATGCTCTAGTAAATTATCTGAGAAAAACTTTTTGAAATGTTTGAAGCTTTCTATTTCCAGAAAATTTATGACATGAGATGCTTATATTTCAAAACCAAGATAATTCAAAACTAGAACACTGATTCTTTTTGAAGTTTGCTTTCCTAAAAAGTAACATTTATGCATCTGTGCACTAAAAAAAAGAAGAGAGAGAAAACAGTTTTAAAACTACAAATTTTCAAATAATCCCAAGGCCAGGTCCAGTATTTCATTATTACACTTACCTACCTACCACCTTTTTTCAGTTTATCATGTTAAGGAATAAAATTTCAGTTTATCATCCTTAAGGAATATTCATTAAAATAAGCTAGACATGTAGCAATCCATGTACTGTTGACATCACTACAAAGTCTTTAGGAGTTGCTTAGATCATCAGAAAATGCATCTATACTAACCTGAGAATTTCACAATTATCCCAACTTTCCTTTGCCAGTCCTCTATACAAGTCCCTTAAAAGGGTTGATATAATTACATTATATGTTCCTGCATTTTTCCAAAACCCTGCTCGAGTCCATGATTTTGGAATCCATCAACACAGTGATGCAAATTAGGTACATAAAACAGTGAAGAATTATGAGAAAGCCATTTCTGTCAATATTGAAGTGAGATGGTCAGCACAAATGGGGATTTGCAAGAGAAGGTATTGCTTTTTATTCTTGCCTTTGACTCAGCCTGAGCTGTATTTTCTAGTGCAGCAGCTGGCCTAGATACGAGCAATTCAGACAAGCAATATGCTTCCTTCCAGATGCAGAGAGAATACATTTCCCAGATAGGATATATGTAAATATGTGTATGTTTTTGCTGTTACCCAGAGACCAGTTCTGCACTAGCTGAGCATCATTTCAAGTAAGCCTACATCATTTTATTATAGCAGCCAATTTGCTTCATACCATAAAAACAAAAAGCCTATTTAACAACACACACAGACATTGTGGACACTAGTTGCTGGGAGAAGAGCATTCATGGGATTTCTGCTGTTGGAACTAAACCAGTCTTATGACTCATATTGAAGAAGGTATTTCACAACTGTAAGTGGTGTGATAGCTAAGTAATCATACCATCAGTGCTGAACTTGTTAGCAAGAGAAAACCCTTGTGTACAAAAGGCCCCATATGGCTAAGTATGTATTTTTCAAAGAGAAAATAACGAAGCTGTCTCTTTCATTACATATTAATGGCTTCTTTAGTCTCTGCAGGAAAATAATCAGCCACTGAAGAGAGAATACAGAATGAGACTCTTGTGTCGGTTAGCTGCAGATTTATTTTCAGGGCTTAATACTTGGCTGGGGATTTTTACATTAACAAATCTGCCTCATAAAAATAATATTTTGCTAAGAATTGACACTCTGAAATACAACAGGGAAGGTACTATTAGAATAAATGTATGACCAGCTGAAAGCAATTGTAAATATCCAGATATCAAAGACTGACTCCAGATTTAGAACCCACAGTCACTGAGGCTGAAGTGGGAGACTGTATCTGCAATTACAGATAGCTAAAAAACCAGTTTGGATTTTAACAGCCTTTCAAAAGCCAAAAGTTTGATTTTGAGTCTTTTAGGAATTTTTTCTTTCTAACCTGACCACACATTTATATTGTTTACAGTGTGAATCACTAACAGCCACCTTCACACTGGCCATGAAAATATTAGTTAAAAAGCCCAAGGGATTTCCAAGTATCCTGGCAAGGCCAAAATTGAAAGGGTTGTTGTGACAGTTCCACTGCATTTCATGAAATTGAAGAGATCTACCTGTCGCCTTGCCTGTCAGAGCACCAGAGCAAGAGTATGCTTGAAGATTGTAAAAGAAAACTTGTCCATGGCTTGCTGAAGCAGAGATAGCTCTGGAGTTTTCATCCCAGAGTGAGTAGAGCTCAAAGGCACAGTAGGAGCTCTGGGTTCAGAGACTGCCAACTACATGGAGCTGTGAAACTCCTGCTGCTAAAATCATTCAGGAGCTGCTCTGATAGAATTTCTGGAGCCAGGTGGATGCTGGCTTTCCATAACCAAAACAAAGTTTCAAATATACAAAGAAAAACAGAAAATGTGAAATACTTCAATAATAAAGCTGCCTATCACTACTGTTTTCTAATGTCCTGAATATAAGACAGGTCAGGAAGTCTGGAGTCTAGACAGTGTGCCTATTGCACTGTCCTGGGCCTGTACTGCAGACAGGTTAACAATCTCATCTCTACAACAACAGTTGATAGCATTGTAAACTTCTTAGGGCTCCATCAGCCCTTGAAAATCAGTCGCTGTGTTCCTTCAACCTTTCATCACAGCAGCAATCAAAGGCTTCAGTTTGAGTTGGCATTTCTGGGGATCTGAACCTCCCCAGTGTGAGCACAGCTTTCAAACCTGCCAAACCTACAGAGGGGATTTGTCTGCCTTGTCATAATTTCGAGTGTTCACCAGGCCATGCCAGCCCTTTTGCATGGTTTGCAGCAGTTTGAATATCACTCTGAAATCTGCACGAGTCATCATCATGATGGACAACTTGGTTCTGTCTCCTGCCTCTCTGCTCTTTGAAGAGCCTTGTGTGCCTCAGGAAACACCCACAGGAACCGTGATTCTGGGGAGTTTTTTCCACTGGCTTCTTTGAGGATGAAAAGAAGCCTGTAAGGGGAAGCTTACTTTACTTTTCACATATTATTCATCTGCAGAAAGACTTGCCACAATCAGTTTATGTCATTCCAATTAGTCACTGCACATGATGCCAGTATCTGAAGGAACTATCTGAGGTATAACAAAACCTATCTGATTTAGTTATCTTTCATATGAGATGTCTAGTATTGAGATGCTATATCAGTTACAATCTTTTACTTCAATGCCCCGCGGCTCTCTGTACCATTGAGATGGACATTTTATAGTGACAATCAAGCACAGTCCCAGCCCTACCCTTGAGTCCATCTCAGAGAGATGTCAACAATATCTTTGCTTTGAACACTGTCCCTTACCTTTTATAGGCTCTGCAGACTTTCACTGTATGTCCAGTATGACCTTTTGTAAACGTCAGTACAGCTGTGATAGCTCAGAGACAGTTTTTCCTTTAGTCTACTGCTAATGGGCTTTGTTACATTCTGAAAGAATATATCCTTTATAAAAGCTGTGTTAATGACATCCAAAACAGATATCACACCTGGCTTAATGGGAGTAAAGGGGGGGATATCTGTGTAAAATAACACACACAGCTTAGTCCATATCTGCTGCACTATTTCATGTTGAGGTTGAATCACAAGTAATCACACTGTAAGTTTTGGACTATTATACAGCAAAACTATTGTTTCCTTAGCAAATGTGTTAGTTATCAAAAATCATGTAAACAATGAAGGGGGGGTGGGGTGTGTGTGTAGTTCTTTCAGTCACATTATTGACTTGAAAAAAATTAACTTCATACCAATAGGTCAAATGTAATGTTCCTACACAATATTGTTCCAAGAAAAAAATATATATACACTGCACAGTTTGGCTTTGCAATGCCTATTTCTGGAGCTATTGGAGAGAGAATCTTTTTTTTATAAGTGCCACACAGGGACTACAATGACAATTGTATGGCCAACAAAACAAAAAAACAAAAAAACAAACAAACAAAAAAAACACCAAAAAACCAAACAAACAAAAAAAAAACCCAAAAAAAAAACCCACAAAAAAACCCAGTTGACTTCCCACTTTGCATAACTATTATATTGACATGCTATATGTCACACAGCCAAACTAAAATGCACATTTCCTTTTTGAGGTCTCGTAGGCACATTTTAACTCTGCATTTTACTTACTTAATTTCTTTTTCTTGCTATTTCCTGTCTCCTTTTTTTCCTAGTTCTTTTTTGACTATTCAATATAGCAAAACTTAAATACTTTTTATCTTCCTCAGTACAGCCTTACATGCAATGCATTAGCTTAGCTGTGGTTTAAGGCTTAGCTGCATTGTGTTCTCCCCTCAGGATCTCAAATACACTTAAAAAACCTGTGGAAAATTCTTCTGGCTTGCAACAGAATAGTACCACTGGTTTTCCAGATACCAGATGCTGCTGGAAATATGACTCCATCAAAATAACGCAAGACATAATACTAAGGCAAGGAAAAGTAGTATGGAATATTTAGGAAAATCTTAATTTTACTTGAAATTTTACTTTTCTGTCTTTAGCAGATGAGCTCAGGGTTTGACTTGTGGTGTAAATGAAACCAAAGGCCTTAGATGAACTTCACCTGTCCAAATGTATATATTTACATTTGAGCTACTTGGCTGGATCATAGTCAGATGGTTTATCCTACTGCACATTTTACTTGAAAATGCAATAAATTATATTCAGAAATACATATTTTCCTCTTACAGATGACATAGTTTAATAACTTTATGTAAACTTCTGTGTTATATAGGTTCAGATTAATTACACCCTTGATGTCCAGAGGAAAGAGGGGTGTTAGCATCATAGTGCCTTGAATCAGAGGGGACCACAGTACATCTGGAGTGATAACGGATGTTACAAAATTTGCCACAGTCACAGGGGCCTTTCAATTACATGCTCTGAGAAGAAAGATGTTTTGTGTGAGTTTGCAGACTCTGAATAATCCACTCTTGTACTAGGGAAAATAAGTCAAATGTAAACAAGAAGAGAAGCACCAATATAGTGGTCAGGACATTCATAAGTGTTGTCAGGTGATAAGAGGCACCATTTTTTGTAACCTGCAAGACTGAAAGTTGAAATGATGCAATTGCTGCCTTTTAAAGCATACTTAGGGTAAACACAAAAAAAAGGTAAAAGAGAACTTTTTTATAAGAACATTTGTTGAGTATGAATACATTTAGTTTGAAATTTAGAGGAATACTTCTAATCATCAGAAAAATAAGGTGTAAGAATATCTTTCTAATGGGAATATTCTAGGTGAGAAACCTGAATGGTTTCATGACATGCCTACAAACAGTTATATTAAGGATCATATAAAGTCATGTCTGGTGTAGCAAGAGCTGGAAGGTACAGTTGAGCAAATCTCACACATACAATAGCTCTTTGCTGTAATATAGCCCTGTGCCTCTAGCCTTTTTATCTTTTGAGATCATTGTTATAAAATCAAAGTTAATTGCTTTAATATTTAATTATTCCAGGACTATTTTGTAAATTGTGATTAAATATAAATGTAGAGAAACAAATTAGCTGTAGATTAATTACAAGATTGCTGCAAATTATGGTGCTGAGAATGGGATTGAGATTGGGAAAAAGGTCAGAATGAACTAAAGGTTTTGGATCCAAAGCTGAATTCATGACTCAGCTCTTCTCATTAAGTCATATGGCAAATCTAAGGCCACAAATCTTTGGATTACTGCTTTTCAGTCTCTACAGACATTCAAAATTAAACTGTTCTGCAGAGTTTTAATGTTCCATGACATGGTAGTTGCAGTTAAGTATCTTGAAAGGACATGGTGTTCACAGAGAAGGAACATTATCCCTGGTTCTCATCAGGGTGGAGAAAAACCTTATTGTCTCTGGCTCTAAATCAATATCTATTTTTACTTCACTGGTAAGCAAGTGTATACCTGAATAAGTCTCTAGCTACAAACAGCTACTGGCACTAGTATGTCCTGATTTACAGGAATACAGGTACCACAGTCCGGTCCAGACTTGTCCAAATCAATGACCAGGAACTCGCTCCTCATAGTAAAACTGGTTTGCTGCAAGGACATCTCCTGATGGCCTTCTAAATAACTGTACCTTACATACACAGATAGCCTTACTTGAGTGACTCAGACTCCTAATTCATTTAATTGGCATGATTTGCATGACACAAAGAAACCATAATCTCTTCAATCCCTTTTGATCACTCAAATGTGCCTAAGAAATGCCAAGGATTAGATTCCTTCTCAGTCTTCCTGATTATGAGCGTTAATGCTAACACAGAAACTATTCCCGCAGCACTGAAGCAGAAATAAAATGTTTTTAAATGGACTGATCATTAGCTTCCAACAGATATTTACTCATAAAACAGTCCCTGATTCAAGAACATCTTTGAAGCTGACTCTTCAAAAGATGCAGCACATGAAGCTCCAGAACATTTCCTAGTACAAGTAGATATACAAAATTTGAATCACAAATTACTTCTTTATAAGGACCACGATACTGTTTCTGTTGAAGCACATTTTACTGTTGGAACTTACGCACTATTTGATGCATGTATATAAACCCTTAAAAAATACTCTGTGGAAAGCCTTGGAGAGAAGACTAAAGGGAAGATCAAAAGAACAGAAAGTAAGTGTCTGGAAGTGATTACGTGGACTGATGCCTGTGACAAAAAGAGGCTTCTCCAGAAGGGCCGGATGATAGAAAGCCTCTTTACATAACTGCTGACTCACAAGGTACCTACGAACCAGTTGTGTGGTGAGAATCAGGCTAGAACAACTTGACTAAAAAGATGATCAAAAACAACACTATAATGGCCATCACCAGTCTGAAGTTTAGAGGCTTTTGCCTGACCTCAGTCAGTTCACACATGGTGGCAGCCATCAGTCCAGACTGTATCGGAAGAACAAAAGAGGCCTTGAAGCAACATATAGTCTACGTTCCCTGCCATCAGTGCTTTATATCCCTGTACAGCATTTGGTTCATAGTTCTTGCCTTTGGAGGTAGTAGCAACTTAGACTGGGCTCAGAGTATTAGTATTTTGATTCAGATGGCTCAAATAAAAAGCTTGTATATTTCTGGTTTATGCTCTAAAGGAACCCAAAAGAAGAAACAATTCAGGAAAACAACCAGAAATGCACTACGGCAGTGATAACTGCTAACACACCAGCATGGAGAGCAGGCAGCCTCTAGGGAAAACCTCTGTGCAAAATTGAAAGGGTGACAGAAGAAACTTGATCTCACCACAGAAAGCCTTTCACACAGACATTCAAATCTACATTTTTCCACCAATATCTGTGCTTAAATTAGGCTATAGCTTTTTTTGAGAAAACTGAAAAAGCAACTAATGTCTTTAGCTTAATAGGTACACTGAAGAAATATCAAGGAAGTGTGATGCAGTTTATAAACTTGAACAACTTCACACTGTAGTATCTCAGAGGGACTAGACTGAATCTTTTCCCATGCATTTTATGGTTTCTGCCATCTTCACTGAGAATTTTATTTTTTCAGCTATTATTAATGAAAAGCCAGAATACTGCTTTTCATGAAGGTTCTTTTGACCACATAGTTTTCTGCTGCAATGTCATCTTGTGTTGGAATTGGAAAACAGTATCTTGAAACCCCCATGGGAAACACCCTGGTGACATACTTCCCACACTCCAGCCCATGCACCCACCACGCACCCACCAGCCTGATGTGTTTGGTTCAGTAATGCCCAAGAGGAAGAGCATCTGTCACAGAAGGAACAGCACTTGCAGGTGACTGAAAGATTGTTATACTGAGGAAGGCATGGAGACATTTGTGAGAGAGCCTGCAAGCAAAGGAAGGCTAATTAAAATGTGGAACCAGAAGACAGAAGAGGAAGGGGCAAGAAGGAAAGTATTTATCCCTCCAATTTGTCTTCTGACCTGCAGCATAACAACACTGGTGACAGTGGATCCTTTCTGCCAGCACAGTGTGGGATAACAGCTTTTCTTCATGACCCAGCTGTGGTTGAGACAGGAGACCAAGCATCAGGGACATAGGTCCCTTGATGCCCTAGTCACACTGCCTGGAGACTGTACCTTAATGTGGATGATCTTCACAGCAAAAACATGGTAGCAAAGGACACTCCATTAGAAAAAGGCAAGACCATTACAGTCATAATTGAAGGATTCTTCAATTAGTTACAAAGCTTCATGGACACCTAAGTACCACAACTTTTAACCTAATAAAGCATTTCCCTTTACTTAGCTGCTGCAGGCATGCCAAAATTTACCAGCTGATACAAGATCAAAGCTGTAGCAAGCAGCTGATCCCTATGCAGTATATCTACAGCTTCAGCTTTGACATTTTGCAGTTTTTATATAGCAACCAGCCAAGTGTGAATGGCTCCTGCCTCAAAGATTACAGCCAGCCACGCAGAACATCAGCAAGTACGTTTTAAGCAATGACTACTCCCTTGTATGATCCTTTTATTCTCAGTGAAACAGAAATCAGAAAAGATGGTGTTTGCATGGGGAAGATTCAGCATATCTGTCACAGCAGCTTGGCAGAGTGGCGGCTTGCTCGCATCAAGTCTTCCTTCAGGCTGAATCCCTTTGGCAGCAATGCTCAGACAAAGCCACACACACTGAGGAGCTGATTAATAACCTGCCTTGCTGAAAATGGTAGCTTCACTGCAAAACCTCACATCCACATAGAATCCCACCCCTACAGAAAGAAATTTACTTTAGGAGAGCAGGTCTTCTGCACTCATCCATGTCTTTATCCCCCACGGAGCTCACCTGCTCACTGAGACTGTCTGGCAATGTACAGAGGCATAAAATACTCTACACTTTTGAACAGTGTCCAGGGGTAAAGAGGGATTAAATACTAAATCTTTTTTTCATCAAATCTTTTGCTTGCTTGTAAACTACCTACAGAAACAAATCAGATGCTTCTAAAGGAGAGCAACCGGTTTAATTTCCCTGATCTGTATTGAGACAATCCAACCTTACTTTCTTCCCTGATACATACAATGCACCTGCATGCCTGTAGAAATAGCTGCTCCTCTACAGACACATGTACACATCTGCAGATGCACCAGAATGCTTGTCGATATTAATGCCAAGTGTCTGATTTTAATATCTGAAATGCCTTTATCTTCTAAACTCTGTCCTCACTGAGGATATAGTTCCCAGCATAGCACAAAGGAAGAAACAAGGTGCAACTGGTGAAGAATGCAAAACCCAGAAAAACAATGCAGAACTATACCCTGCAAGTGGATGACTGTTTCTCCTCATTTGTGCTGTCACCTTAGTCTAGATGTACGGCCCATCTGATTTAGCAGGTTTAAAGCCTTCTCTCTGTAAAGAACAGCCGGCAAGTCATTTTACAAAGAAGAAGAGGATAACAAAGACCTTGCAAAATCCTCTAAATAAACCCAAAGATGCTTATTCTCAAAAGCACTTTATACACACTACGAACTTGCAAGTTATTCAAAAGTATTTTTATTTGGAAACTATCTCCCTGCTTTCCATTGTGGTAACAGGAGTTCTGTTCCTGTGTTGCACGGATAGAAGAGACCTGCATTATCAAATACAGTAATCAAAAGATTTTCACCTTATACCCTTCTAATTCTACTTCTAAAACTGTTGTGACTTTGGGGTGATTTGGTATGTTTAAGCTACACTAGGGCAGCAGTTAAAGATAACTCTGTCTGAAAACTTCATGCCACTTTACTGCTCTAAATTAGTAACACAGTTGCTAGAAGTCACCATGAGTCAGATGAGTCACTTCAAATACAATGCTTTACAATAAAGCCTGATCTACTGGTACTTACAGTTCTGGTTTGCTGATGTTTTATCAGGTACAATTAAATAATTGGTGCTTCCAAAATTAAAAGTGAGTTTAACAAAAAAAAAAAAAAAAAAAAAAAAAAAGGGATCACCGTTGGTCTTTCTATATTATATATGTTCAACTTTTTAAACTAAGTTCTAGGAAACACAGAGTTTGAATATTGAAAACATTGTATTACTTTCTTGGAATTAAAAACAAAATTACTATAGCAGTGGTTTAACTTGAACTACTAGGACCCAACTCTGAATACCGTTCAGTCAAACTAAGACAGCATTCCTCTACCATCATCCTCTTGCGCAGAACAAACTGACATGCTCATTACACCACCAACCTCCAAGTTCACTACTCAGAAAACGATGTTTTGGGCTAAGTTTCACACAGCCCAGTCATTGTTCACTGGGACAGCTATCTGTTTATTCACAAAGTCATAACATAGCCTTCCAGCAATGGCAGGTAGACAAGCCATGACGTGCCCTGAAAGCCATATACTTCCTTTTATGTGTCAGGGATTCCTGAGGGCTGGTCTTCTCAGTGAAGACTGAATCAAAGAAGGCAATAAGTAACTCTGCCTTCTCTGCATCCTCTGTCACCAGGGCTCCCACCTCATTCAGCAGCAGGCCAATATTTTCCCTTGTTTTCCTTTTACCACTGATGTATTTGAAGAAGACCTTCTTTCTCTCTTTTACTTCCTTTGCCAGAGTTAATTTCAAGAGGGCTCTGGACTTCCTTGTTGCATCCCTACAAACCCTGACAGTATATCTATAACTCTCCCAAAAGACCAGTCCCTTTTTCCACATGTTTCTTCCTCTTGAGTTTTTCCAGCAGCTAATTGCTCATCCATGCTGGTCTCCTGCCTCCTCTACTTGATTTTTTACTCAAAGGAATGCGTCTGTCTTAAGCTTGAAGGAAGTAATGTTTGAATATCAACCAGCTCTCTTGGGACCCCTTAACTTCTAAAGTCTTAGCCCAAGGGATTCCCCCAGGTAGGTCTTTGAAGAGGACAAAGCTAGCCCTCCTGAAGTCCAGGTTTGCAATCTTGCTTATTGCCCTGCTTCTTCCTTGTACGATACTAAACTGTACCATGTCGTGATCACTACCACCAAGGCTGCCCCCAAACTGCACATCCCTGAACAGACCTTCTTTGTTCATTAATACATGGTCCAGCAGTACTCCCTTCCTTGTTGGCACTTCCAACACCTGCAACAGGAATTTATCATCAATGCATTGCAAAAAGCCTCCTGGACTGACTATGCCTCACTGTGTGGCCTTTTCAACAAATGTCAGGGTGATTGAAGTGACTCATGATAACCAGGGCATCTGATCTTGAGGCTACTTCCAGTTGCCTGTAGAAGGTCTCATCCACATCCTCTCCCTGGTTTGATGGTCTGTAGTAGACACCACAACAGTTTCACCTATATTTGCATGCCCCTTAATGCTCACCCATAAACTTTCAACATGTTCTTCATCCTGCCCTGGGAAAAGCTCAATGCATTCCAGTTGCTCATGCGCATAAAGAGTGACTCCACCACCTTGCTTTGGTGGTCTATCTTTACAAAAAGTACATAACCATCCATGACAACATTTCAGTCATGTGAGCTATCCCACCATGTCTCAGTAACTGCAATGAGATCATGGCCCTGTGATTGACCATAGATCTCCAGTTCCTCCTCCTTATTCCCCATGCTGTGTGCATTGGTGTACAAGGGTTTCGGAGAGGGGGTTGAGCATATAGTTTTCACCCTTGGGGGGTGGAAGACCTTCTGGTTCTGAAAAATGCCAGCACACTGCCCCACACATTCTGGGTTACCACACCCATGAGCATTTCTATCACATCTCAATACATCCCCCTCCATATCTAGTTTAAAGCCCTGTCAATCAGCCCTGCAATCTCTTGTGCAAAGACTCTCTTCACCCTTTGAGAAAGATGTTTCCCATTAGGTGTCTGCAACATGGTACTGTATAGGTCATTCCATTGTCAAAAAAAGCCAAAATTGTTATGGTGACACCAGCTATGGAGTCATATATTGATAGCTGGTATTTGCCTGTTCACTCCAATGTCACTGGCCTGCCACTGGAAGGAAAGGGGAAGAGATAATTTGTGCCCCAGAATCCCTCACCAGTCATCCCAAAGCTCTGAAGTCTCTTTTGATCATTCTTATATTACTAGTCTCAGGGTGCTCACCACCTACATGGAAGACCAGCAATGGATAAAAATCTGAGGACCATACCAAGCTAGGAAGTTTCCTAGCGATGTCCTTAACCCAGGCTCCAGGGAGACAGCAGACTTCCCTGTGAGAAGGATCTAACCAGCATGTTGGACCCACTGTTCCCCTCAACAGTGAGTCACCTACAGCTATAACCCTTCTGTTTTTTTCTTGTGTGTTTTTTCTTCTGTTTCTTTTTCATGATATGGGCAGTAGGCCTTTCTGATTCTGGACACATCGCTGGTGTAGGCTGCCCATAGACTGAATCTTTATTTGGCTGGCCTTTCTTGACTAGGGCTTCATATCTGTTCAGTGACACCTTGGGGGGGTGAGGTGGGCAAGGAGGGAGTTCTGTTGCCATGACGATGAACTTGCTTCCATTCACTCCTCCCATCCAGACTGCTGCCTCTGGTCTGACGGTGGCAGGGTACAGGCTCTCTGCTGGTCCTGGGTGCTTTCTGACAGTTGCTCCCATTTCTGTTTGAGGGAGGGCAGGGCCTGGCTCCATCAGTCTATCTCCTGCTCAGCTTCGCTGATGATCCTCAGCCATTCAACTTCCTCTTGTAACTTCGTTACGCATCAGAGGAGATCATCTGCCTGTTCACACTGCACGAAGCAGTTCCCATTACTGACATTCGTTGTTGGGGCCAGGCTGTGACCCTCCCTACAGCCTGTGACCTGGTCAGCTGTGCATTTCCATGAACACTCTGTCCGAGTTCCCACACCCAGACTGGGAAGCACGGAGCACATGACCTCCTGCCGTGTGGAGACCACAGCCGAGACCTTTCTAGACATCAGGGTCTTCTGTCACGCGGGCAGAGCTGCCGCTTCCTCTGTGCACCCTGGTGCCAGCACACGCTCCCCTGTCACAGCTGCTGCCTCGCAGTTCACATGCTGAGGGCTTGGCAGTTTTCAATCTGGCTTTCTAAATAAATTTAGGTTGTATAATTTTACTTCCTGCATGGCTTTAGCTGACCCCCTCTTTGCTCTTTTCTGCAGTAATCAACCATTTTCAAGGTAATTTGAGAGAGTGTGGGAGAGATTTCCAAAATCATCAACTTTGCATTAATTCTGTGAAAAGCAGTACCTGGGTGAACAGAAAAACCGCAATCTGTGTTTCAGGGTTGAAAGGGGAGAAGAACAAACAATGGGCATGCACTTGGCAGTAGCTGATGGCCACTCAGCGAGGAAGTATTGTCTGACTCATCAGCATACATGCCCCCACACTAGCAGAAGCAAGTGCTGGCTTTCCCTTCCGAAGAGTTCATAGCTGTGATGGGAGCCAGGCACTGGAAAAGAAAGTACAAGGAAAATGAGAGGTACATTAAGAAACTAAGTTCTGCTATTTTCTTCCTTAGACAATCGGAGAAAATTTTTTTTTTTCGTAATGGAAAATAACAGCTTTCCACTTACAAAAAATATGGACATGGTTATTTTTACAGCAAATTATACCACTTTTACAGCAAATTATACCACAGACAACAGTTAATGAATGTTTATTGTTCTTAAGATAACACAGATCAGAGAAGCAACAGTGTTTATCTTAAAAAAATATTACTTCTAGCTGTGCATGTCTACAGTTCAATGTCTGATCATATAAATTATATTACTGTACATTAAGCAACAATGAAATGAAATGTCAACATCTGCTTGGATGCAGAGGTTGTCATTAAAGTTTTGGTTTACAAACACCTTGGAAATATTTAATAGTTTTGTTGCATCCACCGTATCTTTCTAGGCGGTACCACCAACACAAGTGTACTTGGAAGAATGGCAGAAAATGTAACAGCATTTACAATACAACCTTCCCATTTCTTGATTTGTTCTTGTTTTAGCATGTATACTCAATTTTCATAGGTTTGTTTTGGTTTTAATTGCACTCTTAGCTCTTTGTGATAAAATGTAGGTAAGAACTGTTTTGGACAAAGAAAGAAGTTTAAGATTGCATTAAACTTCTAAGTAGTAGGAAGAGACTATCAAACCATTTTCTTGCTGAAACCAGTGGCTAAGGAAGATTAACAGATAATTTGAATGCAGTTTACAAATACTTGCACAGGTGTCCAACTGTAGAGAACTTTCTAAACTGGTAGACAAATATATCTTGAGAACCAATGAATGAAAATGAAGTTTAAAATAAAAATAAAAATAAATTGAAAATATAATTCAGTTCCTTAACAGTGACTGTAATGAACCACTGGAACACAAGGGACGTGGTTCATTAGTCATCAACTTTAAATTGGATGTCCTCCTGAAAGATATGTTATAACTCAACTGCAAATTATTGAAGCTGATAGTTTTCAATTACATAGCATGGAAAATAATAACCTGCTCCGTGTGAATTACCAAGTAAAATTTGATGACATACATTATTCAAACATTCAGAAAAGATTGATCATAGTCCTTTCAAAATCTGCGGTTTAGGACTGCATTTTCTGACTGTATAATCAGATTGAGATTTGGCCCATAGGGAGCTGAACTGCTGAATCAGAAGTTACTACCATTTTTACATTATGTTGTTGATACAAACACATTTTCATGCTTAACTGGATTGTTCAGAGTACCCTTTTCATTTTAAAGAGGTTACACATCCAACCTTTATGTGTTTAGACTTCTTTTACAAAGGATATCCTCAAAGCCTAATATTAATCTGATAGTACTCTAAGTACTGTAAATAATTCAATACCTTTAAGGAGGGAAAAACACAAACCACAGGATTGTAGATGATATTCAACTATATATCTAATAAAGCAACTTGTCTAGTTTTATTTGTGTTAAATGCCTTTTTTTGTTTATGTCAAATGATACACGCTTACTTTCATGCCTACATAAGTCTAGTGATTCTTGAGAACCCTGCCATTTTAATCACTGTCTATTTTTCCTTAACAGTTATTCATAAACGTTAATTTTATTTTCTAGTCTTATGGGGGTTTTCTACCAGAAATTTCCTCTGACCGTAACCAACAGTCTGTCTGATCCTACCTCAGTTTGTCTTCAAATTTGTTTGGCTATATAATATTTTATTCCCATCTACTGGCACAAGTTTTTAATAAGCATAAAAATCTGATTATTTATTTGCAGCATTTAGGATAATTTATTATGTCCTCATATTTAGACCAACTATCTGTCTTTGATATATTATTACCTTCTATCTTGGTGTCTTAAGAAAATGACACTTATGCAATCACTCCATCTGTTTGCCAGCCCTCCTCAACAGCTTTTTAATCTGTTGGCCAATCTAACTCAAATTTGACAGCGAGAAGTAGAGCTTCCATGACATTATGTTCACTGGAGCTTTGTGAAGATTGGTGATCTGAGTGCTAAGGAAAGGGACTTTTTGAGGAACTGAAGAAGCAGTGAAATTGGGGATGCAGAGAGAATGAAAAAGAAGCAGCTGTAGATGATATGAAGAAGCTGCCATTATTGCAAGGGGAAGATCATGGGACAAAAAGCAAAAATCTGGGAAAACTGTCAGTTCATTTCATTACTAAACTCTACGATTTCCAGTAATTTCATTTGCACATTACCACAGTACTACTAATGAGAGAAGTCCCTAAAACATCCTTACAGAACCTGCATTTCACCATTCCAAATAACTTTACTCGGTTCTAGCTCGTATATCTAAATACAGAGGTTAATCTTTCACAAGTGTAGAAGTGGTGATATTAACTCTGGTTCTGCCACTTGGTAACTATTATTCCCCTCTTTGGTCTACACTCAGGAACCTCAGTCCTTTCCCAACATAAAAAAGTGACTGGAAATGTGATGGTTGTTTGTCCTTTCAACAGCCTTCCTCAGCATCTGCCAGTTATACTTTAATCTGATGTGGATGTTCTGTATGTTGCAGACTTGAGACCTGCGTATTTACACCTTGCTTTCAGAGGAGAAGCAATAAAACTTGTAAGAATACTTGTCAATGACACAAAGCACTAAACAAGAAGTCACATGAGGAGGAAGCAGCATGTGCCCATAGAGTTCATTAAATGACACACATGATAAAATCAGTTTTGGACCCAGAAAATTTGAAAAGTTATAAGCTGAGGAGAAAACAAAGCTTCTCGCACTGTTCTCTGCCAAAATACTGCTGTAACATATTACATATTAATTACTTTGTAGGTAAATAGATCTGTGAGGAACAAAAGGCTTCATGGACAGACTTATCTTCCATTAAGATTGAGCAGAGGCTATAACCTGTACCCACCTATGGCATTGCAAGCTTTCTTGGAGTCTTCAGTAGACAACAGACACACAAGTGAACAATGCTGCAGCCTTCATCTCAGGCAGCACTGTGCTCAGTGTGGGTGTTTTGTGCTCTCAGGGCTGAGGCCAGTGACTTCTCATACTCTCAATGCTGGCTGCCTCAGCCACTTGGCAGATCTACTCAGTAAGTCTAAAGAAAAGGTATTATCAGATCAGACAGTATGTTGATTCCTGATTCATAGTGTTACCTTCTGAGTAGCTTGAGAAGAAAAACTAAAGCTGAAGAGCTTAATTTATACACATGGCAAATGCACTGTAGTATTTCAGGTTCATCTCTCTCTCTGTGGGTTGTTCTTTTTGTTGATGTTTGGTGGGTGGTTGTGTTTGTTTGGTGGTTTTGGTAGACAGTAATGGGAGTGAACGTTTTGCTGACCCAATCTTTATAGCTTTTCCTTCTTATCCTGGCTCCTTTACCAAGATAACTGGAAATACTTCCTTTTTATTCATGGCAGTAGTGAATTTGTGTCTGAAATGCCAAGGATAACACCAGTGCAACACTTCAGAAAAAAGAAACAGGCAGATTGTGAAGAAGACACACAGCGGTTTAAAAACTTTTAGATTCTTGATCTGAATGGGAAAGGTCATAGCATATTCAGGCCTGCAGCAGTGCAAAAGAACAAAACAACCTACTGGATGATTTATATATTTCACCAGCTTTCAGAAACTATACTATTCATAAGCCAATAAATACAATAGTATACTGTTCAAATAAAGAGATCTTGCCCTTGTAGTGATGTGTACTGAGGCTTAGTCTCTCTTCTAAGAGAAATTGATGCTCTTAAACATACATCCTGAAAAAAAAAGCCAACCAAACAAACAAAAAAAAACAGACCACAAACACACAAATAAATAAACAGAAATCACCTTTAACCAGTCTGCATGTCAGCAAAAGACTGAATTTTGCTCTCATCATACTGTCAAAGTAGCCTACTGTTTCAGGACACTGAAGCTGGAGATGGGACTTGATTTAATGCCTGAGATCCAAGAAATTTCCTGAAGACAAGGAAGGGTGCCACTGTTATTTGCTAGAAAGAATATGCATCAGAATATGCATCATCCCTCCTGTCATGGTGAGGGCTTGTACACCACACGATCCACCACAGCTTCCAGGGACAGGTGGACCCTCAGGAGCCTTATCAGAAGCTGGAGCTGAGAGGAGATGAGCTACAGAGAGGGGAGTCAGGGAGACTGGTGGAACCAAGGCTGCCCTCTAAGTAGTCCTGTGCCTTACAAAAGGCAGACAGTTAGCAATTTTATGAGAACCTGAAGTCCCTACATTTTCAAACTTGTGTGCCTGAAGTCATGGTTCCTCAGCACAAACAGTATGCACCTTCAGCAGAGAAGTGAGCTGCCTGTCATTTCAGAAAACAGATTCGTTCTGCCTACACCAAGGAGGCACTTAGGCTCTTAATGTCTAGTTTGAGGGGGTCTCAAGCTGTTATGCACCTAAATGCCACAAAAAGAAACAGGTTTTACCTCTCCAGGCACATTTGGAAGATCCAGCATCCTGTGTGAAAATGAGAATAGCTCTTCCTGGTGTACCAGTAACAGAGGAGTCTGGATTTCTTTTCAGTTCCAGCAGTAATTGTTTAAAACCACATTTGAAAGAAATGCGTTTCAGTTACTTATTTCATAAAAGTATCAGCTCAGTGTCTGGGACTACCTTTCCAGCTGTCTGAATTAGATGAAGGCAGAACAGAGAAATTATACAGCCTTGCCTGACATAACATTTAACCCTGAAATGTCCTGAATGCCACACCTATCAGTTAAGCAGACCTTGGAGGGTAATTTCTGCAAGTATCAGTGTTCATTTTTAAGTCCCTCACTACAAGAAGGACATTGAAGTTCTGGAAGATATTCAAAGAAAGTCAATGAGGCTGGTGAAGGGTCTAGAGAATAAGCCTTATGAGGAGCAGCTGAGGGAACTGGGGTTGTTTAGCTTGGAGAAAAGGAGGCTCAGGGAAGACCTTATTGCTCTCCACAACTACCTGAAGAGAGGTTGTAGCAAGGTGAGGTCAGTCTCCATTCTCCAAAGTAACAAAGACAAGAAGAATTGGTCTCAAGTTGTGCCAGGGCAGGTTTAGATTGGAGAGTAGGAAAAAATTATTCATTGAAAATTATTCATTATCCATTGTAAAGCCCTGGAACAGGCTGCCCAGGGAAATGGTTGAGTCACCATCCCCAGAGGTAATTAAAAGATGTGTAGATGTGTCACTTAGGGACATGGTTTAGTGGTGGACTCAGCAATATTGGGTTAACGGTTGGACTCAATGATCTTAAAAGTATTTTCCAATGTAACTAATTCTATGATTCTAAGATTCAGAGTAAGCAACTGCTTTTAAACTGCCAGCCATTACATTACTGTGAATGAAAGAACCTTAATTGCATTAAGACCTTTCAAAAACACAGTTACAGCAGAAGCATTGACGTTTACTTTGAGTAAGCTGTGGCACTCCCTCCAGCAAAGGAAATGCTATAACTTTTAACATAAACTTATTCTTCTATTTATATTATAAACCAAAGGCACTTACTATAATGTGGAGAAGCAGGGAAATTACCCAAACCACTCTGATATGTATCGACTCTCAGCCTTTGCAAATTGTGCTTACTTTATCAAGTAAAATTGTATCACCTTATACCCCAGAAAATCTGACACACACGCACATACATATTACAAATTTACAATAGAAACCAGGACTTCTCTCAGTATTGGGTATAAATTATTCCATTAAAGACAGAGAAGGCATTTTCCTAGTACCATGAGTGAAAAGCAGGTGCTAATTACATCAAAGTTAGCATGGCTGCAATTAAAACATGACTCAGGAAGAAAAAACACAAATGAGCTTGTGAAAAAGGCTCTACCTGCCCAGAAGGGAACAGGATAATGCTGCTTACATCTATTGAGAACTCTGCCTCAATCATCTGGTTTTAAGCAGAAGGAGAAGCCTTCTGACAGCCCAGTCCTTTCTCTGTGCTTTCCCTTGTGTGTAGTTGGCTCACTGCTGGTTTATATGTTTACAGACAGGGCCTTTCTCCTGTTTTGTTTTGCTGAAAGGCACAGTCAGCTTTTTTTCTGGTCCTCAGGTTTTGAAGCAGCACTGAAAAGCTGACTAACTAACCATCTTCTTCCCTGCACAGCAAACTGATGTTATAGAGCAGTTGCTAATACTTGAAAATCCAAGAGGACAAATAACAGTCACTGTGTTTGTGGCTCTGCAAATGGCTAATTCACCTTGTACATCTAATCCTTACCTTCCCCATAAAGAGAGTTAAACTAGGTATACCTGACCTGTGGCACGTCAATCCTGCCCTCTGCTCAGGTGCCTTTTTCCAAGTCATCTCTCCTTCTGACCAGAGTGCAGAGCAGAAATTGCTCAGTTTGCACCCAGAGGTGTGTACATCTATCTGAAACACCATACAGGTCTGAGTAACACTGGCAAGTCTGAACACTTTGGACAGAAGTTAATCTAAATCAGTCTCTGGGAGTGCTGCTCAGAGACAGCCACCTCCCAAAGGCATTTGGTAGTTACATGTACTTTTTCTGGCCTCCAGCACAGGCTAACCATTAGAAGTAATTCCTCTTTGCCTGCCTACCTCTAACCAGAGCTGAAGGTATTTTTTATTCATTTTTAAGCATTCATCAAATTCCAGTTTCTTCCTGTTCTGTACCTGAACCTGAAGAGTTTCAGGATTATCCAGAAGCAGGATGGATCACACCCATTCAAATTACATCCCTGCTCTGCAAAGGATTCAGCTGTCTTTGAGAAGCAGCTGAAGAGAGTCATCTTGCAGCTCCTCAGAGGTATTGCCAAAGCTGTTTTTCTTGAATACACACATACCCAGAGCCTCACCCTGTTTCTCTCCCCTTGATGGCAGGAATAGCAGCGAGCACCCACAGGGGACTCTAGCAAGGACCCAGGTCACACTTTTCACCTGGCAGTTCAACGTCCTGCTGTTTTGGCAGTACTCACATGTGGCTAAGCCCAAATATCTTCAGTTTTGGTATCTTCTTTATTATTCTATTTCTAACCACTCTGTGGCTCAGTTTCTGCCTGCTTACATTCTTTACACCCTCTTCAAGACATTAAGGTGACACAGCTTTGGTGTCAAGCAAACTTTGGCTCCCTTTCTGTTGCAAGGAGAACAGTTCTGCAGTACTGTGAGCAGATTTTTACCTTTTATGAGTCAGGGTAACTTTACCACAACTGAAAATGTTACCATGGATTTGCAGTAAAACAGAATCTTGTCCTCCTTCTTCAAAGAAGCCAAGGTTCTTCCTCTTTAAATGCTAACTGCTGGTCCATCATGTATGGATTAATAAAGTTTGCCTACCTTAATTAACCCTATTAGCTTATAAATTATCATATTATCACTGTACAAGCCACATCACAGCTTCCCACTCATACAATCATTATTCAGACTGAGTAGTCCTATGACTATTTCAGTCTCAAGGCAATAAATATCGGCAGAGACACCACTGCACGCAAAAGTGGGGGTACTCTGAGTAACCAAAGACTTGTGGAATGTCAAATGATTGCTAGAAAATAGCCTCAAAAATCAGCCTAGATTTTTGGAGACAGAAGTTATTTTGCCTACAGCTGTAATATGTTGCTCAGTCTCTTTGGAGAGATAAGGGGAAAAAAAAACCAAACCAACCAACCAAACAAAAAAAACCAAACAAAACCCAAACCACAAAAAAAAAAACAAAACAACCCACA
>JANVCC010010406.1:6022864-6090695 GCA_025345505.1 Todiramphus chloris collaris
AACCCACAAACAAACAAAAAAAAGATAAACCAAAACCAACAACAACAAAAAATGCCACTAAAAAACTATTCAAAATATACAATGTCATCAGTTATTTCTGGTATGTTACCTTGGAGAACAGTGCCCAAGGGTAATCTTGATAGCTGAGCATACAAGTCACAGCACATGGGTTGGCTTTAGCTGATTTAGAAATGAAGAATCATGACTTTGAAGACATTTGTGATCCTTGTTTGTAACTAATGTGACCCAATCTATTCAATAATGATAGGCTGGTCTTCATTTGACACAGAAACAAGATTTTAAAATGTATTTAAATACTCTTTGTTCTGAGTTCACAGTATGAAACAATGAATGAATTAGGAACCCTGGAGATAAATGCATAAGAGGGAATAATCTTTCATAGACTGTTCAGTGTCTTAAACTAGCAGTGAAAGAAAATGACTGACTGTAGGCAAGACCAACTAAAGAGTTGTAAAGGCTTGAGACTGATCTGAAAATTTCCATGAAAAAAAATCTGCTTTATTTAAGTGCGTATTGCAAAAGGAAAAGAAGGAATTTGTCTGCAAAAGGAATTGTTAGGGGTCATAGAGCTTTCAATTATAAAATGATAGTTACCCATTAAAAGTTAATAGTGTACACATACAATGAAAAAGTTTTAGTCAGATCTATTTAAAGATAGTCCTGGCAGAAAGAGGAATGTGGTCTGCATCACATATGTCTACAGAATGAGGTGCTTGTCAGCATTTGTCCTTCTCTGTGGTTTTATTCATAAGTAGTGCAGGGTCATGGCCCTGATTCTCCTCCTGTTATACCTCTCTCTCCTCCTCCTCCTCATCCCCTGACAGGGAGACTGAAGCTCTTCTGCCTGGATTTTCTTGGCTGCATAGAGACTGGGAGATGCATTTTATCCCTTTGTGTTTCAATAGACGGGAAATAATCACAGTGGTCATCATGTGGGGGGAGTGTGCTGGTCTGGTTCACTAGATGTCAATCAGGAGTAGTTTTTCTTTGATCTAAGCAAAATGTTTTGGTATTTTTATGGTTTAAGAGTATTATGCCATGATGTAGCCACAGTCAGGCCCACAGAAGCTCAGAGTTTGAGTTCTCAAAGCCTCCACTTAAGAGTTTGGATAACTTTAGCAACAGCAATTCTACACAAACAACAGAACTGATCAAAAGTTTTAAGGCAAAAACAACAACAAAAAAATAGTTGCAATGTGTCTTAGTTTAGTTTTAAAATACATCTTTCCCTGGGAGGTGGCAGCTGGTGCTGATGCAACTTTGTGAGTCTCCCCCAGGTGTACGACACTCCTCCAAAACGTTAACTCCATTGATTTGCATAAAACATATCATTATAGAGTCATGGATCAGATTGTCTGTTTGATGAGCATCACAGAAAACCTTCACAATTTGAGGCTGTAACACTTTGGGGCAGATATTGATGATCTTATTACCTACAAGTAAATCAGAAGAGGCAGTCTGAGCAACATTTCTAATGAAAAATCACAGCCTCACCATGGGTCAAGACTCTGAAAGTTCTCTGCTTTCTTCTTCATGTCTCTTCAGTGTTAATGGGCTTAAAGTTATTTTGGTGAGTGATTTTTGGTTAATACAAAAATTTCTTGTTCTAGAAGAAAATCCTAAATGCTTTCCACAATTTAAAGGCAGCTTCCACTATATCAAACCAGGAACACTGAAGTACCAGTCAAAATTATCCTTTTATGAGTTGCAAAAGCAGACCAGAGTTACTAAGAATGTCTTTTCTCTTGTGATTTACTAACACATCTCTTCCTTCCCTCTCTTGTGTCAGTGCTTTACACTGAAATATACAATTAATTCTACTGAACTGATACATATAAATAAAAGAGCCAGGCCCTTAAATCTTTATCTTGTAATTTTAATTTACCATGAGAAAACTGGTAAGCCAAAGTGAGCTGTGGTTTTAAAAGATAATGTCATGAGCATAAATTCACCCAGAATGCTCTTTTCCAGGCCAAATCAGGAGTGGGGTTCATAAGAAATCACAACCCTGCAAAACACTATTCGTTCTAATTGTGGCACGCTGGTTCTATGAAATGTTTGGATTCTGGTTTCCCTCGCTCTCTGCAGTGTGTTATTCTCTGAACAGAATTTTCCATGATGCAAACTCCTCCAATATACAGCAGAACTGATAGAAATCGCCACATCTGAAGTAACAGAGGATTAGTCTCTAAATGAGCATCATAGATAGTATTAGAACATGGTTTTCCTCTATAGAATGATGCATTTAGCAACCCAGAGCTTTAATTAGATTGTCAGCTGAAGTTTGTGCCTCCAACACAGCATGGCCTGTCCCTGCAGCTTCAAGTGAGTCTTTTTGTAGAAGAGTTTTCATTCACATCTTGCAAATGTGATGCTTATCTACAAGAAGGACCAGAAGGAGGATCCAGGAAACTACAGACCTGTTAGTCTGACTTTGGTGCCAGGGAAGATTGTGGAGCATATCTTCTTAAGTTCCATCATAAGGCACATACAGTACAATCAAGCAAGCAGGCCCAGTCAGCTTGGGTTTATGAAAAGCAGGTCTTGCTTCACTAATCTGATTTCCTACTATAACTAGGTGATCCACTTAGTAGATGAGGGAAAGGCTGTGGACCTTGTCTGCCTGGACTTCAATAAAGCTTTTGATAGCATTTTCTGCAGCATCCTCTTAGAGAAACTGGCTGTTCATGGCTTGGATGGATGTATGATTTGCTGAATAAAAACTTGTTTGGATGGGCAGGCTCAGAGAGTGGTGATAAATGAACAAAATACAGTTGGCAGACAGTCAGAAGTGGTGTTCCCCAGGGCTCAGTATTTGGGCTAGTTCTGCTTAATACCTTTACCTCTGGGCTGGAAGAGAGGATCAAGGGCAGCCTAAGTAAGCTTGCAGGTGACACCAAGTTGTGTGAGAGTTGTGTTTATCTGCTTGAGGGTAGGAAAGTTTAACAGAGGGCTCTGTAGGCACTGGATTGATGTGCCAAGGCCAGTTTTATAAAGGACATATTTTTTGGACAGTAGGAAAAAACTATTCATTGAAAGGTTTGTAAAGCCCTGGAACAGACTGCCCAGGGAATTGGTTGAGTCACCGTCCCTGGAGGTAATTAAAGACATGTAAAAGTGGTGTTGAGGGACATGGTTTAGTGGTGACCTGGCAGTGATGATTTAATGGTTGGACTCAATGATCTTAAAGGTCTCTTCCAAACAAAACAATATGATTCAGGAAGTCACCTATAGTTTTCTTGACTGAGAACTGCAGATGCTGGCCCTGAAATTCTTAGGAGCCCAAGAGTTTTCACTAGACATAGGAGAAGAATGTCCATTACAGTTTGGATTTTATCTTCACATGCTCTGAAAAAAAAGCCTTCTGATCTCATCTTGATAGATGCTAAGGAGCCACAGATGTCAATGCACTTGCCAGATTCATTAACAAAGTATCACAGTTACTTCCAATTCAATCAAATAACTGAAAACAATGGAGGCAGAAATGAGTTTTTACTTTATCTCCTTGGTCATTTGGACTGAGAGAGGGTTTGTCACAGCAGCTAACTCAAATTTTCCCATTCAGCATGAAATTTGGTTTGTTTCACTTCACACAAAGATAGGTTACATCATTTGTGAAAACAAGGAGAAAGTTTTGATCCCAGACAGCATATAAATTGTGTCACAAAAGAATTTGAATCAGGACTCAAGGAACCAGCAGCCCATATGAACAATCCATTTGGAAAATGAGTCCCAGGATCATAGTTCTTGTCCTAGATGTTACAGAGTCAGGACATGTTCTGTATCATGCTCAGCAAGTTTTTTAGAGATTTACTGAGGCTTGATACTAATTTTTAAGGACAGTTGGCATCAGATATAAAGAAACTATTTCATTTGATGGAAACACATCAATCTTATTGAAACTAATGGAAATTACATGCCTGCAATGATGACAGAACAAATAGAGCCCCTGCTTCAAGTGGTATATGCCATAGCTAAAATGTGCCCTTACTACTTCTAAGTCTAAAGGAAGTACTTTTCTTTGAACAGCTGTAATTCAAATCAAAACAAAATGAATTTAATCTAACTTTTAAAAGCCAAACCCACAGAAGTTTTTTCAACTAGAAGAATATTACAGGAATGAATTCCCAATATTTTCAAGAGGCACTCACACAGGAAAGAAAAAAAAAAAAAACAAAGATGCAAAGCACTGAAAGCTTCATCAGTTGTAACTATTTACTTACCACAAAGAAGTATCTGTTATGTCAGAGAACTCATATGAGCTTCTCCAAAGTAGCATGCAATATGTTCAAATCACATTACTACTCACTAAAGATCACTAAATACCTTAGTGATCTTTTCTCAGGTTCAGGTGTGAAAGGAGCAAGCAGCCATGTTTGTACAGCTGAGGGGACTGTGCGACACGCTTTGCTCAGCTATCCCTCCTGTTGTGCTGTTTGCTGTTATTTTTCCATAGCCTTTCAATAAAGCAGCTTACAATGAGTTCCCCATCTCAAAACCCTTCTGGGAGCACTGATCTGAATACATGAAAACTGCTTGGCCATTATCTGACACTATGGCTTTAAATTCTAAAAATTGCCTTTTGCCTCAAATAGAGTTGTGTTGCAAAAATCAAAGGCCAGAATCTGCTAGCAGTTGTGTGGTGTTTATCTGTAAACTACATTGTCATTTAACGGTATGAGCAATTTGAATCATAACACTTAAGTCCTGGCATGTGGGATTTTCACTGGGGGAAGAGGCAGCTCAGGCAAAGTAGGAGATGTAATTGATGTAAAGGAGCATTGTTACATAAAAATGTGCATCATGGCTTCAAAATCATTCTGTTAGTTTCCTTAAGAGCCTTGGCATTGATTTCAGTGGAAAATTATATTGAAGCAAATTTCTGTGTACAAAAAAACACCATCAGATTTCTTCAGTGCAAGAAAGTGAGCTTGGAAGCCTCATTTTAATTAAAGCTGCAAACAAAATAGCAAAGGAGTTAAACTGCAGGTTCATTAGATTGTAAAACATAATATGGTACTCTCTTGACGAACTGAAGAATGAATGTGTTCAAGATGGAAGATTGCAGTGACCAAAATTTTGCTTTACTTTGGGTTGGACGGGTCAACCCAAGGAAGAAGCAGTGGAACTCTCTTGATAACAATGGTGTGCTCTTCTTTCTACACAGCTTTGCATACATACCTCACTGCTTAATCAAAATATAACTGTGATTTCTAATTGCAAAAGGTTTTTCATAAAGTTTTTCAATAGCTAGGGGAATTCAGATGGCATCTCTTCAGCAATTTCTAGCACAAGGTACATGGGTGTAGCTCATTTCATTCCCAAGCAAGCCTTGTCTAATTAGGCAAATACAATCTGCCAATAAATAATACTAACTAGAAGTTAAATGAACAGGTGTATTTTCTGTTAACATGACATATTATTTTTAGTTAGTCTTTCCCTTTTTAACAGTTTTTTTTTTTTTCTTTTTTTTTTTTCTCCTGAAATTGACATTGTAAAAGCTTAAGATTATTTTATTCTTACTATTTTACTCTTTGACTACCCCGTAAAACTTTATGGTTTTGAATCCTCTAAATTTCTTAATTATGTTCTAACTTTTTAAAATAGGCATAAACATTTTCTAGATGGAATCTTCAGTTTCATTACTGCTCTATGATAAATATTTAATGCATATGTTCATCGTATAGTCAGAAATGAAAATTATAATGTCACATAAAATTCTACATAAAACTGGAAAGTGTGAGAAGTGTCCTACAAAGACAGAGATGGAAATTAAGATTTGTAAGGAAGACAGTAAGCTACTTTCTAATTCAAAAATAATAGGTTACTACTTCTGAATTGCTGACAAGCTTGCAATATGGCTATAAAGCACCTGGTCTCAGTGTTAATTTTGATACATCAAGGATTGTAATAGAATAACTTTAGTCTGCAAAACCAATTTTTTTCCTCTGCTGTTCAGGTACAACGGATATCAGAAGAAGAGCTCTAATTACTTCTTTTTCCATGAGGACACTGTGTTCATTGACCTTGAGTTGTCATCTGCCTGCAGAAATAACAGCCAAACTTCTCCAGGATTATATTTTTCTTTAGCATACAATATTCTGTCCTCTTCTGGTTTTCCTCCCACCTCAACAGTTACTCCTGTGACATGTTATTCAGAGGCTTCTCCACTTCTTTTTGGCTTTCTGTGGGAGTTCTGTCCCTGGCACCCTTCTCTCCACTGCACTCACCTCAGAAATGCTCTCATCTCAAGCACAGACAGCTCACAGCACTACCTCTCCACTCCTCACCCATTTCCTTCAAACTGAAGACCTGGTCTGCCTCTCTGACATTTTTCATGGGTATGTGTCTGCCAGTTCAAACAGCATGCAGCTAAGGGACAGTCTAATATATTTTCAATCCATCCTGATACTTCATGTCAGTGCTGTAGTTCTGTTTGTCATTAGGTCCATAAACTGTGTATTCTGTGACTTGGGTCTACCTCCACATTGCTCTCATTTCCCAGATATCCATAAGCCTTACATTTTATTTCTGCTTATGCCTTTTCTCTTCATCCATACTTACAGACATAACTGGTGCAAGCAGATATCTGATACTAATTCCTTTTCCAGTACAGCAGCAACCTTTTCTCTGACCTTGACAGATGCGCTTTTCCTTTGCTCATGCCTACTCTGAACACTGTTTCAATGGTTGGTTGCCTTGACTCTGTCTTTCCTCTCTTTGCATCTCTTCATTATGCCTTATTTTTTGTCACATGAATTGTGTTTCTGCTTTGTGTTCGAGTCCCTTTTTGGTTAGTTAGTCTCCATATCATCTCCTGTGACAGCACCAGTCCAGCTCTCTCTTCACTTCTACTCACATCGGCCAAAATTGTAAGCCACTACCTGCCACTTGCTACATTTTAAGGAACCCTTTGTGCTTTCTCCCACACTGCTACATAATCTTAGGAGAAGCTTCTATAAATAGTTGTTAAAATTAACTCATTAATCTTCTTCAAACCCTCCTTTTTCATTATTTTCACACAAAAAACATTTAATGATTAGGCTATTTATCATGCTGCCTAACATTGTTTCATTGCTTCCTTGTACACCCACAACTATCTGGCCTCCATCTGTTACCTTATTTGCTATTTCAGCTGCAAGCCTTTGGGATGCAACAGAATCAGAATTTCTTTTTTTGTTTGAAACAAGTCCTTGATCCAGGAACAGTTGTTCAAAATAATTGCTAAAATACAATAAATTAAAGTAGCATATATCAAACTCTGTAAAGGTGAATATGTGGTCTAGGTGAGAAGCAGTGCTTGTGCTGAAGAAACTAGAACTGTCCATGAGGCCTAACTTAATACTTTCTATAACCCAGTCTGGTCATCACATCCAAATGCTGTAAAGCCACTGGGGCTTTATGGTGCTGTCAGTCTGTCCGTAGTCCTGCTGAGAAATGGATGTCATAAAACAAATCCATTGCTCTCATCCCTTTAGAAGCAATTGTACAGTGTAAATGGAAATTAAACTACTAACTCAGAAATTGAACACTGAAGATCGTGAAACAATCTAAACCCTCATCAGAAGATGTGCTGAACCATGGCAGAATAAAATTATAAAAGCAGCTTGTCTTTCTTTTAATTTTGCCTTGTGCATTTTGAAGCACTGTAGAAACATCTGCCTTCAGGAAGCACTGAGCACTTGCTGCTGAAAATCAGGCCCTAATAAAGATTCGCCCTTTGCCAGACAGTGTCCTGGCTCACTATAAAAGATGAGTGTACTCCTTCTGCTTCTGGGGATGAGGCCTCAGGAAGCAGAGCCCAGTAATCCATGCACTACACAACCTCATGTCCAAAGCTATGTGCATCCAGCAAAACTGAGCTGCAATTGAAACATGTACTATGTTGTTGCGACAGCTCTAGGTAAAAACTACAGTGAAGGCAAAGAGAAAAAGGGGTTGTCTCGTGTAAGTAAGATCAGACACATGATTCTCAGACACTACATGTGCTATCTAGACAAATCTGCCAGTAACTGGCTAGGACCTTCATTGTGGGGGGGGAACACACCAAGAAGAGAGAAGGATCAGAACAAGCAGGCTATCATTTAGTGCATGGAACAAGTGTATGTCTGGAGGCCACTGGAAGGAAGTGATTCTGATTTTCCCTAAAGAAGAGCTGGGAGGTGTTGAATGTGATGGCAAACCTTATTTCTTCCAATAAGCCAAGGTTTCACCTTCGGGAGTAACTTAGGATGTGCAGGTATTTCAAAGGTGCTGGTTTTGTTCAATTCACTGGCTTACTTCTTGGTGCTTGTGGGTTTATGCATGATAGGTAAATCTGCCAGTTACCTAAATACTCTCAAGATAGAGATAAAAACAATAAGTTCCCATAGGCAGAAGCATTAATGCGTTATTTGCAGAGGTCAAGAGATGCGTGCCCCTCCTACATGCTACAACAGAGGTGATCAGTCAGCTTCTCTTACATGCTGAAAGGCAAGATGAGATGAGGGCGCTTGCTTGCTCAGAAACAGCATACGTGGTACCCTCACTTCAGGAAGGTGAACACGCGACTGTCCAAGATCAGTGATCCCAAACATAATACTGGCATTGAAAGTCTGATGTGTTCCAGAAATGCTAAGATGAAGAAGTTACCTGGGAATATTTATACACATCTGGAATTGTGGTTGCAGAGTGAAAGAAAAAAAAATCTCAAATAAATCCTTGAAATTTGTGGTCTGATATCCCAATTTGATAAAGATGAAATTATTGTTAGGTTTTTATGTTAAAAGTTTCAATAAAAGAAAAGAAAATTAGTCAGTTGTCAGAATTTTCTTTCCTAAGGCAATAGAAGTGAAAAAATAATTGAGAAGTTTCACTCTAAAAGCACTGAATAAGACTACTTCATGTCACAAATCCATTGGTCTCCTCTACAGAGAAATCATAGTTTCATTTACCCCAGGTATGTTCTTTTCTAACATGTTCCACAATAAAAACTTAGTTCTAGCAAGCTTTATAAATACAAATCTAAAGCTCAGGTAATAATATTTTTGTGTCTGACTCCCATTTCTTTTGCCTATTTAGCAACATAAACATGTAATTGAGCAATTATCTAAATATAGATCAAATTTTACACATTTTCCATATAGCAAGTAAACACGGGAACTTCTATGTAAAACACTGAACTATTTCTATTACCATGTTCTGATTACACTTCACAGGTCCATAGAGCTATTTTCTCCCCAGTTGTACAACAGTATTTGAGAAGACAAATCTTGGCACAGCTTCTCATTTGTAAGCTGACACACAGGCAAACTGCAGAATTTCACTGTTTTTCCTTACATTTGTCCATTTATGGGAACTAGTTTTCTCACAAGGTTGCTAAAGGTTTTTGTGCTTAGGTGGCCAAAGTATGCTGAGCTGTTTCATGACACTCAGTAAATGTGTGAATCACTTTCATGTGTAAAGTAGTTCCTGAAGAATTCCTGTTAAGAATACGATTGGATATAGAAATAGTAAATAGCAGATCTGCTAAGCTGTTGAGCTTAACCATGTACCTACAGAAGTTAAGAGAAAAATTGTACTTATTTTTTCTCAGAGAAGCCTTTCAGTCCAAGTTACGCTTTAAACATCAGCAGTTGCAATGATGTGTTCCCATCAGAACTGCTCAAAATAAAGACATCAGTCTTTTAAAGGTGTTTCTGGTAACTCTCTGTGACATCTTCTGGGTAGGGCCGGCAGAACAGGCCTGTACATTACTTCTTCACTGTCATGCTAATACAGGAACAGATATTCAAGCTCAAGTGACCCTGCCACACGCACCATCTCCAGCTGCTTCCCCCACCTGCCTTGACTCAAATTTGGGGTGAGCCATGTGCTTGTTAATTAAGGGAGCTCTGTGATTTTGCGTAGAAACAAATAAAACCCTAACTTACACATCTACAAGGATCCCAGGCAGGCTTATGCTTACCACCAGCTCACCATGTCACCCCAGCACCTCCTGTCCCCCACTTTCTTCTCTACACTTCAGTAATGTGCCCAAGTCACAGCAGCCTGAAAATACTGTCAAGGGAAGGAGGGAAGTGGTGCTGCAGAGCTAACGAGTCTGGACTCAGCCCTGCTGAGAAAGTAGTGGCATTGTAATTGAAGTGAGCCATAAGTGGAGAGCTCAATTAAAAACAGCTTAAATTCATGTGGCACAGTTAAACTCTGCTCAGGTTTAGACATAGCTACTTGACTACACTCAAATTATTGTCATGGGTAGAAAGGAAACACCAAGCCAAAAATCTATTGTTCATGTAATTTAAATCTTACCACCTGAATAACTGACTCAAAAAATTATTAGCCTATATCTAATTAATACAGAAAAAGAAAAAAGAAGCCTGGACTTACCACTCCACTGATGTGCTTCCTTGGTTTCCTTACCACCATTTCATCCCCCGCGCACAGGCTCTTTTTACCGTGTGCCCATTTGTAAGACATTTGCTATCACACTACACCTGTGTTCCTCTATATACTATAATTATGCTACGGACATAAATATTTCATTTGACACAGAATAATACTTGTTACTACCTATATAAAAATATGGTTATATCACATGATTATAAGCAAAAGTAAATCATTAGGCAATAACCATCTGACAATTAGAAAAAAAAAAATCAGCTACAGCTGAACAAGCTCAAGTAAAGCTTCAGACAGCCCAAGTTCAGACAAAGCCTGACAAATTCTATGACCTTACAGGGTTAGCTTGAAGCCTGCTATGTCTTCACTGGTGATAACAATACATGTTTACTAGGCTACAAGTCTACAACTAGGCTAGATGCAATCCTGCTGTGCAAATGTATATCCAGATGTGTGCATATATAATATTCCTCATCCAGAGAAAGTGGAATCAGCTTAAATTGACAAAGTCTGCAAGGATGTTACCTCTTATGTATAGTTGTGTCCTGTGTCATACCAGTGATGAAATGTGTACATCTTCCTAATCTGTTTTTCATTGTTCCACAATGGGCTTCCAAACAGAGCAGATCTCAGCAGCTTTGTGAGAAATCTTTTACAGCTCCCTAACCAAAAATACAAATGTTTATGCCCCTAAATTAGATCTGTCTTTTTCTGGTTTTGTCCTCTATCATTTTTGCTCTACTTCATTTATGACTATTTTGCACTCAGCTCTGTTGTTTTCTACATTAAAATCACTTCCAACCCACCTTGTTTTGTCTTTTTGCTGTTGTTACTGTTCTGAAGGTGACCCTTCCCTTCCCCTCAGATTCTCTCATCAAAATAAGACATAGTTACAGATTTAGGTGCTTTGAACTCTAATCTACCACCTCAACCTATGTATTGCCTCCACATTTCTCAAAGGAATGTTCTCCCTGGAATTGTTTTTAATAAATCTAGCCCATAGACTCATGTTCTGATATAAAAAGAAGCAGGTAGACCAGACTTGTGCATGAGAGTTTGGGATTTTTTCTTAAAAAAATTGGGGGGGGGAAGCTTTTTTCAAAAGACATGCCAAGAGGTGCACCCTTCCCAAAACCACGTGTTTTAAAATGGGGTACATTTTAAAAATACCTATTTCTAACGAAACTTTGTTGCTCTTACCTATTAAAGTTCTACTCATCGAGTCCAAACATCACTAAAATTACTGGTTTACTAGTTTACTTTGGAAATGTTCTCTTCAGAAAAGGTTTCAAATGATAACATTTCTTTCCCTTAAGGTGGCTTGAAAAGACAGTCATTGTCTGGAGTCCTCTCCTAATTCTACCCTATTAAAAGCTTTGTTAGGAACCAACTGAGAAAATATTTTGGTCTCCATGTGCCAGACACAACTATCATCATTCAGAGGAGGCTTACTTGCTTCTCCTTTTAAGCAACTTTGCATTCAGTATATAAACTCGTAAGTTGATGCTATCAACACTTGGCTGGGATTTTCCTCAGCTCACAGAGTTTATTTCTTGCTGGATCCAGCAGCTGAAGGAGTGTAAAATAGCTGGAAGGTTCTTGCTGCCACAACCAAGCACCTCACTCTCATCCTATCATCAGCTGGGAGGGCCCAGTTTGATCCCAGTGAGTAGATACAGCTGGAACAAAACCTAGGTGGGAAACATTGACTTCAAGGAACATGCTCTTATTGCATAGTTTATCTCGGTGCAGAAGTACCCAGAGGATGCCAATACCCATGAGACACAAGGACTTCTACCTTCACAGTGGTATGAAGCAGAGTTCCTCTAATCCCAGTCAAACAGTGTAAAAATATCTCCATTGACATAGAAAGGAACTGAGGGAACTGTGGCAGAAAGGCAGTATCTAGATTCCACAGTCAAAAAAGTGAGCTAGCTAGCACTTGCAATGTAGTAGCTAAGATTAAAATTTTGGACAAACCAGCTCAAACAGATGTACAGTAGCATCACATGCCCATGGATTTGCATGATAGAACAGAGGGTTCATTAACACCATCCAAACAAGAGAGTGAGTTAACCTTACAGTAACAGCAAGCCACTGCAAATGTATATACCCTTTGGTCTTGCTGGAAGATCTGACCAAGGCAGACTGAAGTGTGTCATAGTCCCAGATATCGTTTAGGTTATGTTGGTTTATGGCTTTCACCAATTCCTTTTCAATGCATGGTTTTATTATGTATTTATACAAAAACTCAAGCTCTGTTTTCCCCCTCTTCACGTACCTTACAAAGAGTTTTCCATTTCCTGAACAAGTTCTTCAGCAGTGGCTGTAAGGCTTTTATTATTTTTTATGTGTTTTCATCAATTTTTGCAGCTTTATTTATGAGGCCCCTCTGCTGTACTGCCTCAGAGGTTAACAGATTACTACTACTGTAGTCAGTGAAATAGAATATTACTCTTAGAATACAAACTCTCCTCCTGGGAGCCTCACTTTGAAATAAGTCTTTTACTCTGAATAGATTTCCGTTATGAAGCCAGACATGCATAGCATTACTTTGAACCTATCAATTCATTTACTGAAAACTGAGATAATCTATCTTAATAAATACTGATCAGGTTCAACAATACACATCATTTTGAAAAGACCAGGGGCTACTGATCTTTTTACATAGTGCATTATGAAAACAAATTCTGTTCTAAATATCATGCTTGCCTAACATTTGAAGAAGTAGTCTCAGCATTTGTATTGTGGGGTTTTCTTTCATTTCCTCTTTTCACTCGTACTCATCTAATCTTCCTCTCAGCTGGCCATATCATGTAGACAGGTTCTTAGTACAGTATATTTCAAGGCAGTAAATACACCACACAACTGACTGAGAACAGAAAGAGCAGTTAGTATTTTATTAAACTCCCAAAGAAAGAACAATACATATCACAATTATTGGAAGAAACTGGTAATGTACCAGATGCAGAGGACTGTTTGTTAGGAAAAAATCCTCACGAATAATTCTGAATAACAAATAAATTCATGATCTGTTAATGAACTAGCTGGGAACATTACATTTGTCTGTTGGATAAATTATTCATTGTTAAATATTTCCTCAGCACCATCTGCAACTGTAAAGTTATCAAAGCATTGTGCTGTCATTTCACTAAGGACTTAATGTTATTACTTAAAACCTGTGTGTGAACATCCTAAAGTAGAAGCTGCAGCCAATGTTATAGTAAATATAATCATTCAAAAACCAAATAAGGGAGGTAATCATGCCAAAATCATGACTAAATAGTCATCTTGTGTTGCCTAGGTGCAGAAAATCATCAGTGACTGCAATTGGAGAAGGATGGGAACAAGTTAAGATGGGAGGGCCCACCTCTGTCTCCTGTTTACACATTCAAACTCCTACCTTCTCTTCCCCTTCTTCTTCACCGGTTCTTCCACAAGACATGCAAATCCTGCTTCTCAGGCTCTCTCTATTCTCTATCCTCCCCTCTTTTCTTCCTTCCACCAGAAGGTGCCCACCCCCTGATGCTTTCATCTGTTTCTCCTCTGTGAGACCCTCATCAGCATAGATGCCTTTCTTCTTGGCAGTACCATACCAATGCTGCCACCATTTTATCAATGTGCTCATTTGGGCTGAGTGCTGCTACTGCTTCTTCCTTCATCCCTTGTCTTTCACTGTCCCACGGTGCAAGAAAAGATCTGCAGATGTCACCTGGGGGAGACACAGGCAACATAGAATCATAGAATGTTAGAGGTTGGAAAAGACTTCTATAGATTGAGTCCAACCCCCCTGACAAAGCAGGATCACCTAGGACATGGCACACAGGAACTCATCCCCAAGGGCACACTGCTGTCCCATGGGTAACTTGCTTTCCACTAGGACTCCAAGGTCTTTCTGGGTGGTGCTGCTTTCCTGCAGGGTAACTCCTATGCTGCACAGGTGCCTGGTGTTATTCCTCCTCACATGCAGGACTCTACACTTGTCTTTACTGAACATCATGAGTTTCACCTTTGCCCAGCTCTCCAGACCGTCCAACAGGCTCACTGCTGAGTCACTCAACACCCTCCTCTGTCCAACAGCACACAGACGAGAGCAAGGGGAACATTTCAGAGCAACGCCCCATGCTGGGCCAGGGAGTAGCAAGAACAATGTTATTCCCAGTCCAGCGTGCTGGAAATGGAAGTCCTAGTTGGCAGCATTTTGTTTGCCTTAGGGCATCAGCCACTTCTGCCTCCTACTCCAAGGTCACTTATATGCATCATTGCTTATTACTCTAAAACTGTTCTTTGCAAAGTGTGTGCATGTATGCAGGTACACAAATAAAAAATTCCCCAAAGCATCTGCAGTGCCAGGCTTACAGAAAAGAAGTGTGACACTACTGGGAGCCAACTCCACAAAAGAATCTGGCATTGTTCATTTTTGGCATTGATCATTTTACTTCTGTCAGCATGCTTCAAATTCAGGCTAAGATCTGCATAATGTACACAGTAAGTCCACAGTAAAAAAAAAAAACAGTGAAAATGTTTTTAGAGAGGGATCTGGAAACAAAAATGCCTTGTATGTTCTCTGTGCCTATAGTTCCAAAATGCCCACTGTACAATCAAAATTATTCCCCATCACATCTGTTGGAACGTATTTCAGAAAACTAATACTTTCTTCATCCACTCCCCTGCAGGATGCCTGAGACAGCAAAGATTTGCAGGTGCTTTAAGACCCACTCTTGCCCTGATGTTTCCAAATGTAGTGCAGGTGCTAGAGCTGCTGTTGTAAAGGTTATGCAGAGCACACTGAGGTCCAAATCCAGCCAGCCAAGGCAGTTTTGTCTCCTTAAATGCACTGAGACCCTTTGAGTTGAGACCTATTCAGCAGAGTTCTGAATTTGTCCAGGAGTTAGCTATGGCCCAATCCAGTACATCACATACATTAAGACACAGTTTTGTTTGCAGCTCTGAGTACAAGTGAGGTCCCGTTTGAAGAGACTCAGGATACCTGAGACAAAGCTAACTTATGTAGCTGTCAGTAAGGATTTCTTCGCTGTCCATTTTGTTCTATTAATTCATGGATTGACATACCAGCTTATGTCATCATCACCTCTTTTCAAAATACATAGTGGCAGAAAGCAGATTTTCCTCATTGCTCCACAGGTTAAATTCAGGACAGAGCTTAAAAGCCCCCCACAAATTCCTGATCTCAGAGTTCATCTGGAGAAAATGTGGCTTAACAAGCCACAGGCTGTGTGATCACACCTGACAAAAAGCTGCAACTGTTTTAACTTTCCTGTATGTATTAGTTCTTACTTAATGCCTAAAATTTCTGCCATTTAAAATATGATCTTTCTTTATTCCCTAGAATCCATTTTATCTTTCCCAACAATTTTTTTATTAAGCAACAGCTTTGGAGAGTGTTTCTGTAAAAACCTTTTTTTTTATTGATACTAACCTGAGGGAAATAAATAACTTTTTGTGAATACGCACATTAGGTTAGAAAAATGTGTTCTCTGCTAGCACCATTTTCTGTGCAACAATCTTAGCAAACTTTGTATGAGTACAAGGTAGTACTTTAACTAAGACATACGTCAAGATTTGATACAAAAGTATTTCACTATATAGAAGAAAAAATTTGCCCTGTCCTTCATGTGAGGCCCTACATGCAATAGTGAAGTTTAAGAACAGTCATGAAACTGAAAAATCCTGAAGTTTAGTCCCTAAGCAAGTTTGTTAAAGCCATAGAAATATGTCATTCATCCTGACTGTCAGGTTTTTTTTTTAACTCTAATCAGACTCAGTTTTCCTACAGGGAAGAGTAAGATATGAAGAGGTCAGAAAGAAACAAACATTTTTGTGAGGAAATGTATCAGTGAGCATGATATTTGATTGGATTATTCTTAGCAAGGACTGAAGAGGTCTATCTGCAGAAATTAAGGAATTCCTATTAATGTAATATGGACATTTGCTGGTTTCTAGATTTGTAGACTACTTATAAGCAAGACACTTGTGCTATCCCATTTGTCTGACCATAATTTATTAAAAGGTCAAGCAAAATAAATCATACTTACAGCAGCATATGGAGTATTTGGCCAAAGTCTGTGTATTAGAACTCACGTCACTCTCTAAAACCTTTTTACATTAAAATCAAGTGTTCATCACTAGTTATTTAGTATACTTTATAGAAGTGTATAAGAGATGCAAGTGCATTGATAAAGCACACGCTTCGATTAGAAGAACCCTTTCCTAGAGTCATCATTGTGAATATATAATAAGGGTTGTTATTTTCCTCCTGAAATGTTATCATGAAACATTCCTCAAAAGGAGACAAGTTATTTCATCTGAAATTGTCTATGCTATCCTTCAAGTCTAAAAAAAAATTTCTATGAGACAAAGCCCCAGCCTTTTCACATTCTTATATATCTTTAGGAAGATTTAAGAATGTACAGTTCTTAAGATTTTTCTTTGCCTCAGCTCAGCTGCACAGCTGTCTCATAAGCCTTGATCTTGTCATTTCCTGCTAAAATTACAGCCCTCACAATATCTCCCAATTAAAACTTAACCAAGTAGGAATTTCATAGGCAGAGCAATATTTTTTTCTGATGAAATATGAATGGTTGGCCAGTTCTTTTCTGGAGGTATGTGTTTGCAGGAACAATAAAGATACTTTTCAGAGGAAAAAATTTTTCAAAAATTCCATAGCTTGCCACTCTAGAAGGAAAACAGAATTTAAATTGTCACTCAGAAAAGCTACTTTTCAAAAAGAAGACTATATATGATGTATCCACACTATTTCCATTATTCTTGCTAATGAGAAGGGAATTATTTTAACTATTAAATATTTATAAAATACATTCACCACCAGAGAAATAGATGTATGTTCCCAGCTTTTACAGCATAAAGTGGAATAAACACCAAGTCCTGAGTACACTGACTTAAATGGGATCCAGCTACTCCTCCACTAGTGCAGAATTGGTGTCTAAGCTACAGTTCTTTTGTGTGTCACCTATGCTTTTACACAGGCCCATACAGAGGACAATCAAAGTGGGAAAAACAATTCCAAGTTTGGGAATGTTCCTCAAGCACACAGCAAGCTGGTAGCCAGCTCCCTGTTGTGATTCTGAGTGCTGTCGGGGTTTCTCTAATGGTGGAAGCAATTTTGTAGAAAATAATAAAAACAAACAAACAGTGCTCTGATTCATCAGAAAGAGAACCTAACACAGCATATGCTGACCTGGGAGAGATTTACCAGTGATTTAGAAAGCATTTCCAACATCTATTGATTGGAGGACACCTTAAAGTTTTCCCATCAGCTGGAGACCACCAATTACCAAGTGCCAGGACCTCACATAGGCAATGCCAACAGACCCTTTCCTTAATTGTTTTTCCCTGACTCATTAGCAGTGCTCTACGGATGCTTCCTCTGATGGGATCTGTGGACCACAGGATGAAAAACCACTGAATTTTCAAGAGAAAGAGAAGAGCCAAAGGCTGTAGCTGTTAGCAGCTGATTCCAGACAAGTATTTTTTCATTTATCCTGTCCTCACTGTGGCTCAGCAGCTGCTTCTGCAGGTGCAGGAGCCAGACAATGCCAACAGGTATTTGTTATCTATTCTATACCATCTTCTGGGATACTGTCAGCACACCTGAGGTGAGCAGGAGAGGTTGTAGGCACCATTTAGCCCACCAAGGCTTATTACTACAGACTAGACAACCAAATATCCGTATTGATGTTATTTATTACTATTAAGCATTTGTAAAGTTCATGCCTGATAAATAAAAGGTTTCAGTACAAACAGTTGTTAATACCTAAGGCCCATTTCAGTGACTGCTGAAAACAAAGGAATTAGCCATGTTGAATTAAAAAAAAAATTCAGTCAGGTCTTGAAAGAGTGGTTTCCACTGCGATTGAAGAAGATAAATACCAAAAACCTATACAAACACCTAAACTGTAACATTCAAAAAGCAGTCCCAATGACTGAAAAATTACTGTTGAATTCCTATAGGACTCTTTTCCACCCTCTAAGAAACCTTAGCACCATTCATATCAATGTGATGATCATCAAAAATCCCAAATAATCATAAATAAATAAGAATGTCCTTCAGGCTTTAACAATGATGGGGTGACTTTTTTCCTACTTAGGCACTCAAAATATTGCAGAGTATTTATCCTCACAATATCCTTCCAAAGATCAGAAGCAATAAGAAACTGAAGGTAAGATGGAGAGATGAAGCCCATAGCCAAATAAGGAAACAAAACTGTCCTGACAGCACTAGGTTTGTACTGTCATCGTTGTTGCCCTCAGTCTGTACCACTTGAATTTTACAACCTGCAGAAATGACTGAATAATGCAAGAAACTCTTCACTAAGATCTTAAAATAAAATGTATGATTTCACCTCACTGCTACTTTTTTGTGGGATTGTGGTGGAAGGGTTTCTTTGGAGCATACAATTGTTTGCTAATATGTCATTTTCTGTGCCCAATCCACAGAAAATCCACAGGCTGTTAAAAGCAAAGAGACAAAGACAGTCTTTTTTGAAGCAACTAAAGAAAGTTCTGCACAATTCTACAAACAATTTCACATAACTCCAAAAATATTTCAGTAAATTATTCACTGTATATAATTATGAATAGTCCAATCACCCCTAACAAAATTACAGTGTTTTGTTTTAGAAAGTTGCACTTCACAGAAAATTATATATTGACTCTTTAGAATCAAAATGAAAATTAATACAAACTCTCACTTTTATCTGACTTTTTTCAGTCCTTTGAGATTAATTTAAGCATATTAAAATATACTTTACTTTACTTCTGCTACTAACTTTTATCTTTTTGTTTACTTTCTGTCCCACTATCTAGAACTGTACTACCATATATCAAGACTTAAACTCCCTTTTTTAAAAAAAAACACATCATTACAGCATCAAAAAATACTAGAATATTAAAAATAAGTTCCAAAAACATACTGTTAGTTTTACGGGCAGCATCAGTCTCTGATAAAGTACCATAATAAACTTATTAAGCAGTACTCCAATCTATTATGACAAATTTCTTACTTTTTAGATCCAGACAGAAATTCTCCCTGGTTGTTCTCTTTATATTCCTAACAGCAACACTTTGGTCAACTGTTTGGTTAAAGGATAATACAAAAAAAAATATGCAGTATGTTAGTAGAAAAAGCAAAACACAGCTTCCAAAAAGCACAATATGTAGCACATGCAATAGATGTAATATGCTTTCATCTTCAACCTGGACTTTTTAATAAAGAGAAATTGTTGCAATGCCCCTCACTTTCAGGAAGGCGTTCCATTCTCTTAAGTATGTTGACAATTACCTTGTCCTTCTGAGTTCATGTGGGAATCCAATAACTAATATAAATTGACCTATGAATCCTTTCAATGAAGTTATAGTCTTTGATAAAAGAGCATGAATATACATTTCAACACTGATAAACATCTGGTGACAAAGCTCTGTAGCTAACAATATGTGTTCTCTTCCCTGGTACCTCCTTAGACATCTTCATTAAAGCAGCAGACAATTTGAGTGATGAACTATGCAGATTGATATCTGCCTTCAGATTTGCCTCTCATATAACACTTTCCACTCTTCTTTTCCCTTTGCACAATACAAATAGAAAAACTGTGGCTGCCTTTAAGTCGGAGATGAAGCAAATCAATCACTTGTCACTCAGCAGAGGCAAAGTAGTCACAACTGAGTGAAGAGTTGTTGATTTCTCCCTTCTTTGCAAGACAGCAGCTATTTGAAGTACACAAAGGTGAGAAGGCAGATGCATGACTTCTCTCAGGCTGGTAGTATTTTACAGGTATCACAGGCAATGAGACAATAGAAGAAATTAGAGACTACTGATGAGAGGCTGCAAGCATTCACTGCTAACCACAACATGGGGCAAAACTAGTCTCCTGCTTTCTTGTGACATCATCTTTCTGCAGGAAAGTGCATTCTTCTCTGCAATAAAACTCCTACTGATATAAAAATCTCAACATTAGGCATCACTGAGGTTGATATGCAATACTGTCCTTTGTAACAGACAGAAAGGAAGAGATATTGTTATTAACTCTTGGAATAATAATTACATTCATCTGAACACTGAAAAGACTGACGGAATAAATAATGCTCTGACAGACAAAAAGTTCCCAACAAACCAGAACATTTGTAAAACATGCTATACAGCCATCTGCAGAAGCAGTAAAATCACTACAGATGCCCTGTCAATTGGTGAGTAAGAAATATTGACAGTTTTCTAAAACGTTATTCAGCTAATTATGGTAATGATACCAACATTGTATCATATAATTACGGAGGAGAAACCCATGGGAACTCGAGCCTGATTGCTGTGATGAGGGAGACTATCAGGTTCCATGCACTGGGCTCACCAACAGCCAGGAGTATTTCAGATTACCTTGTTCTAGTTCCCATCCCAGCTGTCGGACTGTGGTCAGCTGGATGTGGATTACCTTGCACTGTGACTTCTGAATCACAGGAAAATAAAATTTGTGACTGTGAGCTGTACCTTGAAGTCCTGAGCTTTGTCCTGAATGAAAGCTAAAGTGCTGGATACACACACAGATCTCCTGAGGGTGTCACCGGGGGATATCTCTTACTCTCCTGCAGCAATGGTGATCTTCAGTGTTCAGTTTTCACACTCTTACCCAAAGATTTTCTGAACTTTGGATCACAATGAGATTATGTCAGTTCCTAGCTGCATGTTGAATCAGTGGTTTCAGAAAGAAATAGGTATTTTCTGTTATCTCTGATCACTAGGATGACTGAGGTACCATGGTATCAACAGCACACAGACATCTGCCAAGGAAATCTTTTCAGATTACTTTCTGGACATGTCTATCCTAGAAAATTTAGCACAACTGGTCATCAGAAAATATTCTTCAAAGCCTCCATAAAGCTAAAGTGACAGGCAAGTGGTTCTAGTACTTTTCCTTCCTTTGGCACTCTTAGTTTTTCTTTGCGTCATTACAGTCCATTTCCACTTGGCTTGCAAAGATTTTGAATCAGTTCAGCACAGGGTACAAGGGAAATAGAATTACAGGGGTGCACATTCTCTCTGGTATAATAGAGAAGATAAAAATGTTCTAGTGTGGCCCCTACTTAAGCAAATCTTACCATACATAGATTTTTATCTTCAGGAAAGCAAGCCTCTCATGGAAATCCTCCCAAAACTTTTATATAAATTCTTTACAGCCCATGTCTACTAAGTTTAACAACAACAATAAATAATCACTGAAAGCAAGAGAGAAGCTATGAGCAATTCTATCTCTGTTGAACCTGAAATGAAAGCCAATAATAACCCAAATGATTTCAGCAGCTTTCAAAAGCATTTCTCTATTTTTTTTTCAGCTAAATTAAATTGAACCCACGTGCTCAATTGTACCTAAGCATAAATAGTTACCATGGTTACAGGGAAGATTTTCTAAATGTAGTACAGTATATGAAATAATCAGACAAAATGTCTATGCATAAACTGAAGGCAGGTGGGTAAGCCATTTAAAAATACCAAGTAAACAGAAAAATCCCTCAATAAAATAAATTCTTCAAGATTTGTGCCATTACCCTAATTACATTGTGAATGAGAAAATGGTAATGGGGAGAGAGAGAGGGTGAAAGCAAATACTTGAAAAATCATCCATTTAGCAATTGTAATACTAGCTACAAAGGAGCTGACTACAAGAAAATTTACTAATAAGAAAAGAAAATTAAGATACACTGTAAGATATAACTCAGTGGAAATACACTTCATAGAGAGTGATGTTTGAGATATATAAGAACCATTATTAATCAGAGAAGGTGTATTGATTCACAGACAGAGAAAACACAAACAATACAGACTGTATTTTTCAGGCAAGACCCTGTGTACAGCGGAGACTTGACACTTTAGCTTACAGATGACCCTTTCCTTCTCCTCAAGGGAGAACAATATCTGCATCCATAACGAAAGAATGACTGTTGTTCACAGAAAGAAAACCTGTTTAGTAATTCTGACTTACTTAAGAGGATCCCTTCTAACATTTGTTTTTGGGTTTCTTTCTTTGTTTACATCTTGGGTCAAATTTTGGGGTTTGTGAAGAATTTCTAGATGTAATTGCACAATTTGCCTGAAAAGGACCTGACAGTTGATAGAAAACAAGCATATTGAGAAACAAGCCTGCTACTATCTTGTTTAGCACTATGACATTAGTTAGACATTAAGGGTTAGTGGCTTGCCTTGGAAAAGGAAGCTAGAAAGCAGCCTCACTCTGCCTACAGTGGGGAAAACTGTGGAGCCTGGAAGGAACCTCTCTATTTATGGCTATCATCAGAAAAAGGCAAGGTAGTAAGGGGAAGAGCCTCTCTCTTCCTCTGAGCCTCCTAATTAATAACTAAACCTTCTTTTGGGTAACAGATGGAACTGTCCAAGACTGTGGAGAAGGCAATTGCTGAAGGAAATTTTCCAGCCAAAGATCTGGACCACTAACTGAAATGAGGATTAGGCAAAATGGAGTAAGAATACCTAGACACAGTGACTTTCATAGCCTCAGCTTTCCTTGAGTGGGTTTGGGTTTTATAACCCAGAGATCAGAGAATTATTTTAATATCATAGAATCATAGAATGGGTTGGGTTGGAAGAGAGCTTAACAATCATGTATTTCCAATCCTCCTGCCATGGGTGGGGACACCGTCCACTCGAACAGCTTGCTCAAAGGCCCACCTGACCTGGCCTTGAACGCCTCCAGGGATAGTGCGTCCACAGCTTCTCTGAGCAGCCTGTTCCAGCGCCTTACCATGCTCACTGTGAAAAGTTTCTTTCTTACATCTAATTTGAATCTACCCTCCTTCAGTTTAAAACCGTTACCCCTTGTCCTACTACTACACTCCAAGATAAAGTCTCTCCCAAGCTCTCTTGTAGGTCCCCTTTAAGTACTGGAAGGCTGCTATAAGGTCTCCCCAGAGCCTTTTCTTCTCCAGGAAGAACCCTTTCAGCCTGTCCTCATAGGAGAGCTCCTTGATCATCTTCATGGCTCTCCCCTGGACCCACTTGAACAGGTTCATGTCTTCCTTATGTTGGTGGTCCCAGAGCTGGACATAGTACCCCAGGTGGGGTCTCACCAGAGCAGTGTAAAGAGGGAGAATCACCTCCCTTGATATGTTTATTGTGTTTCTTTTGATGTAATCCAGGAAACAGTTGGCTTTCTGGGCTAAGCATACATTCCCAGGTCATACGGAGCTTCTCATCAACCAACACCCCTAAGTCCTTCTCTCCAGGGCTGCTCTCAATCCATTCTCTGCTCAGCCTCAATTTGTGCTTCAGATTGCCTCAACTGATGTACAGGACCTTGCACTTGGCCTTCTCACACTTCACAAGGTTTACAGAGGCCCACCTCACAAGCCTGTCAAAATCCCTCTGGATGGCATCCCTTCCCTCCAGCATGTTGACCACACAACACAGCTTAGTGTCATCAGCAGACTTGCTAAGGGTGCACTTGATCCCACTGTCCATGCCACTGACAAAGATGATAAACAGCACTGGTCCTAATACTGACCCCTGAGGAACATGATTCATGACTGGCCTCCACTTGGACATCAAGCTGTAACTACAACTCTTTGAGTGCAACCATCCAGTCAATTTCTTAATCACTGAGTGGACCATCCTTCAAATCCGTGTCTCTCCAATTTCGAGAAAAAGATATCGTGTGGGACAGTATAAAATTCTTTGCACAAATCCAGATAGATGACATCAGTTTCTTTTCCCTCATCCACCAGTGCTGTAACCCCATTTTATAAGGCTACCAAATTTTTCAGGCATGACCTGCCCTTAGTGAAGCCCTGCTGGCTGTCTCCAATCACCTCCTTATTTTCCATGTGCCATAGCATAGTTTCCAGGAGGATCTTCTTCATGATCTTCCTGGGCACAGAGTTGAGAATGACTGGCCTGTAGATCACCAGGTCTTCCCTTTTTAAAAATGGGGGTTATGTTTCCCCTTTCCAGTCAATGGGAACTTCACTGGATTTCAAAACCGATTAAAAATGAGAGATGATTAAACAGTGGGAGAAAAACATGAATACTACAGGATACTAGAAATAAAGCAACTCTGGTTACCAGATAAACAAGCTTTCCCTTTCATACAAAAAAAGTAGGTTAAAGAAGACAGTGCCTGGTTGTTCCAAAGACATTAGAAATAGTAGAATTGTAGAGCTGTTCAATATTTTCCATACAAATGATAAGGAAAGAGATGGTACTAGTACTGCTATGTATTTCCTGAGTCTTTTGAAAGCAACATTTGGTAGTAATTGCTACCATCTGTTTACATATCTGGTCTTGGAATTGTTACTAAACTGAGGAGAGAAACCAACTGATCTACAGTGTTAATTCACTTTTCAGGGTAGAAGAGACAGACTTTTCCCTTGTAGGTAAGAAGTTCAAGCTTTTTGCCCTATTCAAAAATCAAACAAACATACAAACCAAAACCAAATCAAACAAACAACAAAACAAATTAAAAACAAACAAACAAACAAAAACATGTACAAAAAACAAAACACACACAGGGGTTTTGAAGATTGATTCATCAAAAAGATGATAAAGGATATTTTCTTCTAGATGAAACAATCATAAGATATTTGGAAACCACTTTTGTACTTCATTCAATAGGACTCTGTATGAGAGGCTCTATTTTGGACTTGAGGGTTACATTACAAGACCAGGGCTTTATAAAACTGGTAATCACAGTGACAGTATTCTCATTAGAGTTGAGACACATTTTTTCTTAGCATCTTTGATAAAAGGTGTTGATTGTAACCATTATTGATCATAGCTGTTTTCCCCCTGTGCAGTTTGAAATACCTTACTTAACACACTTCTGGTAATGCAGTATGTTCCCATTGTGAAATCATTACCTTAAAAAAATTAAGGAAACAGTCCAACCACTTTGTCTGAATGCTCTGAGACTACACATGATGTTACTCCTACACGAAGCTATCATTTGCAGATCACAGCTGAAATTCTTTAAATTAATTTATGGTTCAAAAATGCAGCATCCTGATGTGGTCTTGTTAGCTTTCATTAATACACTTGGCCGTTATTTCTAGTAAGGACTCACGTTTTCCTTCCTGGGTACTTTTATTTAACTCTCTGGTCCCACAGATGTGTGACTTAAGGAAACACTTAAAGAAATTTGTCCTCCAAAGTTGCTCAGAATTGCCCCATTTACAGTGGTGTATGAACTGCTCAAACAGCAAAATTACAGTGTATTCTAAAATAAAAACTGTCTTAGGCTGGCCAGCAAATTAAGCAGAAGAGCTCTCTTAGTCCAAACAATAACATGGATTTCTATAGTCCATGGATGGTGATAACATACAGTTTGTTTTCTAAGAACTGTGGGACCATAAACTAAAAGACTGCAGTAGCCTGTATGGAAATGAGCTAAAGTGGCAGAAAAAATGATGAGTATGACTTACCGTTACTGCAGTACAGAACTCAATTTCAGTATCTGGAAGAAGAGAGAGCATGATGGAGCAAGCATTCTCTATCCCACTGTCTTCTAGGATGCTGAAATCTATTTGGTGCCCCAGGGCCTTCACCCTTATGATCTTGACCAAACCAAACCAGAAAGTAGGCTCCACACAATATTGCTCCCACCCCAGAAAACAAATAATATTTCAAATATGTGACTTTTTATTCCTCACTTTTTTTCCTTTCTCGCTTTTTATTGCTTTGCTTCTCTTGTTTAATAAGAGTGTTGCTCTGGTAGTGCTGTGTGTTCTGCAGCACCACTGTGAGTTGCTGACTACAAATACAAAAAGCAATCCTTTAAGCAGCCTGATTTTGAAAAGGGTTTGACAAATATTTGAGTAGCTTGTTTTGCATGTTGTGCTAGTCTTTCTCTCGGCATTGCTGCCAGTAGGACACTGAAAGAGAAGCCTTAGCTATTCTAAGATGTAAGTGCACATTTCATTCTGCTTTAGACAGAGGTACAGGGGAGAAAACTGAGGAGGAAAACACCTTTGATTGTCACAACAAATGGTAGAGCTAATCAGAGAAAGTCTGCTCATAAGACACCTTTCCTTTTTGCTTGGTGGGTGGTTTTCTTGTTCTGTTTTCAAAGATTCAGTTCAGCTCAGTCAACTTCTTTTTTGCCAAAAGTCTATCTATTTTTATTTTAATACTGTACAAAAGTGTGTTAAGTGGTCATTTTGGTTTTCCATATTACAGCTAAAGGAAAATAAGGGCATTGTTAAATAGAAAGGCCTGCTGAAATTTTTACATTGGAATGCGGATTTTTTTCTCTCTTTTTTTCCCTCTTTTTACTGGAAGGTTAAAAGTCTTTAGTAGTGGTCATTTGCCATGAAACTGCAGAAATTCAAGTGTCAGTGTTTAATTACAAAAGCTTTACTGATCTCTTTAATGAAGTACAGTAACAGATATGTTACAACTCTCATACCTGTGTCCAATGTTGAGCATGTTTCAAAACTTCACAGATTTCACAGAAAATATCTCTTAGCTACACAGTTAACAATATAACTCTGATCACCCTGTTGCCACAGAAAATGAGTCACAGTAACTTAAAAACAAAAATCCAAGTAATCCAGAAAGCAATAAATGAAAAAAAGAGAGAGGCATAAGAGAGAGGCATAGTTTAGCTCTTTGTAGCCAGGAAAAGATGCTTTCTTGTCAGACAAATTATTCCCAGAGAAGCATTTCCTTGTTTCTTATTAGGAGGCAAATAGAAGTTTTCATGATTGAAAGGTCTTTCTCTTCTCCTACATATACTTTTCTTTGTAATTGCTATTCAGAAGATTCTTGTTCTGTTCTTTATGGGATTATGTTTAAAGGTTCATTCCTTCAGGACTGTATCTGCAGTGTTATGTCACTTATTTGGAAATGAAATAATTGATGATGTACTGCTTGTGTGGTTCAGGTAAGAGGCAGTCATCCCAGAGCAGTATTGTGCCTGCATGACTTCCCTAGTGTCTTGAAACCTTTCAGTAGGATCTTGGCCTTTCAGTACAATAACTAAATTTTAACTAGCCCATAGGAACAGATAATTAGCACATACTGCAACACAATATTTTAACAGGAAATGAAGGCAAGGGGTCCAGCAAAGATGTCTGCACAGATTATACAACTCTGAAAATACAGGCAGCGGTATCACCCCGGTGAATCTTCCTCCCATGAATAATCAGGTTTGAAGTCCAAAAGAGGACATTATAACTTCTCTATTACACTTAAGCATCATTGATGGATGGAAAGCTGATGACTTCAGTGTTGATTGGCATTCTTCTTGAATAAATTTCAACAGATCCCTTTGTGTTGCACTCTATGTATAAATTTACTGTCTTAGCCCTAGATTGGTAGCCCAGAAATAGAAAAGACAAGTGAAAATTGGTTTGTTTCAAAATTTTCTCTAGAATTATGATAACACAAATGTGGGTCACACAGTCATAAAATAAACAATGGGTTGAATGTCATGGTATTTAGGAGTCCATCAAAAAGTAGGATGCTCTAATATAAAGGACCATGACTTTTCCTGAGAAAATATTAGTATAAATATTTTTCTATTGACTCTGAGTCCTGAAAAATATGCCCTGAAAACTTTAACACCAAGAGCTAATTTACAATGAGGGACTAGTATGTGGCTTTGTCATGCCTCCTCCCCTGGCAAATTTTCTCTCCTTTCCAAAGTGTTTTTACTTGCCTTTCCCTCTCCTGAGCCCACAGGACACACTTTGAGAATATGAGGCTCTGTGGTGTCATTTTGGAGCATCTTTGTTCAGCCAAGAGGAAGGAACTAGATGCGCACAGAAATGACGTGTAGAACATAACAAACATGAATTTGAGCAAGATATCTGCAAGTCCTCATCTGTCATCTCCACATTTCTCAGAAGGCCGGTGCTATGGGACATGGCAATGGATGAGGCTCTACAAAGGATTTAACAGCAATGCTTTCTCCACCTTTTGTATAATCTTAAATATGTATGTTTGGCTTCTTCTTATCTCTATAACAGCCTGCAAATGAAAATATTCACTTGGGGTAAAATGTTTATTTATTGAGACACATAATAGTTTCAGTATCCATAAGCCTTAAACAATGTTTATCTTCACTGGAAATGTTTGGTAGAATTAGGAAATCTCTATTATAGGTTTTTATTAAAGTGTTTGACTTGATGCATCATGTACAGAAAAAAAATAGATAATAAACACAAATTAAATAATTCCTCTGACTTGTTTTTGGTTATGTTATCAATGCATACTGAACTCCCCTTTGGACATGATAATGCTCTTACATCAATTTCATGACTTTTTCAAATGTAGTGATATTATTGTTCTATTGGAAGAAGCAAGACTGCAATCAGGTTTTCTGTCTTTTTTTTTGCAGTACAATTGTCATAAAGGATTTGTTTTCTTTGTAGTGCGTAATTTTCTTCCTTGGTCAATATGCAGTGTGATTGGTGTCTTTACACTCTGTTCTACTTGGTTGATCTCTACTGATTATTTTGCATTTACATGACAAAAGCATCAATTTGTATCAAAATGTGTAATAAAATTAGGCAAAATGAATGGAAGACTACATAGCTGCAGTTGATGGTTTTTTGGAAGTTACATTTAAAATGATTGCTGGACTTTTAAGACCCTTTTAAGTGAAATAATAAATATTAAAGCTACTTCTGAAATAATAGAGGAAGTATTTCAAATACTGGTAAGCAGAATAGATTTTAATAATCAGCTACGCTACCGGGAAAATTATAAGAATTGTGGAGAATGATTGGATAAATCACACACAACTAACAAATAGGTTAAACTGATTGGAAAGAAATAACAGAATTATGTGATACGGATTTAAATTTCTCTGACTGCTATGGAAAACATACTAACCTATAAACATTTCTAATATAGAGATGTATTGAGACCACTGTTCTGTATGTAGTAGATTCATTCTTCTTGACCTGCAACTGTACCAAGATACATCATTTACAGGAGAGATTTAAAAGACTTATTCAATTTTAAAAAATAGAGTAACTATTTAATACAAAAAGTATTTGTAAAGTAGATTCATGGCCCTGTTTCATAGTAGTACTGTGGGGGAGCCAGATATTAAGATGAATTATAAAATAAATTTAAGAGATCAATTCAAAGTCATGCATGTTGACATTGTTCATCTAGATCTGTGAATGTTATTGCCTTCCCCATTTTCATTTTTACTAATCTCAATTTAGGCTCAAATTTTATTCTAAACCTATTGTATTTACAATAGACCAAAACATTGAAGAAGGGACAAAAGATGGTGTGTGAGAAAGCAGGATCCACAGTGTCACCTCTCCTACCTGAGTCCTGAACTAGTGCCTTGGGCCCAGGCCCTGGAGGACAGAGGAACTAAGCCCAGAGCCATTCTGTCAAAACCTGTCCTCCTGGCATGAGGAATCTCTATCCCAAAATGAAAGACAAATGGGAAATTCTGAATGTTTCCAAGTACAGAGAGTCCCACAGATCAAAATAAGCTGGGTCTTTCCCATGGCAGTGTCACTGAACTTTCTCAGAGTTTTTTCTTTTTTTCACAGAAAATCCTCCAAAAAATGGTCACAGCATTGATGTATTTCCGTAATGTATTGCAATGAACTTCTGTGCTTATCTATTTTTTCAATCTTGCAGGAATTTTTGTGAAAAAGTGCGCTGAGACCATTTGTTTCACTGTGGGGCTTTTCCCCTGGATTTTGGAGATGGAGCTTTCAAATACCATACTATACTACAGTTGCAGGAGCCGATTCATTGACTTTGGCTATCAATGACATGAACCCAAGACCTACTTGAAAAATTCAGAGTCTGGTCAGTTATTTGCTAGAAACACATTCTTTGACATTCTGCGCTTTTTAACTGTTGCTGTAATTGACATTTACCTTTAACATTCATTTAGTGAAAATGTTTTTAAAACCCCTTATCTTCTCACAATATATCTACTTATGTTTTAGATGATATTTCCAAGTGCTTCTATTTATTCTTTTAACTTCCCCTCTGAATCCAGATTATTTATAAGCAGAACCACATTGTTTTACCTTCTTTGCCCACGTTGGTGAGAAATGTAAACTCTTGGAGAATTCTGTCTTCTAAAATACAGAGGCTTTAGAGTAATTTTCTCCAATACATTAAAATTAAAATAAACTCATCCCTCTGAGCGTTTTTTAGCATGCAACTGTTATTTACTGCAAACCAAACTTGCAAGAACTATTGAATTAATTTTCACTGTGTCTTTCTGTGCACTTTTCCTGTTTCTCATTATTTTTTGAAAATATTTTTAAACAAAACACTCTGGGATTTTTTTTGCCTTCAGCTGTCTTGAAAGTCAAGATTACACATTTATTTCTGCTGACACTGTCTACTTTGTCCTACTCAGATAGCACCCTGAACATCAGATAAGCCTTATTTTGGTAGGGGATTTGAGATTTTTAGAAAACATTCTTGGTCCAGGAGGGCTTTAAATAAAACAATTATAGAAATGGAGAGAAAGAGTTGCTAAGCAGAAGAGTTTTTACTAAAAGTCCTCTTCTTCCCTTCTTTCCCTAAGGGATGGCTCACAGATAAAACAAGTGAATCAAAGAGCAAATGATTTGCAGGCTTACTTTTCATCCTTATGCAGGTGGACAAGTCTGCAGGCATTTTGAAGCAAGCCTGGAGGGCCATATGCAAACACTCACTCCACTTGTACACATATTAGCATCTCTGAGAGAAGTGCTGGGGTATTTTTGCATCAAGTGTCCGCCAGCTCTCATAGCTGGATATAGCTTACCAATTTCAGCCCTGAAGACACAGTAATGTTGTCTCTGTGACTTGTACTTTTAACAAATCCTTTGCAAAATATATTATTCTGGATTTAAAGCCAGCAAGACACTCTTTTCCCTGTTTCACCTTTCTTCTAGATGTTGAGCAATCTTTGAGAGGTGACAACACAAACTGTTAAACATTTCAGAAAAGAAAACTCACCAATCAGAAAGGCTGGTCACAGGGAATGGGGCAAGTGCCTTTTCCCAACACAAAGCCTGTCCCCTTTGGATGGCAGTGATGCAGATCAGCCAGTGTAATAACCTAGGCAACAGGCTATCAGCTGCCAGGGCCTGTCTTGTGCTGCCTAATTCCTACTTTTAAAAAGCTTTCCTTTTACACTGCAATATTCATGACTTATGTCCTGATTCTGCACCCACTGAAGTTCAGGACAGCTTTACTGAGTTAATGCAAGTAGAATGAGGTTCTGAATCTTATAAATTGTAAATTCTGCCAGGTAGATGAATAGTTTTGTGGTGTACGAGTTAGCCATCCAAATACGCATTGGTTCCTCAAAACAGTTTTAATCCATTAAGCCATGTTTAGTTACAAAGTTAATATATTAAGGTTTGCCTCACCTAAATTCTCAATTCACGCTATAATCATCAGCAGTGGAAGAAAACATGGAAAGAAGATTGAGTTTGACAAGATGCATTAACCTCCTTGAAAATTTAATTTGAACTATTTAATGCTTATGTACATAACCTCCCGCTGTTCCTTATGTGCTATATAGCTTTCTCATTATTCAAAGCTTTTTCTAAACTGCCTTCACATGAATAGCTGGAGGGAAAACTTGTAATGATTCTCATCTTAGAATAATCCTACCCTTTAAAGTGAATCACAAAAGTTACATCACTCCTCTATGTCTTGAGTTAATGAAGTGGAAGAATACACTGAAGAATTCTCCAGTAATAGTCACTGTGGCATAGCTGCAGCCCACCATTTAGACACCTCTGTAGGATTCAGGCTTCTAAACATTTACCAAAACAACATCACACCCTAGTCCTTGATCAACGTGTAATTCAGCAGGTACTCTGGTAAGTGTACTCAAACCTTCTTTTTTGTAAATCAGTGAGCAGTGATGGTCAGACTCCTCAAATCAAGAAATGGGAGCTGCCCCTTGTGTTATGCCCTTTCATGATTTCCCACAGTCCTCCACATCTCCCTGAAAGTCCTCTAGTTTGTCCAGCTCTTCCACATCAGAAGCCCATTTATACAAGTTTAAGAATTGAATCCTGCAAGGTTTACGTAACTTGAAAGAAGCTGTCTGGTCTGAATGGTCTAAGGTCCATGCACTTCTGCTGACAAATAACAAGTACTGCTCAGCGTGGTAAAAGACAGCATCTTCCAGTCTACCTGCAAACTAGGAAAAAAAAAAAAAAAAGTCATATTTCATTAGAGACCAATGCTGGATTCAGCAATCAGTTAGCAATACACTACAGGTGTGAGAGCTGGCACAGAACTGCCACTGGCACTTTTTGTCTTTAGGAAAAGCAGTGCATTTCTTTCACAGGCCGGTGTGAAATTGCTCCAGTGTGAGCAAGCACCATCTTTCCTCTAATAGGAAGAAGCTGCCCATATGGCTGCATGATAGCCACACTTCACATGGTCTAATTACAAGTGCAACCCGTTGTAAGCCTTCTTTGCTGTCCTGCTGCTTGGGAAGTAGTGAGCAGTGCTTTTAAGGTGGCAGAGGGTGCAGAGATCCTGGCTGAAGTTTATAAGGAGCAGAGAAGCTCCTGAGCAGCCTTGTGTATCTGGCACTGAATTGTTCTCAGTGATCTCACCTCCTTCCAGGGCAGCAGGCAGAGATGACCCCCCCCTACTATATTTCAAATAGCACTAGGCGTGTTTCACAGAGGTATTCCCTACAGAAGTTTAATAAATTAATTATTTAATGTAAGAGCTCATCAGTCATTTTTGAAATTTATATTACTGACTTTCATGTCATTACTGTCATGTAACTGACAGACCTACTGAAATTAGTAATGTTCTCTTTCTATAGAACCAAAACAATGAAAGCATCAGTTTTCTCAAGTCTCCCTGTAGCAAAATATTCCATCCCAATAAACAAGAAGTCATATTTCATTCTTAAGGAAAATAAACTGAGCACTTTTGAATTTATCATGGGAATTTTTCCAGTGAGAACTTTACAAGTGTTTCAGGATGAAAGATTTCCTGTGTATACAAAAATTGCTGCATTCTCCAAGGGAAGAACCTGGACCTGAGTTAGGGAACATGTCCCAGGATTCTGATGTAGCCTACTGCTTGTCAGTGCTACTATGCTGCTAAAAGTTCCTCCATCGATAAACAGTTAGGAAATAAATAAATAAATTGATGTTTCCAGCTTCTGACAATTAAGTTCCATCCAGAAAAGGCATCTGATACATTTTGGTGCTAACATGCTATATATTTTGCATATATGAATTCTCAAGTCATTGTCAGAGACAGTGTTGGAGATGGTGTCAGATCAAGGATTGTTTGTCTCAACATTGCTGTACCTGTGTTGGTAAACATCTAACCGCAGACTGAGTAATGACTGAACCACACTGCTCAAGTTCCTGTTTTGTACAAGCTCAAGCACAGAGCTGATTCCAAGAACTGCCACCTCACCCCTGCACATGCGCCCAGACCCAGGGCTTGGGAGCCGAGGGGTCTGGAGACTGCTGAAGACTCCCCAGAGACAGTATTGGGCATGTGTACAACTGCCAGCTGGTAGGTGGGGTAAAGCAAAGCATCTCCGGGGTTATGCTAAATAGTCTCCGAAAGGGAATGAATATTCAACAGGATAATATGATAAAAGAATAGGAACAACAAGCATCAGGGCACTGCGTGTGCCACACGGCATCGTGCATGTTATAACATGGAGAAGTAACATCAGGGAACCAACATCGTGGGAAGGAACATCAGGGGAAGGAACACCGAAGCACTAAAGGAACATTTTCCATTGGACTTGGACTGACAGAACATCACAGACCCATGGTGGTAGCTATCGTGACTGACCCTTTCTTCCTTTCTTTTATTTTTCTCTCTCTCTCCCCACTTAGCAAATTTGTTGTCAGTCAGATAAAGTTGCTTGGCACTTGACTCCGTTTTGAGTCTTAATTCTGTTCCTGAGAATATGATTTAAACCTCGCTCTGGTCTGTGACTGGCACAAGACAGTCACATGCAACCTTTGTGTTCATATTTTCCGTTGAAACCTAAGTGCCTCTATGACAAACAAGCAAAAATTCAGAGCAAGTGCAGAGGGTGTACTTTTTAATAATTGTTTTACTTTGTTTTGTTGATCTCATTGAAACTCTAAAACAAAACTAGTAATTCACTCTGTATTGTAGTTCAGATAACATGGACATTAGAGTATCCACACTAACTAGATTTGTCTCTTCATCAGCTCATCATAGACAGACCCTATGAGAAGAGTGGACTTCAAGATAAATATTCCAGACATGATGACTCAGGAGAACAGCCTTCAGGCTAGGTGTCAGAAACAAACCAGGTTTCTTGCTCCATGTGGTCTGTGGCTGCTGCAACCTTCCCTAGAGACTTTTTTTGTTTGTCTGTTTGTTTGCTTGTTTGTTTGTTTGTTTTTAACAATTGAGGGATGGGGAAGAAGAGATATTTTTTAATTTGCATTCTGGTATCTTCAGAAGAGGGCTCTCAACAGCATGCTAAATAAATACATCAGCACAATCAACTTTTCTCCTCTGCTATTACCACTATTCCCTTCCTCAGAAATTACCTGTATGGCATATCCAAACAGTTTGTGGTCCACCAGCAGAGGGACATAGAGATAATCTATTTCCAGATAGAAGGAAAAAAAGACAAATATTAGAAGTGAGGTGTAAAAATGTGTCCAACAAAGTGTTTGCAACAAATAGTGAGAGGTAAATGAGTGACAACTAGAAAATACAAGGTCATTATAGAACTAAGCTGAGATCATAGATCTGCTAATGAAAAGTGAAGGTGAAACAATATTAGGAGCCATTATCAATATAGAAAGATTGAAATATCATGCAGAAACTACTACATGACCTCAAGGTCGGGGGTAACAGAGGTTGATTAAATGAATTCATACAAGGTGCAAAATAATATAAATGTAGGGAATGCCTAGAACATCTCCTGTAAGCTCACAGAGGTAATTTGGAAATGACAAAAGCATGTTAGCTGGTACCAGACTCCCTGTTATACCATCAGTGTAACACAGCCAGGAAACAAAGAAAATGCTCTCTTAGGATACTCCAGGAAATATAATTCCTGAAAGGATTATCAGCTCCACTGTATCAGACATTGTCTGCAGCACTTCTTGAATTCTGTCTACAGTATTGTCATGAACATGTTGATTAACTCAAGGTAGGAAGGGTACCATGAAAAGCCACTGGCATGCAGGTAAGACTAGATGAAGGTGGGCCACTTAATCTGATAGACTGAAGGTTGAGAGAAAAAAGGTGACTGATGTCTGTAAGTACATTGTTTGGATGAACACAAATGAAAGACTCAGAGATGGAAAATTAAGCTATCATTAAGAATTGGGTAAACTTGACACAGATAAGTGCAATTTCACCAGGAAAGGGAGGTTGCAAAACTGCACCGAGTGGTGTGTGTAAGCAACCTCCTTGGCACTGTCAGAAAAGTCGTGGCAGTCAGGTGAAGTCCCTGGTGACTGTAAAAAGTGAAACATTGCACCCATTTTGTATAAGGGTAGAAAGAAGGGCCTTGGGAACTGCTGACCTGCCAGCCTCACTCTGTGACTGGGAAGACCATAGAACAGATCCTCCTAGAAGCTATGCTAAGGCACATGGAGGACAGGGAATTGATGGCATGGCTTCACCAAGGGCAGATCCTGCCTGACTAACCTAGTGGCTTACTATGATGGAGTGACTACATCAGTGGACAAGGGAAGAATTACAGATGTCATCTATCTGGACTTCTGTAATGTCTTTGACATGGTCCCCCACGACATCCTTCTCTCTAAATTAGAGAGATATGGATTTGATAGATGGACTGTTTGGTAGATAAGGAATTGTTTGGATGGTCACATCCAGAGGGTAGTGGTCACCAGCTCAATGTCCAGATGGAGACTGATGACAAGTGGTGTCCTTCAGAGGTCTGTGTTGGGACTAGTGCTGTTTACTATCTTCATCAATGAAGTGATGGACAGTGGGATCGAGTGCATCCTCAGCAAGTTTGCAGATGACACCAAGCTGTGTGGTGTGGCTGACATGCCTGAGGGACAGGATGCCATCCAGAGGGACAAGCTCAAGAACTGGGCCCACGTGAACCTCAGGAGAGTCAACATGACAAAATGCAAGGTTGTGGGGAAAACCCTGGTATCAGTATAGGCTGGGGGATAAAGGGATTGAGAACAGTCCTGTGGAGAAGGACTTGCTGCTAGCGGTGGATGAAAAGCTGGACATTATCCAGAAATGTGTGCTTACAGGCCAGAAATACAAACATATCCTGGGCTGTATCAAAAGAATCATGGCCAGCAGGTCAAGGGAAGTGACACTGCCCCTCTTCTCTGTTGACAACCAGCCTGGAGTTCTGCATCCATCTGTGTTGTCCTAAGGACAAGTAAGACATGGACCTGTTGGAGCAGGTCCAGAGGGGGGCCACAAAATTGATCAGAGGGCTGGAATACCTCTCCTATGCAGAAAGGCTGAGAGAGTTGTGATTGTTCAGCCTGGAGAAGAGAAGATGCCAGGGAGACCTTATTGCAGCCTTTCAGTACTTAAAGGGGAGTTACAAGAAAGATGGGGACAGACTTTTTAGTAGGGCTTGTTGTGACAGGACAAGGGGTCATGGCTTTAAACACAGGAAGAAATTTTTTATGAGGAGGATGATGAAACACTTGCACAGGTTGGCCAGATAGGTGGTAGATACCCTATCCCTGGAAACATTCCAAGTCTGGTTGGATGTGGCTCTAGGCAACCTGATCTTATTCAAGATGTCCTTATTGCAGGGCAGTTGGACTAGATGATCTTTAAAGGTCACTTTAAACCCAAACTATTCTATGATTCTATGAAAAAGTATATGAGATGTGAGAGTGAGACAGCTGGGACGATGTAAGGAAGATGACTGACCTCTGAAGGTCACCTAGGCCAATAGCTACTCAAGCATTACCACAAACACTGGCTCAGGCTCGTCATTACAGACTTAGAAAATTCCATTGCTGAGGGATTTCTACATTCCTCAGGAAAACAAGAAAAGCTTGGTTCTAAGGAAATGAATTGATAATTTTGTTTCTCAACGCATCATTTTTAATTGTGGAAAAATTCTTCAGTACCAAAGTACAACCTGGATGAGAAACAAATTTCCAGCAATTATCTTCCTTTTCCATAGCATGTCACTGTTTGCTTTATTATAGACACATTATCTATAGACACCAGAGATAGTCTCCTTTTACAGGAGTGAAGACCAGATGTTCCTACAAAACTCTCTTGCAATCTATGGCCTAGACACAGACAGTACCTTTCCAAGAGTTAAGAGAGGCAATTTCACAACATCTTTGCCCTGATTTGGTAACTCAGTGTCTCCTTAAAAAAAAACAAAACAAAACAAAACAAAACAACTTTATATCCTTCAAAAAACACTAAAATATAAAAGAGGGGTGGGAGTTCTGGTCTTGCTTGAATAAAATCAATAATGTACTATGACAAGAGATTTTTATCCCCACAAAAGAACAAGAGTTACTAGGTTACTGATGAATACTTGCCCCTTCCTGTTGACTTGCTTCAGCATTGTTTTGAGTTACCTGACAAACAGGAAGCTAAATGGTGAAAAAAGTGGGAAAAAGAAACAGAATATATGAAAGTTACAGTAACTCATTAGTGGTGATTATTCCAGTTTCACAAATCCTTTGGAATCAAGCTTTGAGGGTTTATAAATTGGATTTTGCCAGTTGGCCTGTTACTGCTGCAAAGCAACTGTCAGTGATGGGTTGAGCCAGGATAAAAAGATTAAGAAAACATTGGCTCCAGATTTTCCAAAGCTAGCTGCTTAAAATAACAGGCTGTCACTACACACCTAAGCACAAGTGCTTTTCAGAGGTACGTCTCGATATATTGGTTTCCCAAGACAACCGGACATGTTGGACTCAGTCGCAGGAAACTGGTGAATTGCAGGCAACTCAGAGGACTTGGATTTCATTTATTTGTTAACATTTGTTATCAAAATGCATGGCTTATAAGGATGTTCAGAGGTAGTTGCCCAAGTTTGTCTGATCAGTTGCTGGTCTCATGCACCTGCAAAGGATCATCAGATTATTTGCCTTTGCCTAGGCAAGGTAGGGCTGCCCTTCAAAGTCAGTCCAGGAGCTGGTCCACAGGGCTGCAGTACACAAGCTAGTTGGAGTGGGGAATGGGGAAACTCTACTCACAAGGGGACAGAGGAAGCCAAACACTGAGAAAACACTGTGTAAAATTGGCAGCCCAGAACCCTGCTGCACTGAAGTGAAGATTGCAATGGGAATTACAGACCAAGCCCAAACCGGGGTTTTCTATACAGCAGACTATTTTGACTCAAACCAAAAGTTTCCCAAAACTGAGCTTTGTTTCAACATTTTGTAATAGAAAGTTAAAACTGTTGACAGCACAGGAATTTTCCATGCTGGAGGCTGACAGGAGGAAAAAAAAAAAATTTCAAACAACTTTCTGTCACAAAAGCATGTGGACATTCTATGTATTTCTCAAAGGCAATTAATTTGTTCCCAAAACTCCTTCAGTTATTGAAATACCAAACACTCACACACTGTCATGTGACAGTGCCAAGAAACTTCAGGGAATGTTATTTTAGCCTGAAAATAGGTAAAACACACCATTAAAGAAAGCAGTTTTATTCCTATGGGTTCTTGTATACTTTCCAACTAGACCCCTTCCTTTCTCAGTTTTGGTTTTCAAAATTTAAAGACAATTCCCATGCTGTCTATCACCTGTTGTGGTGCAATCTCTTAATTTTCATTAATAAATCCTGACAGTCTAGATCCCATAACTATCTTAAGGAGCAGACAAGCTCACTCTGTTTATGAGAAAGTTTTTAGTTCAAACAGCTCAGTTGATTGTAATAGCGTCTGTTGATTGCAAACATCAGAGTACTTCCACGGGAAAGAAGTTGAGCAAGCCTGTTACATCAAGGAGTACAGCTAAAACAATAAGCCTTGCAGTGTTCCAACACAGAAATAACAACAGGATGAAGTACTGCAAGGAGAAAAAAGGGACTACTGAAGTGAAGTTTTCCACCTTCCATGTTCAGCTGAGACAACGTACCTGGCCACCTCCACTGTTCAAGTCTCAAGGACATGGGCAGACCTCCTGCAAACTACTGAATGTTGCATACTATGGTTATTGGCACGTTCAAATGGCTGGCTTACACTTCTGACTAGTTGTTTGAATAGCCAAAATATAATTAGCCTGCGCTATCAGGCTAATTGTGTATGCTACACTTACAATATACACAAAGCTTTGAAATTGTATGGCAAGGAGCAGCAAAGTCTGCTGATCCTTAAGCACAGTCAAGTCAGGAACCAAGGGCAACCCCAGAAGAGTGCATACCTTCATCCATGGGGCACAGTACCACAGAGGCTGTGCGCATCATGCAGAGATGGGTGGTAGTGACTGGGTCCCTCAACAGTCCCAGACACAGTAGGGAACTCAGTCAGGAGCAAAAGGAGATGATGCCACAGATAGGACTGAAGGCAAGGTTACAACAAGGGTCCAAAGTCTATCCTGCCAACAGACCCAAAGGCAGGACTGGACGTAAACCACAATATATGCCTGGGGTCCATCCAGGAAACACACTACTTACAAGAATGTCCAAGATTCATGCAGGAGACAGAGCTGAAGACAGGGACATCCCTAACGCAGCTCAGGCACAGACTAGGTTCCCAGGCCTGAGCTGAAATGGGACTCCCCCACCCAGGGGAATGGAGCTTGGGTGGAGATTCAGGTGAGGCTTCTCAGAGTTATTAGCACATACAGGCTGGGCAGCGGCTGGCTTGGGAGCATCCCTGAAGAGAAGGACGTATTGGAAGAGAAGGAAGTATTGGTGGATGAGAAACTCAACATGAGCCATCAGTGTGCTCTTGCAGCCTAGAGGGCCAGTCATATCCTGGGCTGCATCAAAAGAAGTGTGGCCAGCAGGTCGAGGGAAGTGATTCTCCCCCTGTACTCCACTCTCGTGAGACCTCACCTGGAGCACTGTGTCCAGTTCTGGAGCCCATAGTATAGGATGGATATGGATGTGCTGCAACATGTCCAGAGAAGGGTCACAAGGATGATCAGAGGGCTGGAGCACCTCTTCTATGGGGACAGACTGAGAGAGTTGGGATTGTTCAAGTCTGGAAAAGAGAAAGCTCTGGGGAGACCTTATTGTGGCCTTCCAGTATCTGAAGGGGGCCTACAAGAAAGCTGGGGAGGGACTTTTTAGGCTGTCGGGCAGTGATAGGACTGGAGGGAATGGATTAAAACTTGAGATGGGTCGATTCAGGTTCGACATTAGGAAGAATTTATTTACTGTGAGGGTGGTGAGACACAGGAACAGGTTGCCCAGAGAGGTGGTGGAAGCCCCATCCTTGGAAGTTTTTAAGCCCAGGCTGTATGGGGCTCTGAGCAACCTGCTTTAGTGGGAGGTGTCCCTGCCCATGGCAGGGGGCTTGGAACTAGGTGATCTTTAAGGTTCCTTCCAACCCTGACAATTCTATGATTCTATGATTCTACATTGGAACCCTCAGGTCCCAGGCACTGGAGCCTGACATCTTTTTGCTTATATGGAACTTCAAAAGGCCATTAGATTTTGTCCTGTAAATCATTTTAAGCAAATGGGTTAAGAACCCTAATACTGGGCTAAAAAAGTACTCTAGGTTTCTCTAACCTTCTCTAAACTTACTCAGACATATTAAACAGATTTCTTACAATGTATGCAGACTACTGCAGGCTTGTCAAATCTCCTGCATTTGATTTCATCTTGATTACTTGGTCCCCTGCTGGGACACTTGCATCTCTCAGACCTTTAACATAATGCAGTAACCTCCATTGAAGATCTCACAAGCCATCTCCAGTTCTTTGGCTCATTGATGACCTACCAGGGGCTATGCCTGATGCACAGGGCCAGAACAAGACAGGGTCTAATGCATGGTGCAAATAGGGTGGCACACAGCAGAGCCCTGGGTGCAGAGAAGGCACTCATAGGTAATACAAACCCTGCGCACAATCACATACTGTCACTCCCCCTCCAAATAACAGGACCAAGGCAATTTGTCAAGGCTTGAAGATCAGCGGCATGAGTGTTAGTTTTTTGTACATGTCTTCCATTCTTTTTGTGCTGGCTGTTCCAATTTCTGTAAGATACTGAGGCACCTCTAGCACCAAAAATTGTCTAACCTTCTCAGTCATGGGCAACGTTAAGCTCTGGCAGACACTTGTGCATCACCACACTCTGTATTTTATCAGTTGCACTTAACAAGCTATTTGCAGCTCCCTAGATTCATCCAGCATGTTGCAGATTCCTTCAAATTAAGAGAAGTGAGAGACAGAATTGCTGACAGTTTTGTTCACTGCTCTTACCAACAATTTTCAGAGATTATAAGCCTGTCAGGAAAATATCATTGGAGATTTAAGGGATTGCTTTCTAGAGTCATTCTGAAATGACAGCTATTGTGGAGATAGCTTTCCATCAAATTCTTTCACTCAAAAAAGTGTCTTATAAACAATGAAAGTGTTCTGTGTTTACAGGGAAAAAAAAAAAAAAAAAAAAGCAGCAGTATATTATGAAACATGTTTGTGAAGAAGCCTATATATGTCATACAATTCTACTAATACATATGTTTATTTTAGAGCAACAACTTTTTTTGTCATTCTCCTCCCATTGTGAGTGGTATAGAAAAGAATCAGCCATCAGACTGCAAAAGCATCACACGTTAGAGTAACAGGCTTGTAAAATGAGCTTACACTGGCTACAGCAAGGCAAATCAAAAAAAATCTCACTAACTTTCTGTAGTTTGTTGCACTGGAACAGCAGGAAATACATACAGACCAAATAGTGGCTTCACAGAATCACAGAATCACAGAATAATAGGGGTTGGAAGGAACCTTGAAAGATCGTCTAGTCCAACCCCCCTGCCAGAGCAGGATCACCTAGAGCAGGTCACACAGGAACACATCCAGGTTGGTTTTGAATGTCTTCAGAGAAGGAGACTCCACAACCTCTCTGGGCAGCCTGTTCCAGTGCTCTGTGACCTTCACCATGAAAAAGTTTCTCCTTATGTTTACATGCAGCTTCCTATGTTCCAGCTTGCACCCATTGGCCCTTGTCCTATCATTGGACATAACAGAGAAGAGCCTGGCTCCATCCTCCTGACACTCACCCTTTATGTATTTATAAACATTAATGAGGTCACCCCACAGTCTCTTCTTTTCCAAGCTAAAGAGACCCAGATCCCTCAGCCTTTCCTCATGAGGGAGATGTTCCACTCCTTTAATCATCTTTGTGGCTCTGCACTGGACTCTTTTGAGCAGTTCCCTCTCTTTCGTGAACTGAGGGACCCAGAACTGAACACAATATTCCAGATGCAGCCTCACCAGGGCAGAGTAGAGTGGTAGGAGAACCTCTCTCAACCTACTAACCACATCCATTCTAACACACCCCAGGATGCCATCGGCTTTCTTGGCCACAAGGGCGCATTGCTGGCTCATGGTCATCCTGCTGTCCACTAGGACCCCCAGGGCCCCTTCCCCTACACTGCTTTCCAACAGGTCAGTCCCCAACTTATACTGGTACATGGGGTTATTCTTGCCCAGATGCAAGACTCTACACTTGCCATTGTTACATTTCATTCGGTTTCTCCCTACCCAACTCTCCAGCCTGTCCAGGTCTCTCTGGATGGCAGCACAGCCTGCTGGTGTGTCAGTCACTCCTCCCAGTTTAGTGTCACCAGCAAACTTGCTAAGAGTGCACTATATTCCCTCATCCGGGTCACTGATGAATATATTGAATAATACTAGTCCCTTGAGACCCTTGAGAGACTCCACTAGACACAGGACTCCAACAGGACTCTGCCCCATTGACCACAACTCTCTGACCTCTATCCTTCAACCAGTTCACAATCCACCTCACCACCCAATCATCCAGACCACACTTCCTCAGTTTAGCTGCAAGGATGCTGTGGGGAATGGTTTCAAATGCTTTACTGAAGTCAAGATAAACCACATCCACTGCTCTACAATCATCTATCCACCTGATTATGTCCTCATAAAAGGCTGTCAGGTTGTTCAAATATGACTTCCCCTTGGTAAAACCATGTTGACTGCTCCTAATGACCCTCTTATCCTTGATATGCGTAGAGACAGTGCCAAGGATCAGTTGTTCCATCACCTTCCCAGGGATGGAAGTGAGGCTGACCAGTGTATGGTTACCCGGGTCCTCCTTCTTACTCTTTTTGAGGACTAGAGTGACTTTTCCTTTCCCCCAGACCTCAGGCACCTCTCCGGTTCCGCAAGACTTACCAGTGGCCTAGCAATGACTTCCGCCACTTCCACAGCATCCCACCAGGACCCATGGATTTATAAATATTGCTTAATTGTTTCCTGACATAGTCATCATCAACTGAGGCAAACTCATCCTTTATCCTGACTTCCTCTGGTGCCTCAGGGGTCTGGGGCTCCTCAGGACAGCCTCCAGCAGGACAGGCAGGGATAAAAAAGACATTCAGTAACTCTGCCTTCTTTGCATCATCTGTCACCAGGGCATATTCTCTGTCACCAGGACTTCAGCTGAGCAGCATAGTAGTAGCATAACTGACATTTAGGTGGTCTTAAGTTTTAGTGGTGATTTGCTCCATGGTAGTATGTACTTAACAGCGTCTTTTATTTAGAAGTTAAAAGTAAAAGTTAGGTAAATAATAGAGAAAATGATACACTCAAGTTTTACCAAATGGAGAAGGACTAACTAAGAATTGCCTGGTTTTCTGGCATTGTCTATATATCAAAAAGCTCCACCTTGAAGTTAGGTTTCTATAACAAGAAAAACGAGAAGAACTCAAAATTCTTTTTGCTATTGTCAGTCCATTTTAGACCACGATTCTGGCAGCTGTACAATACTTTTTAAATGAAGGGGTATGAAGCATTAAATTACAGTAGTATCATTTTTTCATCAGCTGACACTGTTTGGCAGAAAGGAATTCACCTGTAGATGTGTGACAGTCTTGATCTATTGTTCCACCACAGCAAAGGACAGTCAGCCACTGAGAAGCAGCTGGATTAGAACAGGAAGTAATTCCCTGATGCTGAACCAGATAAGAGTCTTAAATAACAAGGTTCCTCACATCCTTTGTAGGAAAACATAGTGCTCACACTTTATTGTAAGAACAATAAATAAGTCCAACTTCTTGGAGTAGAACATACATTCACAGAGCTTAATGATGATCCTAGAAAGAAAGATCATCAAGGCAAGGGAGGGACTGCTCAGAAGACTGCAGATTTGGGCTGAATGGATCTGAAGCATGTCTGGAGAAGAGAGTAGGTTTTATCCATTCCCCTAACATTATGAGATGCATGTTTGTTCACTTTCCTGCTTTGAAAGGAGCTGTGCTTTTAAACTTGCTTTGCTGCCTGTACAGGTGATTTTGTTCAATTGGTGTTGTGTTTTCTCCTTGATAGCTGTGCTACTTTCAGAGGTAGTCTTAGCTATATACACATAATTCTCAACACCACCACCTTCTGCAGCTACCAAGTTCAGTCAGCCTTTATCTTTATCCCTCTTTACACATTTTTCTTGCATCAATCGCATACTGGAGTAATGATGTAGCAGTTTTATCTTTTTTATCCCCTTTTTTAGCTCTATATTTTGTCCAAACAAAGAATTGATGAGGAGTGAGATTTTTTTTTTTCTTTGTCCTGTATTTTTTGTGTGTAATAAAGCCTTAGATGCTTTTGTATAAGGTTATTTCAGAGAGGGTAAATATATATGTTTTCTGCTGAAGTTAGTGAAAACTGCTGAGGTGATGAGGTCAGCCTAGGCAAGCCTGCAGCTTCATCTCCCATGGAGCTACTGATAGTAAAAATGAGCATTTTAATTGCTTCTGGTTTTCCTGCCCCTGCATGTATCCCTATCAGAATGATTCCTACTCAGAAGATAGCATTATCATGTGTTAATTATTTGAAGAGCAGCCCAGGGACAACCAGGCAGGCTTGAAGGGCCAAACAGTCATACGCGTACACAAATAACTTTGAAGTACCTATGTATATGTTCTGTTCTTGACTAAATGTTCAAGTTTGAATGATGATATAATTTTTAACACGCACATCATAGCAAGTATAACAAACAAAGCTTGCAGACTTTAAGAAAGCAAAATTTTCATATCAAATCTTTATTGCAAGAGAATATTGTTGAACTGTGAATTTTCTGCCTAACAAATATCTCAGGATAATAGTTTGATCATCCGATTTATAAAACACAAAAGAGGAGGTAAGGATCTAGCACCCTTTCTGCCTCCTCCCACTCTCTCCCTCCATACATTCTAGTGATCTTAAGCTCTAGACAGACCATATGTTGTCAAGTATCAGTAAATATTTATCCAGTTTTCTTTTGAGGGGTCTAAATGCATTCTTAATCCTAAACCCCACACCTATCAATAGCAAGGGAATCTAGGTCCATCTCTTCCAGCTTGCTTCCATCTTTGAATAAAATTTATATATTATTGTATATAACAACATGACATTTATTAGAACAGAGCAAGCAGATTAAACAAATAGATCATTCTTCCAGCTCTAATCAGATGCCTCCTCTTCAAAATGCATGTTTTTGTAACTCAGCCTGAAGTCTAAGTGAATGTGCTGGGTTTGGCTGGGGTAGAGTTACTTTTCTTCATAATAGGTGGTATAGGGATATATTTTGGATTTGCACTGAAAATATTGTTGATAATACAGGGATGGTTTTGTTACTGCTGAGCAGCACTCACACAGAGATAAAGCCTTTTCTGCTTCTCACAACACCCCACCAGTGAGCAGGCTTGGATTGCACAAGATGTTGGGATGGGACACAGCCAGGACAGCTGACGCCAACTGACCAAAAAGATATTCCATACCATATGATGACATGCTCAGCATGCAAAGCTTGGAGAAGAAGGAGGAAGATGTTCACAGTGATGGCATTTGTCTTCCTAAGTAACCACTATGCATGATGGAGCCCTTCTGTCCTGGTTGAACACCTGCCTGCCAATGGGAGTTAGTGAATGATTTCCAGTTTTGCTTTGCTTGCACACACACTTTTTGCCTTACTGGGAAAACTGTCTTTATCTCAACTCATGAGCTTTCTAACGTTTGCTCTTCCAATCATCTCTCCCATCCCACTGTGCTGAGTGAGCAAGTGACTGTGTTGCTGACTGGAGCTAAACCATGACAGTGAACAATACACACAACACTGAATTTCTAAAATTCTTTATGCTTTTGCAGCTAATGGAAGTGCAAATATTATCTGCTGTGTAAAGATGTGAAAAAAATTGCCACAGGTCAACTCCTTTTCCTTGAGTTTCAGTAATTGCTTTCCCAATTAGTCACTATAAAGCATTGCTAAAGAAAACTGTATTACATGGTATTTATGGGCAAAGAAGCAAACATGATGCTTTGCTGTAGATGGAAAATGGAAGACAAATACAATAAGCCTCTCCCTTTGATTTAAACTTGAATAATACAGTGTCTCTAATAACAGGGCAGAGCAAGAAAGTACAGTATTTAATGATAATGGGTTTCTTTATGGAACAGATGGATTTTAGCAAGTGTTTTTTGATGTAACAGCAGGGTATTTTACATGGCAGGAAAACTCAACCATGAGAATGGCATGAGTGAAGCAGTTAAGAGTTTATGAAAGGTCTAATGCAAAGATATGTGAAGCGAAAAGAAATGGTGCTGTGGGTTTACCAGATATAGGAAGGGGCTCAAAAAGAACAAATCAAGGAAAGTAAAGAGGAAGCAGGAGACATGCAACCCTGTCTATGGGGAAAGACAGATTATTTGGTGATATTTGGTAGAATAATAACACAACAAAGCTTTTACAATCAAAACTTTATTTCAGCCTAGACCTTTGTCAGAGACGGTGTTGGAGACCGTCAGTTAATTGCCTCAACACTGCTGCATCAGTGTAAGTGAACATCAAACCACAAACTGATTGACAGTTGAACCACAAGGCTAGAAGTTCCTGTTTTCCAGTGAACTTGGATATGGAGCTGATTTTGAGAACTGGAACTTAACCCCTGTGCACTTGCCCAGACCCAGGGCTTGGAACACCAAGGGTCCCAGAGACCCCTGAAGACCACTGAAAGCCCCTTAGAGACAGTATTGGGCATGTGTATCACTGATGGGTGGTGGGTGTGGTTAATCAAAACAGCTCCTGAAATATGCTAAGTACTTCTTCAAAGAAGAATGAATATTCAACAGGACAACCCAATAAAAGAGTAGGAACAACCAACACTGGATGGAACATTCTCCCACCAGACTTGGAAATGAATCAGACTGATGGGACACCGCAGATCCGTGGTGGTAGCTATCGCAATTGACCCTTTTTTTCCTTTCTTTCCTTTTTCTCTCTCTGTCTTTGCTTTGCAATCTTGTTGTTGGGCAAACAAAGTCACTTGGCACTTGACTCCGTTTTGAGTCTTAATTCTGTTCCCAAGCATACAATCAAAACCTCTCTCTGGTCTATGAACAGCATGAGACAACCCTCTAGAGATCAGGTTATTTTACAAGACTAGTATCCAAGACCCTCTGCAGATCAGGTCAAACAACAAAAGCAATGTTAATATAGTAAAAAAAAAAAGTATAGTAAAAATTAAACTGATGTATTACCTCTTAGGAATTCAAAACTAGCAAGAAAGAGCCTGAGTTCAGCTGCCATCTCCAAAGGTGTAGACAAAGGTCCCCACAGTTACTTCTTTTGTTATTGGAAGTGCTTGCTGCTGTGTGTCCTAAGACCCTTGTCTCTCCTGTCTTCAACCTTTTTTTTTTTTTTTCATGTTGAAGGAGGAGCTGGTTATCTCAGAAGGGCATTTACACAATTACAGGACTAAATGTCATAGAGGACTCTGTGTACTTTCCAATAGAGGCTAAGACATCATGAAATCCGTTCAGCTGTGTTTCTCTTCCAAAGAATGAAGCACTATTCTTATGTTATAGCGTGTGAGTGAGGACACAGTCATGAAACATGAAAAGAAATTTACACACTTGCAGTCACACCTTGGGATCAAGAGCCTGGAGAGAGCAAGCTGTTTAACCAAAGCAGGACCACAGTGGACACTGCTCAACATCAGCATGGACTTCCTTAGTGGCCTTTGTGGTTCTGCCTTTCCTGTTACCTCATTGCTCCCCCATGACCACTGTCAGCCAGCCAGAAAGACATGTTGGTGTTGTGCCTAAGTAGGCACTGCGAGCTTCAGGAAAGGCTCTCCTGAAGCCTCAGCAGGTCTGAGGCCGTGGCTCAAAAACTAGCACTGTCTGGGATGGGAGAGAGATTAATTCTTCATCAGCCTTTAAACTGTCATGAAAGCAAAGGTCAGGATCAAAGCTTGCATTTTTACTGCTCATTTGCTTCAGCTGTATTTGCATGACACAAGAAATCTATGCAGAGTCGCTTGGTATAGCTTAATGGTGGGAGACATGGTTGTGAAGGATCCTGCCATCAGTGGTGTCAGAGGACTTCAGGAATGCACAAGAAATTGGAAAAATAATCAAATAAGCAGCACTGATTAGTTGATGATCTGCTGCTGAATCCCTATTTAAAATGCTGGTCCACCTTTCAAATGCTTCCCTCATGTGCTGCATCCCATTTTGCTTAGTAAATGAGAAGTGTTTCAAGATACTACTCAAGTGCTTTTTCTCAGCAAGCTAAATGCATTTTGCTGGTGATTGAGAAAGCCTATTCCAGCCTCTGGCAGGAAATGACCAGGGCTGTCAGGTCAGAGTGGGTAGAAAAGAGTGAAAGTCTCCTCATATTCAGTCAGGCCCCAATTACAGTTTATCAGCAAGAGAGCAGATCAGAAATGAGTTTATTTTCAGTTGAAGCTTTCTGCATACAGCCATATGAGCTTTGGTGCTCCACATCTAATAAATAACCTGTGGTATTTAGTTCACTTGGAACAGTTTATCTGTCTGATCTATCTGCTGCTTCTTATGATCACAGGTTTCTTTAATGGAAAAAAAAATATCAAAATATGCAGTCAATGAGAAATCTTTTGTTAGTTTTTTTAAAGTTTCCAGTAAATATTGCAGCTTTATTCTTCTACCTTTATTCAAGGATCTACCTAGCTTATTTCTCTTGACAGATTAGTTTAGTCTGTGATGAGTCCATCATATTTTGGAAGCTAAACCTATCCAGACCTGACTAAATCTATGAAACTTAACACAGCAAATCTCTTCTTATGAATACACTGTGAACTCACATATTATAGTGTGTCTGTCACTTTGCTGAATATATGTCTAAAAATGTTTTGCTGCTGTAAATAACTTAAACTCCTTTTCCCCCTACCTGAAATAGTTTTCAAGCCTATGAGGTAAGAAGAGGTTATGTATGAGAATAAACATCCATACTTCTTTTTGAAATAAAACTGGAAAGAATAAAAAAAAAAAAAAAAAAAAAAAAAAAGTAGCAAAATCTCTACTTCAGATGCAAAAAGGCTTTGTTTTGCCTGTTAATCTCACGTCAGTCAAAGTCTTCCTCAGTAATCAGAAAAACATTTATTTCAGCTGCTGACAGAAAATGCCCAGCATTAGCAAATATTTTACTCTTTGTGTTATGCTATGGTTAGGCAGAGCTACACATAACTGACAGGAAGACACACCCAAAAGAGTACAAATTGTACAAGAAAGACTACAGAATTTGATTTAGAGACTTCAGTAATAAGGCTTTTTTTTTTTTGATGCAAATCCCATAGCTTTGGACTACCTACTTAAAATTAATGAAGTTGGGGTCCAAAAAAAGGATTCTGTTTACTCAGCTAACTGTTGCTACAGGCATGCTTCATATGGGTACATACATGCATGTGGTCCTTATTCAAATATGGGTATTCAAAAAGGGGAAAATGCTTTCTATTTTACATACATCTATCCCATAACCGCATATATATGATACATTGAACTGTATACTTGCAGAATATAACTTACTGTGGATTACTCTGTAAACCTGTATGGTCTAGAATACAGTATTATGTTCAGCTTTCCTTTCTGCACAATTTGCAAATTTCTAATTAAAAAAAAAAAGAGAGAGAAAAAAAAAGGAAAAAAAAAACTTTTTGGGAAAGGACTTTTAAGCTTTACTTCAGCATCTGTTCTCTATGTTCAAGAGAGAAACTACTTCTAATGATTTATCATGCCAGGCTTCCCAGCCTCAACCATTCTGTGACCATAATGGCAGCAATTTTTCTAAAAATATTGAACATATAGATTATAAGTAAGAAAGTCCTAGCTGAAATATTCACCCATAGGTAGTCTTGTGAGCACAGTAATCAAGATACTTAATGGCAAGGGTTATCACTTCTCAAGGAAAAGCCAAGATCTCAGGAAAACTGCTGACACATGCTTAGCTGTGCTCAGCATCTGATGGGCCAGGAGGAAGCTTTGACAGCCAGATCCTGCAGCAATAATAGTATCATTTATTTGTCCTGAAAGCAAGTCTTACTCAGGCATGAACTGTCACAACTCCACTGAAATTAATGAAGCTGTGCCAAATTACACCAGGCAAAGGATCTCTTTTGGGTTTTGATATAGGGAAGATGAGAAGCTAAAAAGCCAAATACTAGCAAGTATCATTTAAAGGACTGTGTTAAGTTTGTATTATATACTTTTTGTGAAGAGCTGTAGGTTTGGTTGCACAAATGGACTTTTTTTTTTTATAGTAATATTTAATCCCTTTTCTGTGTGCAGAATATGCTCACTAACTTAAGTACTAACCGGTGCTTCCTCCCCATTTCACATATCTTCCTTCCCAACCCTCAGGCTTAGGAAGGAAGCTTTCCTCAGCACAGGAATTTCCTAACCCTTCCTCTGGTCACAAAGGGTAGAAGAGACACCTTCCAGTGCTCTGAAGCTCCCAGACATGTAGGGCCAAAGGACCATGATGCATGTAGTTAAAATTAACTGTAGAAGGAGGGAGTGCTCTGGGTTTTCCTCTTAGTTTAAAACCACTGCCAATTCCTCCTTTGACTGACATGATTCTTTGTGCTGATGCATCTAAAAGGGGACACCATTCCCCTGATGGATGGTAGAGAGCCGAGATAGCTGAAATTATAACAATTTTCCGTCTTTTCTTCTTCTGGTTTTTTTGTTGTTGATGTTGCTTTGGGGTTTTTTTCATTATTGTGGCAAAGAACAAATGGGGTTTCATTCTTCTTGCAATAGTGAGAAATACTAAGACTGAGAATGTTGAATTTTCTGCATAAATGCTCATGCTAACTGCTGACCTCAGTTGGTTTCTAGGAAAAAGAAGAAGAGCTTTTAATTTCCCTGGGATGCAGAATGCAGCTGGAGTTTTTCAAAGGTGCCATTAGTAGGGATTGGACACCTCATTTTTTAAATCAAATCTTGGTCTGAATGTCAGAGGAAGATGCAAACCTGCTTTAGTCAAAGCTGCACAGTTGTCCTTTTATCTATCACTGATAATTTAATACAGGGCTTTGCTGGTGCTGGTCAATTATTTTCCATTGCTGTTTCTGTTCTAAATGGCTTCTTGCTTTTGAGTGTTTCACACATTTTGGTATAGCTTTCCCCTGACTATATGGCTGTAGAGAGCAAATTCAATAAAAGGAGAGACATGATTTGCTAACATAATGTTTGCAGCTGCAGTTAAACGAAAGCTGACATAACAATATGCTCTCTCTGCCCACAATACAGCAGCAATACTTCATTGATCACTTTTCAAAGAACAGAGGAAAACAAAAACATGACTGATTTCAAGATGGCTGCTTGTCACTTCTGGCTGAGAAAAAGAATCCACCAAGATACAGAAAAGGCTTTAAAACATTTCTGCCTAACGGTTCTGGGGAGGAACACAGTGCTGATTACTGCATGGTAAGTTGAAAAAGCATCTCCCTGATGGTAATCATTCATGCCCTCTTTCATAGCACATTTACACAATGGCAAGGAAGCCATGCACATCACAGATCCTGATAGCACGTATGTCCTTGACTTCTGAAAGGGCAGATTGCATTATTCATGCTTTCTCACCCTTCACAGTTCATAAGAATTTTACTTAGAGAAGGTCCTAGAGAGATCCAGAATTGGGCCAGGGTCAGATGCATTTGTCCCAGAACATGTCCACTCAGGTCACAGACAGGCTGCAGGACAATGCGAGAAGCTGGACACAGGTACTTCATGGGGCACTGCCTTATCCTTAAGTAGCAACAACATCAACAACTGCCCCAACTCCCTGCTGCACAGCTGGGCTCTGCTCTTCCTCCCCCGTGTTTCTCCTCCACCAGCCTTCAATTCCTTCCTCTTTCTTCTCCTGCAAAAAAAAAAAAAAAATTAATAGCTGAAGTGAGAGTGAGGAGAAGAGACAAACAAATGCCAGCCTGGAAAGCAGTAGGGAATTACTGTTATTTATCCAAGCTGAAAGGCTGCTGTGTGAGCAGGCACTGGCTTAAAATACAAAAAGTACAGATGAAGCAGGGCTGCAAGTCTGGCTTCTGCTGGGTGAGCGCTGATTTAGAAAGTTAATGTCATAGTTAGAGTTAGTGACGTTTTTATCAGCAGGTTCAGCCGGGGTAGAAGAACCTCAGAACAGCTCTGAGGCCTGGGGATATTCTGCTTTTGAGGAACCTAAGAACATAACTCCTTCCTGCTGTGTTAATTAGAACAAGTATTAAAAATAGCAGATACCATCTCCTTATAAAAGCAAGGTTGCTGTTAGGAAGTGCACTCCACAGTGATTGCTCTGGCAGGGCGGGAGGGGAGTGTCTCCTGGGCAGGCACATGGAGCTGACCATAGCCCTTAGGGCTGAGGGGAACGCATCCAGCAGGACTGGAGGACTCCAGAAGCCTTACCCCTTGCCATCTCCCAACAGATGGTAAGTGGTTTTCTCTTTTCTAGCAGATTGTTGTTTTGTGTGTTGGCACAAGGCTGAGGAAGATGCAGCACAAGCTGTAAAGGACTCAGTGGCTGTCAGAGACTGCACAGAGACGGGCAGAGAGGCGTGGCCTAAAAATCACATATTTTTTTTAAAAAAGTCTTCCTCATGTACATGAAAAAGCAAAACTTAAGCAAGTGTCAGACACCGCCACCTGCAAAATACAATAGGGCATGAGCAGAAATGCTCAGATCTTGCGATAGGCAAAAGTCTGACTGTTCGAGAAAAACATCACCCGAGGATGAACTCCTTTCAGCATCCTGGGACATGAAAGCCAGATGTACAGAGCTCCTTCTTTTTCCACTTTGTGCCTTCTTACCATTCTCTCAGTCTCATGTGGAGAATACCTTGTACAACTTTAATTTCTCATACTATATCCACTTCTTCCTTAAGTTCCTTGTGAAGCCAGTGCTTCATTCCCCTGCTCATATGAACCCCCTCACTTACTCTGTGCTCCCATTCAGGTCTACAGCTTCCAAAGGCACATCTTTTGGTTTGGGTATCCCACAAGCAACACTGATGGATATGACATTGTAACTAGAATAACAGGATTTCCATTATTTCCTCATTTAGATTGAATATGGCACAGATAACTTCTTTCTTCTTTCTTTTTTTTACAGACTTTTACTGTCATAATGTCAGAGAAACCATCGAGTACTTCCGTTAAGACATTCCAGTAACAATACCTTTCCGGCTTTTAAAAAGTCACTTCCTGCACTCTATTAATAACTTAAATTAAAAATATTGATCACCTACAATGAGACCTAAGCCACCTACTTTTCTTAAACCCAACCTAAAAACATTACCAAAGAAGACTTGGAGAATTCAATCTTACTGAACTGAAGGAAATTTTTTGCCAACAGCCTACAACCACTTCTTATTAAAGTGCTAAATCCTACAAATTTGGGAACACCAGCACAAAGTTCTACAAGTTCAGGGTGGATATTTTCTTAATTTTGGTTGATTTTAAAGTTCATCTCAACAGCTGGGTCATTTAAAGTTAAAAACTTATTAGGAGCTGAAGGCAGAAAATAGAGCACATTTACGTCCTATGCTGCATGTATGAGATGACAGGGAAGTATATTTTCCAGTCTAAAATCTTGAAGAATGTGATAACTGAAATTGTTTAGTTCACATATACAATTTTCCTTATACAATAAGTTGATTAATTTTAAAACCAGAATATTTTGTTTACTTAAGAAATATCAAATGGCACACAATTTCTATGCAGTTATCATGTTTTAAAAGGCTTATTTTTACAAAATGGTTATAAATTGAATAGTACACAGATTATTGAAATACATATTTGAAAGATTACAAAATATTATACTAATATTCGTGATTTTACGTGTTGATTTTTAGTCATGGTTTAAGTGAATGGTTTGACATCAACTGAGTTGAATTGAGTCACCTTACATATCCCACTCACTTGCTTTTAACTAGCTCATAATGGAGCCTAGATTTAGGAAATTTATACACACGTCAAAAGTTAATCAGTTTTGACAGAACTTTCCAAATGTTCCTTCCTCTTCAAACCCTTTTCTTTCAGAAAAGTCTCACTTAGTGGAATCATTTGTGAGCAGACCTGTTGATATTTTTTCCTTTTGAACAAGTTTCCACTTAAAAAAATTGCAATTATTTCTCCTTCATTTATCTTTAGTCTTTTCCTTCCTGTGTAAGCCCTCCAGTACTCAGAGAATAAGACACTTAAGCTCCACCTCATCCCTGAATTTTCTAAGAGGTTCTTTATTTTTCATCAGTGTAAAACGTTTTGGCTACAATAAATCTGCAATGTACAGTAGATTGCTAAGAACCTGATTTTAAAAAGTGAAAATGAGGTCATGCATGAATGTTCTGCTTGATTTTTTTTAGTCTTATCTCAGAAGCTACTGGGCTATGTCCTTAATCCCCTAGGAAAGGGTGGTTGATAACCATAAATTGTGTTTATATTTATAAGCTTTCAACTAAATATAAGTTGCTTCTTTCTTTTTGGCAAATTTTCTCCTTCTTTGAATTCAATCTTTAAAAAACAAAACCAAAATGACCTAAGTATTTCCATCTGTTACCTGATTCATTATCCATGTGTTTCTAAATGGCCTTAATGGTATGAAAAAATCCATAGGTATTTAAGACAGATATAACTGGAGGTGTCAGTCATAGTCAATGCATGTCCACCTTTTCATAGATAAAAAAGTGAAAGCTGCTAGCCTAAATTAAGATTTGTTTCTATCTAGTCCCAAGCCTGCAGGTACACAGTATGCTTTATAGCTGTCTTGCCAAAGCCTAGTACAGAACATGCTGTTATAGCATAACTGTTTAACCAGGGAGGCCTTCCAATTAATGTATAGTTTTTGTAGATTCACTGGACGGGTAGGAAAGCTAACAGTTTTCTTAAGAAAAAGAATTAGGAATCTGCTAAATAGACATATCCAAAATATAGACAAAATTAACTACATCGTTCAGAAGTCCCTCTAGTAAAACCTGTAACTGATAAAGTCCAGGCTGCTGGTGAAAGGGAGCAGGCAAGCATATGAGACCACCTCGCTTTTCTTTGTCATCTGGCAGAATATTCTGTTGGTGGAAAGAACGACAAGCTGAAGACAAACACATGCCTGCTCTTGCCACAGGGTACATCAGATGGTTCAAGCTCCCTTTAACTTGGCCTGTAGCCAAACAACAGACTTGTTATGGATTTGGATAAAAGAAAAAAGAGTGACAAAGGCATAAAAGGATGAGGCTAATTAAAGTATTGAAGGAGACAAGCAGCAGTAGCTGTAAGTAAAAGCATTTCAGGTAGAACACTTTAAAATGAAGCATTTGTCTTTTTAAAATATGGGACGTGTAGATTGCATATTTCTGCTTTAATTCCATGAGTTATAATTTCAGTAAACACTTAGAGAAATTATGGTACAAAGACTCAGGTGCAAAATTTGTTAAATTTCTAGGTCACAAAGCCTGGGGAAAGAGTCCCTACTTCGCCCATTTGAATCCATGCAAGGCTTGCTGATTTTTTTCACTATATGAGGTATCTGAAAATACAGATGCCAGCAGGACTAAATAACAGGCATGGATGGAAATGGTCATTTTCAGCACTGCTTTGGTTCAGGGAGATTCATACATGGCTCAGAGCAGTGATCTCACCATTTCTAACCAGCTACAAGAAAATAGTTAGAAATTTGGATTACATTTGGACAACATCTGCTCACTTTTTTGTTTCTATTTAAATGACAAAAGAGTATAAAAGTAACCCATCCCAATGTAAGACAACGGAAACATCTATGTCTAAATCTGTTTTGCCATTTACAACACAATTTTAGTTGTTGAGTTATAGCAAACCATATCAATGCAATTGGCAAAAGACAGGTAAAATCCCTTGCCCTTCCAGACCACCTGCCTTGCCCCAAAAAAGCCCATCCTCTGACCTGTGCAGCCACAGGAGTGATTGCTTGTAAGTGGGGGGCAACCAGCAGGTGCCTGGAGTCACATAGATGCAGCCTATGCACTGCTTTCCTTGCTAAAAGCCCTTCTGAAAGGAAAATAGACAAGAAGGAGGGGGAACAAGAGGTTAATTTTCTTGAGCAGTTCTTTTAACAATCACGAATCACCTTGGTCACCAATTTTATAGCAAATGCAGACAGTGTATGAAGCTAATGTGTTTGTTCATCACTGTATACCTGCAGCATGAGAATTACATGCTTTGCACCAGCTAACTTTTGTAACATTTTTTCCTGATGATAGTCTGTTCTATTTGTATTAAGCAAAGTGAGTAAGTTTCTACACTGTACATAACCTTCTTGCAACAAAATAAAGTAGACCATCATCATTAAATAAGCCTCATTGTCTTCATATCAACAATGATCTCATCTGACATCAGGGACTGTAACTATGCTTCTAGATGAGTTTCTCCTGTTATATTAAACACCACTGATTTTCCTATTTGTGCTTTATTTCTCAGAAGAGAAATTGCTTCAATTTATCAGTTAATGCTTATAGCAGAAAGCTGTTTAATTTGTTCAGGAAAAACAAGTCAAATTCCTCTGTATTCTGTGTTCAGAAATCTACAGAGAAAGTAGAGGCTATTTCCTTTTTAATAATTAATTCCGATGGCCACATATTTCTGTAAGCCAATATATTCACAAGACTACAAAAATACAGACTCAATGTCCCCTGTATTGTCCCTGTCTAGCAATTTATCAATCTGTGCACAGTGAATCACTGGTGGGACATAAATTATGAAATGCTACAACTGCAGAACATTATGAAAATACACAAACCTCCCTGTGAACAGGAAAGGAATAAAACTGGGAAAGATGAAAAGTAATATGCATTGAAAGCATGCCAGCTTATATTTGTTTGAAAATTAACACTATAGTGTAAGCACTGGAACGTGAATTATTTTCAAAATAATCAGACCATATCAGGTGATTTTTTTAAAGTCTTAGGGAGTCCTTTGGTTGACAAAATCTGTGGAATGCCAGTAGATGTTATAGCCTTCAGGTGAGCAGCCCAAACACAAAGGCAAAGGGTAACTCTGCCCAGGTGTGTTCAGGTGTTTGTTCCATTCATATCTTGCTGCAGCTACCACAGAGTATTGATGTTGGGGTGAGTGGCATATATTAAAGGACAGACTGTTAAAGGTAGAGATGCTGAATTTACTTGTTCTCTGTACTAGTCTGCCCTCATTATGGCACAGTTAATTTTAGCTGACTGAAATAGCCATTAACAGCCTTCAGCAATACCGACAGAAAAGGGTGGAGTGATTGGGCAAATGTAAGATGAACCTGAAATATATGATGGACGAATAAAACCAACATTTGCATTTAAAAATAAATAAATAAAGAAAGAAAGAAGGGTTTTTTTCTTTTTCTTATTTACTTGTATTTGTATATCAGTAACATACTGTTAATAAGATTGTTCAGAGAAAGTTTGTAAAACTTTATATCAGTGGTAAGAGTTATCCTTGCTCCCATTCTGAAAGATCTTAAATTTTTCACAGTGCAACCCACAAGGCCTTGTGAACAGGAAAAGAGATTAAATTAAGAGAAATAGTTTGTTTACTCATGTGCAAAGATTTGGTTAAGGGAAATCATTAACAGTTTGTTAAACATCATGTGAATTAAGGTACCAGGTATTTATAGATAACAGATCTATAAACAATAATTAAATATGACTAACTCCTCTGTTTGTTCTTTTAGTTTTGCTCATATGGAAGTGTAACATTCATTTCAAGCATGTTTTATACAGCAAAAAGATGACATATAAATAAGGAGACATATGAAACATATTGCTGGTTAATTCTGCAAAAAACTTTTTTTTTAACAAATAGTCATACCCTAAACAGCAGCTCTTACTACCAGACTTAACTAGCTCTTGTGAACATCTGCATCAGTGGAGTTTTTACATGACCACATGGCAAAGGACAATTCCTCCCACAACAGTAGGCACTGCAACTGCGGAAAGAGCACATACACCCAGAACAACATATCTGCTGCCATCACCCCTCTGCTGCACTTAAACAGTCTCCTCTAATCTTGAAGCAGATCCTGTACTAAGTGATATGGGCAATAAGCTGCACTCACAGATGACGAATGGGAGATGGGCAATGCCAGTATTCAAGAACACACAAAACTGGAATGTGTTCACCAAACGCAGAGAAAATGCCCAAGGTGACTTTCCAAAGCCAGTGGCAGTGCTATGACACCTGGAAGAGGTGGGTGTCAAAAAAGCATGGAGTAAAAGAACCGAAAAATTCTCAATAATTCATTCACAGTGACCAGTTCAATTTTACTTCCCAGTAATACATGTATCTCCATTTCAACCACCATTTGAAAGTGCATAAGGAAAGCAAATTCTGCAAGTGCTCAGTTTTCATATCACCCTACTCTGGAAACTACCCCTCCACCCCAAAGCTTCAAGGAAGAATGGAGAGACTTGTGCTCTGACCTCTCTTAGATTTTTGTAGGAGGGCATTTTTGATACACGACTATTTCAAAGAGCCCAGATTTGACAAAGTGTTCCTGGAGGAAATGCAGGCCTACCAGCCCTCCTGTATAATGAATACAGTTTTCAAATGACTCCTGATTACATGGCACTGCAAATCCCATGCAACGGAACTTCACTGAACTTAAAGTAGTCTTACCACAGATTAAAACTGAAGGATGTGGGGTTTAAGTTAGTGTTTAAATTATGCAGCTGCAAGACACTACAATAAATCGAGACAGAGCAAGGTGAAGCAGCTACTTGAACATGGTGTCTTGACTTCCTGGGCGAACGAATGATAAAATACAAGCTAGACAGGTCTACATTCAGCTGCCATTCTAGGTGGAAAAAATATTCCCCTTGGATGTTTCTTTTACAGATATCTCCCTTAGATTCAGCTTCTGACTTGTGCAATTTACAGTTACAGCAGTTTTGTACTAAAAACATAAGACTTCAAAGCTGGGCAGAGTAGCACATTCATCAGAGTCTGCGTCTGCTGACGTACAGATAGCCATGCAGTTCAGCCAACCTCATATTGAACCCGTTCAAATTAATGTGATCTGACTGCCTGTCTGCCAAGTCTTGCAGACATAAGCCTTCATCCAAACTGTGATAACTGGAAAAGACTAACTGGATCCAACTCCAGATACAAATCATTTGTCTCTAAGGGATGTATTCCAACATGCAGGATATTGCACCCATGGAAAACTGAAGCATGAGCATCTATAACAATTGTCATACACGATAAGCTGAAATACATATGTGTATATATGTATGATTTTACAATGCTTCCTCTCCACCAACACAGTGATCAATAGATATGCTGGGTCTGTTGGTAGAAATAGATGTGTAAAACTGTGATTACCAGGATGAGTCTGGCAAGTAGAAAGAGAGGAACCTAAAGAACCACAGGCTTCTGGTTCAGTGCAGGCAGATAGCCCAGCTCGTGGTCTTTATTTGGCACTAATTTAACTAAACTATATGACTCTCTCTTGCTTGAAGATTGGGCACTGCATCTGAATAATTCCTTCCCTACACTTAGCAACAGAATAAGAACAGCCTCCCTCCTGGTATTTTAAATCTTCTGCCACTCACAATGCCCATAAATATTAAGATGAAAGGTTTTGCTCTGGGGAAGTATTTTGGTGGTTATTTCCAGTGTGTTTTGCTTTATCTTGCCCCTTGAGACTCTTCACAAAAAAAAACCTTGTATGCAAATTTGTATATCTACAATTGGGCACAGCCACAGCATTTTACCTTGAACATCACTATTGAGACCTCTTTCATGCACACTATGATTAACTTCTCAATGCTATATTCTTATCATATAAAACCAATAGTAGAAGGACACTACCAAAATGATTCAAAAAAAAAACCAAAAAAGAACACCTAAATCAATCTGACTTTTTAAAATGCCAGTGTGAATGATGTGTCTGGTAACTGACACTTATTTCATCTAATGCTAGTGCTAAGTCCATAGAGAAGTTCCCTACACTTCCTCACTGTTCCTTAAACCAAAAACTGACTATATTCCAGTCTTGCCTAACATTTGAATTTCATCCTGCTGCAAAACATTTTTATTGAACTTTTGTCTGGTTGGGAACAGGGATTAAGTGTTCATATTCTCCTGGATTCCTTCCTGTTGCTTTTGTATGCACCAGGAAAAACAAACAAACAAACAAACCCCAGAGGAATTGTGAATCATGACAATTTTCCTATTTTGATGGGGAAATAGAAGGAAAGGAAGAAGACTGCATGGACTGTTCTGGCTGTTACTGGTATCAAAGTATTAAATATAACTTGCTCGCTGTGCCTTGTGATTCTAATCAGGAGGATAACTTCAAGCTTCAGGAATGACACTATTTTAGTCGGTTTGTAGATTTTGAGTAAGTTCAAACCAAAAGCTGTTTTCTGCTGGAACTGCTGCAGGTCTCACACCATGCTGACTGCCTTCTGATGAGAGTTGAACCAGCCCCACAGCACAAACACCCTTCACCAACAGGGGCCAAAAGTGCTGCTTACCATGCTTGTGATGAGGTGATTTCTCTATTCAAACTAGATGATAATTTTTTAAGTAATGGAAGTATTTTTTCAATAAAATTGACTAAATTAAATGCATATTTTTAAATTTAAAATTACAATTTCAATATATAACAGAAATAGATAATTTCATATTTTTAATTCAGCCTTCCTCTAACATGATCCTTTTTTTACGTTCTCACCTGCTTCCTCAAGAAAAGAAGGATGAAGTTGCAAGGAATGAGAAACATTTTGGTTTTTCCCTTCCTCTTCCATTTAAAGGCACACAGTATCTACACCCTAACATTGATCTTTGGTCTCCAATGCCTGTGTACTTAAACTGTCATACCTCTGTCTTAACCTGAATAGCTCTTACAAATGTAATGGTTTTCTCTAAAATTTACCTTGTAGGAGAATGGCAGCCAGCTGTGTATCTTTCAGTGGCTTGTGTTCAAGAGCAGGACACTCTGGCCCAAGATGTAGCAATGATGAGATGCATTCCATGTGTGACACTCTGGGAGGAATCCAACATGCTTGGTTTCAGATGCAAACTCTACCTTAAAGTGACTTCTTTGGGGCCCTAATACAATGAAGACAAGGTTACATCCTTTGGAGAGACTGGCATGTTTGTATGCAGTTTCCTGGGGAATGACATCCAGAAAAAAGATAGAACCCCTCAAGTTTGTAATAAGCACTCCATAATTTTACTGACAAATTTTCGCTACAGCAACTAAATTCCCTATTCATAAGCAGTGATGACAAAAACCCAGTAGCCTTCCAGAATAATAACCATAATAGCTGGGTTTAGAACTTTAGATTCACCATGCTACTTTACAACATAAGACTAAAATGGCAAAACTCCACATTTTACAAATCCAACTAAATAAAATAAAAAAAAAAAAAATTAAAAAAAAAAAAAAAGGAAAAATCTTTATTCTGGCTGTAAAGAGTTCTACTGGCGATTATATATGTGAGTTATTTTGCTATCTATCATAATCTACTCTGTATTACATTATTTCACATTACTGTTACTGCTACTACTCTTCCGCATACAATAACACTTAAAATCCACCAAGGAAAGGAAAGGAAAAATTCAATTGCTCAATAAAAAGGAAGCTTCCTATGCAAGGAGAATACTGACTGTAAACCTCATTACTTGTTGAAACACAGCAGTAAAAATTTACTGAATTATGAGTTAAATAACATTGCTTTTTTTCCCCTCTCTTAATTTATCAAAATCAGAAGGAAGTTCATAGAATGACATGTAATTGTTTCTCCTTGCAATGTATACTTTACTATCCTTTACTTTGTTGATAAAATACATCTGCTGAAAATTAAAATGTTCCCAAACTGGAGAGGTGAGTTTTGACTGGGACATAAGGTGTTTGAGTGAAATAAAAAGAGGTCTGTGTGACATATCAGAAAGCTATTGAAGTTCTCTGTTTGTTGCCTTGCAGGTCCATTTCTGATTACTTCATAATCCACTGCTAGTTTTCTCTCTTAGTAAGTTATCACCTTTGTCTTCAGGAACTTAGTAATATTTCCTAGAGCAGCACAAAACTGATTTGGATGTTGCAGGTAAATAAAAAACTTGTAAAAAGTTTTAGTATTTTTAGTATTTTTTGTATGAAAGGCTTCAATTCCAAGTGTAATTTATCTATATTTACATGCTTTTCTTAAATAGTATCACTTATTATTACATGTCCAGATATGTAAATCTTTTACTTTACAGAAGGAGTGATGTAGTTTTCTGTGGACAGCATCACAATGACAATGTTCAGCAGTGGGTAGGTACTATGGTATCCTACTGGCAGCTGGGAACTGCTCAAGAAATTGTGCTCCCAAAACAGGTCTCTTAACCATCTGCCCATGCCTAAGGTGATATCCCTGCAAAGGCAGGGATTAAGCACCTGTGCACTTCAGGGATGAGCTGTGTAAAGTCACATCTAGAACCGCTCATCTGTCCTGTAAATACCACTGTTGCCTCAGAAACTATTGTGCCTGGGCAGTAATTTGATGGGAAGAAAACAGTTTAGCCAAAACATTATTTTATATAAAATACATGACAATTTTAATTAAACGCTGTAAAATTCTATAATGTTGCTAAATTATTTAAATTCTGAATGTGACTAGTGCCTTTTACAAGACTATTTTTGCATAATTTCATTATGTCAATATTAGCAGTGTATTACAGGACATAAACTGTGTCTATGCCGTAAGTCACTAAACACAGCAGCTACTTTGCATTAGTTGAAACATTTTTCTCTACAGAGTGGTTCATAAAGGAGATGATTAAATCTAGGTAAGACAAGATGTTACCTGTCTTTCATTTTAATAACTTAATTACTCTTTTTATATTGTTACAGTGACCTCTTAGAACAAATCACATTTTACTGTTATGCTGTGAAAACCTGTAACAGTCTCAAAAACATTCCACACACATTAACTTAAATTCCATAAGGAAGTATTGTTTTGCCTGTCCCCACTGAAAAAGCCACAGCTATCTAAGTGGGTTGATGAAGATTCAGAGAGTTCTTGTTAACCTTCTGTTTCCCTTGCTGAAAGCAGTCTTGAATTTGTGCAAATCTGATTTTTTTTTAAGTTTTATGGAGCTCCAGGAGGAAGTGAGGCTTCAATGACAGTAATTTCACTTTAGTAATTTTTTAAAACTAGAGAACTTTCACCCAGCAATTTTGAGCAATTGGCTGACTTACCCACAGGAAAGGGGGGAAATAAATTCTGAAGGCTACTGAAAATGGCATTTTCAGGCAACTAACATGAGGATTTTCATTATAGGTAGTAGTTGAAGTACAGTGGGCAAAATTGTCACTTTGACCTGTGTGGTGTTTTGGTTAAATGCATGTTCGCTATGACAAAATAAGGTAGCGTATCAGCTGATTCAAGATGTAATAAACTGAATTCATGCCTTCTGCAATTCTGAAGACAGCAGTATTCTTCAAGGGACAGATTTGATCCAATGAGTTTCTTGCCTTTTTTTTTTTTCCCCTCTGAGTGTTTTACCTTTTCACATAGGATGGCTAAAATGGGCTATCAGGCTTTGAGAGGAGAGCTTTGAACCTAGGAATTCCCAAATTTACATCCAAGCCATCTAACCACAAATGCTCATAACAGGAAAAAGACACATGTGATATTAAAGAAAAGAGCTATGTATCCTAAATACAACTCCTGTCAAAAAGGACAATCTCTGAATCTGTTTTCTAGTTAAACAGGCTTTGCTGATTTGGTACATATAGTTTTTCCTCTTAAAGGAAAAAAGCCAGAGTCTATGAACGTTGCACACTCTCAGACACGAAAATTAGTGTACCAAGCCTAATCCAAAAGTGTGTTACTGTCCCATCTACATTAGCTCACCCAAAACCATGAACAACATTGGTGGATACACCAGTTTTCAGCTCTCCTTGACCAGAACTGCAAACACTGAAGGGACCACAGAAAGGCAAGGCTGTTTTGGACAAAGAGATGACCCCTCACAGATGTGTGGCATTAACTCAGTAGCATCAGTTTTAAAGTTCAAGCCAGAAGCCTGGAGATAGCTCACAGATGAGCATTCAAAGGGAGGAGAAAAAGCCACCTGCTTGGGATTCACAAAGCTGGCAGTAACTCTTAGGACTGTGCACAATAAAGGCAAAGAGTAAAGTGTGCTGGAGGTAATTTTGAATAGGCAATTCAAGTAGATCAGACCCTTTATGGCTCAGCGCTGACCTGGACTGGGGTTTACAATAATCTTCCCAGTTTGATGAGAACAGTCATCTCCATTTCAGGAGGAGAAACTTCTGACACTGTTCTTCAGTGTCCTGCCTCCTCTCCAAAAGCAGACTGAGATGGTTCTCTGTCATGAGTGCTCTCACTCACTGACTGTTCATTTCCTGCCTTCCAGAGACCGAAAGTGACAAAACACTGCTCCAGGGCAAATGCCAAAGACTGTAACAGGCAGCTTTTCCCCAGTGACTTTGCCTGCACAGAACTGCCCACATTATTCACCATGTATGGGAAGCTAGAGAAGGAAGCTGGAAGATGATGGAAGCCAATTTGAAAGAAACACCCAGACACCATATCATCTGCACTAGACACAAACAGAAATCTGAGCCCAGGCAACACCTCAGACTGCGGTCCAGGTGGTGTAGCTGTTGGTTCAGATGTTGGTTGTCAAATTCAAGACAACTTCTCTTCACCTGTAAGCATTCTTCCAAAGCCTGCCTTGAAGTGATCTACTGAGATCTTGACTTCAAAGACAGTGTTTACATGTGAAATTTCATGGCTTCCCAAATATTTCATAACTCACTTTGGTTCAAAAGAGATATTCTTGGACCATAGAAGTTCAAGCAGAGGACCACTATTATCTTTTTTTTTTTTTTTTTTTACAGTGGATAGTTTAAAATCATAACACTCACATAGATGTTCAATTGAAAAATGAGGTTTTCATTCTGAGTCACTTGAACAAAAGATTATGGTATAAGCCAGCTCCATCTCACCAAGCAGATTTCAGTTTTAAGATTGGATTGTGTGTGACATTCCCTAGTGGTGATATGTGTGAAACTATTATATTCCCTCTAGCCTGTTCTGTACAAACTCCCTTAGGCCTACATCTGCCCACCATACCAATGGCTGTGGGAATGCCAAGAAGTAGGAGGAAGCTGTAAATTAAAATAAGCCACAGATAATACTGTTAGCTTACATCATCCTCATCATTTCTGTGTGTAAATTATGGTTCAGCAGAGTGGGTGTAAATAGCTCTGAAATGTGAAAGTCAGTTTGGAAGGATTATATTGATTCTGCCTAATAGCAAAAGATGTCTCAAGTGCTGTTTAGTACAAAAAAAAATAAAGCAAGATATTATTACAGTGGGAGCATATGTTAACCTCTGCTTGTGCTGGACAGCATTTTCCTTATGAGACTCTTGTGTTTTTTTAATTTGTCTGCTTGTTTGTAAGAATATTTTTTCTTCTTTTTAAGACACTCACTACATTCAACAGGCCTGTGAAGTTTGAGAGAACCATCTGGATGGTCATGTGCCTTTTTCTATTTTTTTTTTGTAGTCCTATCAATTTTTTTTCAGGTTTACTAATTTAAAATAAAATTTATAATTCACATTTCCCATTCCTCATCTGCATTCTGCAGGAAAATGCTGACAGCCTGCCAAACTAATGGCACAAGCATCTGCAAGGCTTGGATTTGTGGCCACATGTAATTGTTTGTAAGGGTTGAGTTTCCAGTCTTCTGTATGCCTGAGCATTTGCCTTTTCTTTTAATTGAGACAAGTATGAAAACACCAACAGATCTTCTGTCACTCCCTGTCCAAGTCAAGAAGACACCCCATTAGGTCTGACAGTTTAGATTACATCCTTGCTGTTCTTCTTGCAAAGGATCATGTACCAAAAGTGTCTTGTTTCCAGTCATGAAGGAATTTCATGATGCAGAGTGCCCCTGTTTGTGGCTGGAAGTCGCATTGTCTACTCAAAGAAAGCAGGAGGTCAACTGCAGGATAAGGTGAGGCTCACAGCAACATGTACCCAGGCAGGGTGACCTGGGTGAGATCTGGAAACAGAATATACAGTCTTTTTTGAAGGTGTGAGAGGTGTGATCATTTCAGATTTCACAAGGACTCTTTGCATGCTACATGAGAGCCATTTTGAATTTTCTACAGCCATATCTGAAGAGGTAATAGCCACCTGTACTGATAAAAATTCTTCTCTGAGAAGCTATGGAACAGAAATTCATGCCCAGCATCCTTTTCTGTGTCTTCTTTCTGAGGGATAGATTTCTTGGTAATGTGTTTTAATTTAAGATTCACAATATTGCTCTTAGCAATGTTTGAAAATGTGGACTCTAAAGGCCAGATTGTTAACTACCAGGAGATAGGGGGGACATTTGTTTGGGAGATTTTGTTGGTGTTTCTAACATGTTTTTGTCAGTATGGGAATGTCAGGAAAAAGTAAGTAGCTTTAAATATTTTAGATTGCTAAGAGATTTATGTTTAAACAGACAAAATTGCATGGTCACAAAATCAATTTTGCAGTTTGAACCAATATAGATTATGTCAGAACATCTTTCCCTTTTTCCTATCCCTTTGTCTCCACAGCCCCAATCATAAGTATAGTTGGCCAGTGTAAGTATGCTTGGCCAGTACTTCTTGTCAGATGTGGATTCAGAACAAAATTCAGTCTGGACTGGAGCCACAGAGCAGAGATGACTCCAAGTTATGAAACTATTTTCTTGTTTTACAGCACTCTAAAGAAGAACTTTCAAAGAAAGAAAAGGTTACAGCTCTATATCTATGCCACGTTTGGTATTCACAATTGACTCAAGTTGTTAAAACTCAATTTTCTGCGGCACTGTTTAAAATATAAACCCTTTTGTTTTCTATTTGGATGTTTCCTTATTCATTGCTTGAGATTCCACAGGTCCTCTAAAACTGAAATGAAGTTCTCTAAACCGTGAAGAGGTTGCTCATTAGTGGAGTAAATAGAATACTGCAACCACCGACCAATATTGATTTAGCATAGCA